>CM072819.1:101173765-101600887 GCA_036937905.1 Salvia rosmarinus
TGGGTTTCCTGAGAAGGATTAAAGCCAGTCAGGTCAATGTTGAAACCGTTTGGAGATGAAGGTGCGAAGGCAATCCACAGCGTGCATAAATTGATGGGTTGCATAAATGTTGAGCGTTTTCTTCCGCGGCGGATAAACAACTCCTTTCAAAATTCTCAAAAAGGCCGGGAGTTCGGTGGGATGAAACATTAGGTGGCATTTGAAGATCTCAGCTACACCGCTCCCGCTTTATACATCCGAGAAGAGTCCTCCCCATATACCTCAGCGACGGATGAAACCATAAGTGTCGTTTAGTGCGAGCAGACGCCGTCGACTCACTTGTATATTTCATGTAGGAGCACTTAAAGGGCGAGCAAGATATCGACCCACGGGCTCGACTTTGGCATTAGTAAATCTTGAGGAGACTCGTCCCTACTTCCGTCGCATCCCATACAAGTTCTCACGGTCGTCCCACTTGACGAAGTGATGACAGTAGGCTTGGGAGAATTACAAAGTGAAGCTGATTGAGTTGGGCGAACACGATATCTCTTTCGCCATCGTCGAGCCATGGTCAGAGCCTTGAGACTTCCTTGTAGAGGCTAACTTCACTGAGGCGAAACCCATGAGCCTACCTCGAACAATGCGAAGCCGAACCCGTCAAAGGAAGCATCCGGTTAGGCAAATCTATGTGGATGGAGCTTTGGGTAAAAGGTAGAGCGAGCGTCTTCTTACGGGACGGATAGCTAGAGATCGCCCTCGCGCGGTTCACATTGTCTGAATAACGAAGTGGAATCTGAGGCCTTGATTGCGGACTTCGCCTGGCTCAAAGTCTTGGTCTGAGCCGTTGAAGTTCCCGGTGATTCCTAGGTCATAGTAAGCCACATGTTGGGAAAATGCGAGGCAAAGGCACGGGATGAAGAAATACCTTGAAAAAGCAAAAGCCTGTGAGACTCATTACTTCGAGTTGGTTAGCATCGAGGAGCAAATAACTGAGCTGGCACCTTAAACAAATGAGCGCTGCGTCACTTGAGTTCGCCCGATGAAAGAGGTCAACGAAGCATAGGCGATGCGGATCGAAGTCGACATTGTCTCGATGAAAACCTAATTGGATGACCCGTTCGAGCATATTTGGAGGCGGTACCTCATGACAAGCTCGAGGTTAGGAGAGTCTTGAGCAAATCTTTGCGATACTTGGCAAGGGTTCTCTGAGAAGTCGTATCTCCGACCTTTCACGGTGTTTGGGTCCGAACGGTGAATCGTGCTCTGAGAGGTTCATGGGGATCGTGTGGAAGCCACGGAGACCCGTGCACTATCAAAGTCATGCGATGGGGATACTCTTGCCGACAATGTTCAATTGATCAATCTCGTAAAGAAGTGTTGATGCCAAATTCTTAAAATGTGCGGAGTTACCTCAAGCAAACCTATGCAAACCCTTTGCCATTCATCTGATGGGGATTGATATTGGGCCATACGCAAAGCTCGGTTTAATTCACGATTATGCAATCGACCTTACGCAAAGTGGGTGGGCGAACCCTTGGTGAAAATCACATAAAAAAGGCTCTCAACCGTGCGGAAGAATATAGGTGTGTCGCTGACATCCTCGTATCTCGTTTGGATAATGGGACCTGATTCGCGGAATAAGGTCTTTAAAGAGTGGTGTCGAGAGCTTGATTGACAAAGTTCCTCGGTGGCCCATCCTCAACAAATGGTCAACGAAGTCTGTGGAGACAATTGAAGGACTCAAACGCCTTGTGGGTAAAGGCGATTGGGTGGAGAATTTTCCACAAGTCTTATGGTGCGTGCCGTGCAACACCTCGGACATCGAGCAGGAGAAACACTACAGTTTGGTGTATGGGCCAAAGCGTAATTCGTGATGGGTATGCGGACACCATCCGCCTTCGAAATTTGAAGTAAATGGGAGAATCTACAAGCGATGGATACTTGAAATGAGGGACCTGCTTACATTAGAAGCTCGGTCTGAGCAACACGTGGCTGGGGTATTATAACCAGTGTATCAGTCAAGCAATTCAGTAGGCGACCTGATACTTGAAATAATAAGTCGATAAAAGTAAGCTTCGACAAACTAGAACCCACATGGAAGGGCCTTAGAGTTGAAGAAGTCCTCGGAAAGGGTCATATTATCTCGCCCGTTTGTAGGTGACAGATGCGATACGTGTATCATTCGTCTTAAGTATTTTGCATAAGTGTCGAAGGAAAATTTTGTTCTTTTAGATTTGTTGATCGTGTCTTTGGTCTTTTTACATTGTTCACGACGTGTGTTATTAATAAAATCTTTCTTTATTTACTTTATATGTCTTGCATATTTCATTTGTCCATACATACCCATTTTCCACACACCTCTGGAGGATGAACAATACCCTCTACGGATGAACAATACCCTCTAAGGAGGATGACGCACACAAGAGGATGATATCTAGCAGCGTAGGGACCACCTACGACACTACTCGGCAAATAAGGAACCATTACCCTCTTATTTTCGAGGACGAACTACCATCTTTCGAGGCGAACTACCTACGTTTATTTAGAGACGAACTACCTCTTTTATTCTGAGGAAGAACTACCTTCGTTTATTTAGGATGAATGCCTTCGTTGTCTGAGGAGACTGCAACCGTTTATTACGAGGATGACCTACCTTCGTTTGATTCGAGGGCAAATGTATCTGACATTTTCAACAATGAAGAAAATTCATTCTTATTTCTAAGTATACAGCATACATTACGAGGGCGATGAAGCCAGAGGGAAAAGCTAAGCGATCACAGAAGTCGAGGTTCAACAGCTCATCTATGCTAACCTACCTATCTCTACCTGGTCCTCGATCGGCGCAAGTTCGGTCGGCTCGACCTCTATGCCTGATCGACCTCGGCGCTCGATGACACACGGCCCGGTGCTTTCGATGGGCCAGCCTCTCTGCATAAAACTCTCTAGAAATATCGACATTCCGTCGTCGGGAGAGAGAAAGACTCGGCGGAGGAGGTGCCTCGGCGGGAGCGAAGAGCACCGATCGTGAGCAAACACCCGTTAGGAAAGGATGACGAACTCTGACGGTCTTGCTACAAAACCCTATTTTCTTGGTCGGCATATTGCTCTGAAATTGCGGTCTCGACATACTCTTGCCTATATCTTGAGCAGTGGGTCGAGCTCGAAACTTTAACTTGACCTCGGAGATATCATTCTACCACTCGTGGGATAACCATATAATTAGGCATGCTCTCAGCGACCGGTTGGCCTTATCCTCCGCGATCTCGAACTTCTCCTCAACTCCAAGAATCGAACTGACTCATCAAACTTCTTTGAAAGCCACAGATTTGACATCGGCCTCCCTCGCACATGGCAGTTTGCCCTCAGTGAAGGACCTCGACGCCTTTAGATTAGAGGCGAGTCAGTACAGTTTGATCAACAGGCGATACATCGACAAGTTCGGAGAAAGGCTGGAGGCAAAAGCAATGAGACAATTTCTTCCATAAAATTTGAATTTTATTAAAGCCTTTAAGAATTGTCCAGGTCATATACATTTACAAAAAAAAAAAAAAAGATCAATGACCACTCCGCTGACTCCTCGCTCGGGCTCGTGACCTCGGCCTCCTCCCGAACTCGGAAGCCTCGGCTCTCCCAGAAGCTCCAGCCTCGGCCTCTCTGACTCCGAAGCCTCGCCTCCTCCCGCTCCAGGCCTCTTGCTCTCCGGCCCTGCGCCACTCACCTTTCATGACCTCGGCGGCCACAGCCTTGACCCGCTTCCAGATGGGTCATTATGGCCTCGATCAGTCCCGGTCCACGAGCAAACGGCCCAGATCAGCATCGGCAAGGTCGGAAGGGCCGGAGTTATACAGCAGGCGACTCTTGGAGCCGGCAAGGACCTCGGCATAAGCATGACGAGGGCCTGTCTCCATCGCCTCATACCGTGCCCAGATTTATCCAGTCTGGGTGGTCTCAACTAGGGGTGGCGCGCTGCTGCCAGTGTTGGGACCTCGGCCGTCGCCCGGCCCGGAGAAACTCCTCGCCAGAACAACCTCGCAAAAGGCGTGGAGAAGCTCTCCCTGCGGCCGCACAGGCCTCCGGCGTCGGCGGCCTCAGCCTCGACCTTCAGGACCGACTTGAGCCTCTTCGGCCTCGCCACCGCCGCCTCGGCCCTCGCCACCGCCTCGGCCTTGCCGCCTCGGCCGCTTCTCGCCTCCGGCTCGGCGATGCGCGGCGCGGCCTCCTTCGGCAGCGTGCGAGCCAGCTTCCGACCTCGGATACTTCTGGGACGAGGAGGTGCCTCTCGCCTCAGCTCTGGTGTACCGAGCCACACGGTCGAGCCGGGCGGCAGCATCGCCCAGATATTCGCCATACGAGCTCGGTTTTCGACCTCGACCCATGCGATAGTCACACATGTTAACAAACTATATCGAAGACAACTGGGTGGCGTATAAACAAATGCATTACCTCGGGAAGGATCGTGCGGCTGATGCCGGCGATCTCGCGATCCTCGCCATGCGGAGGAGATACCGCAGCCTTGGTAAACTTAGCCAAAGGCGGCGAGCTCGCTGCAACTTTGCCCTCTCAAAGCGATCAGCAGACTTCGCCCCTCGGCATCGGTGCCAAGTGGAGGCTCGTGACTGAAACTCGGCTTCCTCTTCTTCCCTCTAGGCGTCCACTGCAAAGTTGAAATAAATCTGATTTACAACATAAACAAAAGTCGACCAGAGTGGAAAAAGTAATAAGGGGAAGGGCTCGCCTTCATAGTTCCTACGTGTCTCGGGATCATAAGGGCTCGGCCCATGCGACAGGCTCAGCCTCGGTAAAACATCATCGACTTGACCCTTTTCAATACCTCGCCGAGTCGTGAAGGTAAACTGACCACATCCGCCATTTCCGGTGTTCGGGCGAACTCGAGGAACCACTCGACCAACGGAAGAAGAATTTCTTACATGATTCGAGATCTTTGACTTCGTTTTCAATTTGAAGCCGTGGCGGTGATATATAATACCACCCAGAGCTGACTTGAATTGGAAAAACAGGATCATACAGGGTGAAGGATGATTATCCGATGGGTATGAGCGAGCCCGTCGACTACCGAAATGAGTTTGGCGTTATTTGAGCAGAGAATGCCGAACGATTCGTTGAAGTTCAACATAAGCGGAAGGAAAGGAACACGAGACCGGACTTGAGGCATCTTCGTGCTTGTAACAAATCCAGGAGGCGCGGGCCTGATTCTCGGTGGGGAGCGACCAGCCCATAGATGGTGGAACAAAAACTAGTAGCAATCTCTACTATTTGAGGATTCTAGACAGAAGGAAGGTGGAAACTTGCAAAATCCTCAAATGGAAAAATAAATTACGAGACATAGGGGCGGAGAATCGGCAGTATATACTTCTAAAACCACGGTGAATCCGGTGGCGGCGTTGACCTAACACGGCCGTCATGGCGTGAGACTCCTCAGAGGAAGAAGAAGAAGCCATAAATCACTGCGGTTTTATGTATGCATGAAGAAGATGCGGCTGAACTACGGCGAAGAGCGACGATGGCGGATGAACTCTGCGTTTTTCGGAAAGCAAAGAACTTTTTGAAGTTTAAAAGTGGGCCGGAGAAAGTGAAATGAAAAGCGTGTCGAAGTTATTATCACAATGTGCACTTTATCGGGACCATAAGCGCAGTCGCATTAAATGAGGTGGCGTAGTTAACGTGTTCGACATCGGCGGTTATCGCGCTGGTTCTCGGATTGACGATACAATTGACCCGGCGTCATTATCTGCTTGACGGAGATTAAATCAACCCGGAAGCGGCAAGTACTGCGACCTCGCGATCAAACCAGCGATCTAAGCTCGGCGGGACTCTGCGCTCCCACTACGCGGATCACGAATCTCAGAGGTGATGTGAGCACTTATCCCGTCCATTACGACCTCACTTCTCGTCTTTTTTGGGGGGATGTGATAGGATCGACCCAACTAGGCCCGATATGGCCCGTATAAATAGGCCAAGTATGGCTCGGCGGTGGGTTGACCGAAGACTCTAAACCAACTCTACTCGAATCTAGCTATAGTGGGCGTAGAAGATTGGATATCTAAAGGAATCTCTGGATGCATATCTAAAAGAATCCTTATAAGAAGACTTTGTATTAAGTCGGCTGAATATCATTGTGTATAAATAGTATTTAATTAGAGAAGAAAGGGATCTACACTCTTGTAATCGCTTTTACCACTCAAATACATTACACTCTCTTGCTTCAGTGGCGTGAGATCTATTTAAGATCGAACCACGTTAATTCCCTCGTGTTCTTTATTGCATTCATTACCTTCTGAAATTAAGATCGATCGGTAGATAATAAAAGATAGTGACTACAATTATTATTTTTTAAGATGTTGATTATTATCTAATACTGAAATTATTGTGCCTTTTCAAATTATTGTGATTCATGAAAATAATAATGAGATACCAAAATTATCAAACTTTTGTAATTATATCACGGAGTTCGATTATCGATAAATCCTATGTGATACTGACAAGAAATGAGATGAGTTGAATTTTAATAAAATAAAATAAAATAAATTGGCCTCAAAAGCGATATCGTTATGGCATGAAGATTGCCTCCAGGGATGATATCAATTCAAATTTTACCAAAGCGATGCCGTTCTAATAATATAAACTAATCTTTAATTTCTTTTGTAAAATTCAGCTCAGTTCGACATGTCACTTTGTCGAGTAGAAATTTTAAATGTAAAAATCAAATGTATGATTTAATTGTAAATTTGAGACTTAGGTATTTGTTGGGTATGGTGCAAACTCGATCCCATCGAAGAAGAAGAATGTCTTCTATATATTAGAAATTCCTCCACTAATTAGAATGGGCCTTTTGGGGTTGCGCAAAAACAAATCCGTGCGAGAACTTTTGGCGGCGGACAAGTGGTGGTAGATCCCTAACGGATGATTCGAGCCGCCAGTTGGTGGGCCTATCGTGGGCGGAACGAGACTACGTTCCGATGTGGAGGTGAAACCTAGTGAATTCGCGATTGAATCACGTGGTTCCTTGTGTTCCGAGTCTTCGCCCAAGTGGTCGGGGACGGCTTGTTGGTGTGTGTACGATGCGAGAGTGCAGTTATTTCGAGGGAGAGGCATGTGTGGTTCTTGGTTTGAGGAGGATTGTTGGGTATGGTGCAAACTGATCACATCGAAGAAAAGAAGAATGGTATGTATCATATATTAAGCTCACTCTAATTAGAATGAGACCTTTTGAGGTTGGTAAAAACAAATCGTCTGGACTTTTGGCTGGCGGATATATCATCTAATTAGAAGAGTGGTGATGGTAGCGAGTCCCGTCTGATTTAATTGTAAATTTGAGACTTAGAGTATTTAATGAGTTATTATTTTATATCAAAACATAACTATGAAAAAGAATAATTTAAATATTAGTGTAATTTTCCTCAAAAATATATTGAAATTTTGTAAAAGGAATGTAGTTCTCGTCACGATATTAAACAAGTATTCACATCAGCGAAGCGAATCAAAATATATTGCTTTTCTGTCTTGAGTGGCAAAAGTGCCGATGCTGATACTCTTTTAGATTCGTTTAGTTTTCTTCAAATTCTTTAATTTTTAATGTTCACAATTATAGCTAGGGATGTCAATATGGGTGAAGCCAGCGAGTTGGTCCGAATAATTGAAGTAAATATAGAGTTAGGGTTGGATTTTTATAACCCAGAAAAGCGTCAAGCGAATAGGACAACACCGAATGGGTTAGCCCTGAATACGTGGGGTTGGCCGATTAACATCTATAACTATCTGAGAAATTATAGAAGATATTCGTAGTGTTGTTAAAGTTCAAAAAAATAGTGAATTAGCTATTATGGAATATGAATATTCGAGATATATTAAAAAATAATTTGAGTTCTGACATTATTTTCTAATTTTGATATAATATATTTTAAATAGTATTATATTGAATTAACTTATTAAAATTTTTCTAGATATTAGTTTTAATTCACTATAATTGTATTATATTATTAGAGATCATTTATTACATGGAATCTGGGACATTAAAGCATATTGAAAAAAATTTAATTATGAGCACTATTTTTAATTTTTATTGTTTGCTATTCAAAGTTAGTATAAGATTAAAAAAAGAACTTGTGGAATTTATTATATTTATTTTTCAATTATTTGTTTTACTCGGCACGTTATATAAAATATTTGATATATATATATATATATATATATATATATATATATATATATATTAGCTTTACGGCCCGATGGGTTGGCAGCTTAGGAGAGTTTAGGGTTAGGGTTGAATTTTTTAACTGAAAAATGTACCGAATAACTTGGACAACCAGTGGGTTAGTGAACCAGCGGGTTGGCGATTGACATCCTATATATTCTCCAGTACTAACTTCATTTATGTTTAATGTAGGCTTTCATTCATCTTGTAGTTATTGAATTTTATTAGAAAATTAATACTTGTTCCATTTATGAACTTGACTCATTTCTTTTCGTAATTGTTATTTGGGAAAATAGTGCAAAAGTGGTTAAAAAGGATAAAAAATAGGTATGGTCAACATTTTGAAGATATAATTATTTCTTAGAAAATAAAATTGATCAAGTTGATTGGTGACTTTCGAAAATGAATACGAATCGAGTTGATGTGGAAAAGGGAGTAATATTTTTAAGCTTAAGCTATAGGATGTTATGCTGAAAATTTTAATGATTTTCCTCTATCTAGATTCAATTAATCGAGACCTACAGAAAGACTCATGAGGCTTATATATATATATAGGTTGGTTCTGCATGAGAATGGAAATAAGTGTAAAGAAATAGAATATACATATCCATAGATTTTTCTAATCAATGGTGGAGATTAATGTAATATTTAATCGATTTCATTGTATTTTATAACAAAAATCGGCAGAGGGTAGATTAGGTATTTTAAATAAAAAATTCGTTATCACTCTTACACCCCGATTTTAGATCCATCTCTTACGTCTTATATGCGAATCCATTAAATGTAGGTAATAAAATATGGAGCAACTTAACTATACCCGACTTTCGAAAATATATGTACATCGTATCCAGACCTAAACATTAACTACACCAATGTACACCCATTAAAACTATATTTTGACTGAAAATCTGGAAATTTAGCGCGATGTGATGTGAGATGAGGGAATTGATTCTCTTTTACGATACATTTACTTGACGCGAACATTAACTAAACACATTTGATTTTTTCTTCACTCTTCATTTAATTTGAAATCAATTCTCTCGTCGCGCATTTGAAATGAGTTTTCAAAATTTTTGAAACACTCTCTCTGAATTTTTTCATGTCGAATTTTTTCACGCTGAAGGATAAAGAAGATATTGTAGAAAGATAAGAAGAGACCGTGAAAAAGCACGGTAATTCTGTGTATATTGTTATTTCGATCGAGGCAGACACAATTTCGACAGGAAACAACGTTTGTCGATCGAAACAACAAATTGTTGAATATACATATTATGTCGTTGTTTGGTCGAATAAACCATCTTTCGAGTCGATGAAGCCTTCATATGAATTGTGGAGAGAAACTTCCACAACTGGAAGATGGTTTATACAGGAAACAACAGTATTCAATATATCATATTAATGGTTGTTTTCGTCGAATAAACCATCTTTCGGGTCGATGAAGCCTTATATCGGTCGCTGGAGAAGGACTCGACCAGGAAAGATGATTGTCGACAGAAAAACCGGTTAATATATATATTGAAAATCGAGTGAATTATAAGGTTGTCTCGGTTCGATATCAATTTAATTTTCTAATAATTGGTTATTAATTGAATTTTGGAATAATTGCGGTGAAACCATATTTTAGGCCAAAGCAGGAATGATATGGACTTAGGTATGTTCGGTGTATAGTTATGGATTTACAATATGTATATTTTGGATTTTACGGATTATGTTCTGGTGTATAGTTATGCTATGGTGTATGGTTATGCAATTTTGGATAAATATAGTTTAGAGATTGACAATATCTTATCGATTTTAAAGTATGATATTTTGGATAAATATTGCTAAATGATTGATTGAATAATATGATTGAATATGAGTCGGGTTGTTTAATTAGTTTTCATTATTGCTAAATGTGATTGAATAATGTGATTGAATAATATGATTGAAACAATATAGTCGGGGTTTTAGCATATTATGATATGGGTTAGATAAGATCGAACTAAAATCTAAGCTAATTGATGATCGGTTTATATCTTGATTCGGGGTAGTGATATTTGTATGATGGGATGTTTATTGATCGAATTATAGATAAATAAATAATTTGTAGTAGTTTGTTGGTTTGTTTATGCGTTGTGTAATGTGACATTGATATAATTGTGAGGTCGATCACTTTTTCTTGAGGCCTCCACGATAAATGTGGTGGCGGATGTAAAGACTTATTATAGGGCTGATTATTTAAGTATATTAAGAATGTTTTGCTAGATAAAGTGGGAAGAGTTGCTAGATATCTTTAGGGGGTTGCTTTGGTCATCGATTGATTGATTCCGGCTTAGTCTAGTTTATCTTTGCCATATAGTCTCGTCGAGATAGAACCTCATGGACCGGAGATGTATTTTTCATCGATGGAAGATATATATGTTTTTCAATTAAGATTATGCTTTTAGTCAGCGTGACAATTTGGGTCATCGTCATTTGATCCCACAAAGACTACGACTTGGCTGACGTTGAGTCTATAGCCTTTTTGGGGCACGCAGTTACATTCGTAATCTATTGATAGAATTTTCGTAGTGATTTTGAAGATGTAGATCTTGGTTTATATTTCGTGTGGCCAGCGTTATTATCCTCTATGGATTACGTGTTTGGAGTGCAGAGCAGGAAGATAATAGTGTTGGTTTGGGCATTGGTTGGCGATGCGGGCGTTTTGTCGATTGTAGAGCATACGATTACAGATATTGAGATATTATCGTGACGGATGTCGACTGAATGCTTATATACACTTTTACGGACGATCTGGAGCACTTATATGTGGTCACTGAGATCATACGGGCTTGGGAAGTATTGTTTGGACGTCATCAATCCGGCGTGTCAGAGTTTGGTGGAAGTTCGAGTAGGCTCTGCGACCTACTGGTCTCTTTTGAGCAGAGGTCTGAATTTTATTTTAATTTTAAATCATGTATGTTATTGTATTTATTAGAATATTAATAACATCTTCAATTTATTGTGGGTCGATTATCATCTCACATGACGTCAGCGACTCATTCGAGTTGCACCGTTTCTTGTGTCTGTCGCCCTCTCCTCGGTGTGAATTTTCTTATCTGTCAATCCTTTGAGGGGGAGAGTACATGATCCGTCGTGGTGTGTCGTACCGTCGGTGGATGAGCCTCATGTGAGACGTCGAGTTTCGGAGGCTCCCGGTTTGTTCGGGATCATGTTTCGGTTCTCGCAGAGGCGACCTCGAGCCTCCGCTTCACGCCCGGCCGGAGTCGTCGTCGGTGAGTTGGTTGATCCGTTGTTCGGGCGCGGCGTGCATATGTGGATGTGGTCCATGTTGAGAGGCGGACACGGAAACATCTTGCTTCTTCTTCAGTCGGCGTATGGTGGTGCTCCCGACATCTTAGTTTAGTCGATCGTCGTTGGATCCGAGAATCTGTCAGGAATCTGTCCAGGAGAGTGAGGCGAGCGGTCTGCCCAATACGAGGATCATAGAAGAAAGTGGATTCGAATGAAGAAATGATTTGAAAGTTTATTTGAGAAGACTGATGTGGTTGCACACAGAAGATGCATATACACCCGCTTGCTCCGGAGTGAATCTTAGCGCTGGACGGCGCGACAGCAGGAGGTGGAGGTATGGCATTGCGACCTACATCGACTTATGATACCCCCATTCTACTTTCGGTCCATGGTACCGATCCTGAGCGCATCGCGTCATACTATGATGGGTGGACCTTTTAGTGATATGGCCTCGGGGCGTTGTCGAGCGGAACTTCGAGCCGTGCGGCGGTTGGAGCCGGTAACTATTAAGTCTCATATTTGGCGGTTTATAGTATTTCGTCATTTGTTATGTTTTCATTTCTACACTCATATGCTTAAATGTTTGTAGTTGGGCTTGGAGAGGTGAGCAGACACGGAGACCTTCCGGTAATGAGGTCCGATGTTGTGCTTGGTCCCACGTCAGATTCACGGCGATGTATTGATCTGATCGAGCTTTTCTTGAAGAAAAGCATGATGGTGGTTGTTGAGTCGACCATCAAATCTAGGTTGCATTTTTGCGTCTCGAAATGCAGGAGCCTTTGATGTTTGAGTAATGCGTTTTATAAAATATACTTCGTTTTTGAAAGCATCTCTTATATTGATATGTATCCTACAATAATTTTGCGGATGGTGCGATCTTTCATGATGCATCGATGAATAGACTCGATCGGGATCGACTTATTGGATGGGTGGATTCTCATGCTAATCATCCTTGATACGGTTTTGTAGTATTGTGTCTTTAATAATGATATATATTATATATGTTTAGATTCTGGAATTAATTAATTTTCAATGTTGAGCAGATGTTTATCAAGCAAGCATGGTTAGGAGTACGGAAGGCTTTGTCCTTCATTAAGACCCGCGTGAGGCACCATTGCTCATTGATACCATGCTTCGTCATAGGAGCCACCACCGTTGGGTGGCGTTGTCTCGCTTTGCTTGAACATGGATATGCCGTGCGGGTAACCTGTTTCTGATAAGTTCAAAATTAAAATTTCCTTGTTCATTTTCTAAATATTAATTAGATCATCGTCCATGCGTCATCGATAGGCGTTTCGTGATATGTCGGCGTGGATATGCCTTTCGATTATCTGTTTGACTCATAGCGTTGGCGGATGGACCGTGATCGATTGGATGCGAGGATGATGGAGTTCGAGTGCTGCATAGATTATTGCGGCGTTACGCTCTTCTCTAGATGGTTCAGAATAACTCCCTGGGATACCACCATGGAACAATGATGCGATTATTACACATCTTGAAGCTTGAGGTATTGACGGATGACGATTTGATGATGGTCCATTTGCGTGCATACTATAGACGTCTTATTTACGGTTCACCGGCAGAATGGGGTATGTCTAATACTTTAGCATATAGAAAGAAGGTAGGTGGAAGTATATATGAGTTATGTGAGCCGTATAGGGCAGAGGAGGCGAGCGTGAGCGATGATGATTTCTTTATATTATCTCATAATAGATCTTCATTATAATGTCGATTCGATGGATTAATTTCAATTTCAATTTCAATTTGAATTTCAATTTAATTTCAATTTCAATTTCCTTTATGTACAATCTTCAATTTAATAGATTCTTGTCGGATATTATCGAAATTGATTAATTTCTTCATATCGATAACAAATAACAATGATGGTGTGGATAATAATGTTAATAATGTCTTTACATGAACAAATAGTATTATAATAATAATAATAATAATAATAATAATAATAATAATAATAATAATAATAATAATAATAATAATATGTATTTACATGAATAAGTGTTTTCGTTACAATGTTCCTCGTCTCTTGACAAGTAAGGACAACTAAGCGAGTATGAGTTAGTTACCACACAGCTACATGTCAGTGGTGCCGACTTACTACTCGATCCCACTTACATTGGATGGCGATTCGACCCACTTTGGCGTCGACAGCGGACTTTAGGAGGCATAGCGTAATTCCGCCAACATCTAGAGAGCAGGTCGACTAGGCGTGGCTCAGCAGATTGATCCGATCTGGTATGCTTGATACTGCGAGATGGTAGTACTCACGCATAGTTAGATATTGGTGACCTTTATGATAAAAATTTATATAATCAATTATATGTAAGTGAAACAAATTGATCAGAAAAATTAACATAATTAAACTTAAATCGTACCATATAAGCAATGCACGATGAACACGTATCATATCCATGTCCCCTCCAAACACGCTACGATTGCGTTGATTGATTCACTACGAATGTTTTGCTTCGTGCTTGACTTTGAAAGTGGAGTCGATGAGGGCACTACATCGTGTCTGCGTGATAGTTCCATTGATACCATCGTCTTACTGTTGCTTGAATTGATTCGCGCGTACCTCTTTCGCTTCATGTCTCATCTGAACCATTTTTTACGTAATGTGACGGATTGCCTCAATCATTGAGAAAATTGCAATCGTCTGTATAATAATCGGATGAATGATTCGGCAATGTTCGATGTCGTAAACGCTGTGCACCTAACGGATCTTGTGATCTAGCCCATACGCACTCAACCTCCACCAACTTGTATATGCGCCCATCGGTCCTTCGAGACTTTAACATAGCCAGCTTTTCAAAGTATGCATCTTGGTGCATAAGGCTACGGAATAACTGCGGATGGTTGCCCAAGCGGGTGATTTTTTCGGAGATGGTAGTAGCATAATCGTGTGTTGCATCGGGTAGACACACTGACGCGTTCATTATCTTGACATGAGCATCTGAAACAATCAACATCTCGGATTTGATCCATAGCACTTGTAGTCGAGCGAAACCAAGTCCATGAGACATCATTCTCGATCGGACCAATTCCATAAGCTAATGGAAAACTTGCTCGTTGTGTCCTTTGTCGTGGCAGCGAATAATATGCCTTTATTGCGGCCCTGAATGCGTACCATCCACCAATCACGGTCGGAGGCACAATGCGCTGATGCGCATGAACCGAGCGCGACAAAGAGGTGCGGAACCGACCATCGATCGATATCAAGTCGTCGTCGAGCGGATTGCTCATCCGTAACATATCACGATAACTCGGTAGTAGCTTAAATGATTCTTCATGTCCACCGTATATCATCGATCTCCACTTCGGGCTCGCATTGCTACACTATATATAGCGAGTACCGATTACTCTCGACCAATCGCCATAATGGACCTCGGCTTTAGCACTTCACCGTCTTGGCGTATTTCGTGATATGTATGCTGCATTACACGGGCATTAACCTTTTCCGATATTCACTGGGTTACGTGCGCAAGTAGTATAGCATCAAACTTGCGGACAAACCAAAATCCACTATTTGCGATGCGTGGTAGAAAAGGGCGGTGATTATGATATCGACATTTAGTGTAATCCTCTAATTATCGGATGGGAATAACAAATTCTACTCGGCGTTCAATGCCATAAACCGGATATCTTGATTCACTCTTGTCGAAGATGGAACCTTCGACTCGTCGGGGTTTGAAACCGAGTCGGAGGGCGAGCGAAGATGGCAAGCATCGGAGGAATAACGAGGACTAGCAGTTGCTCTCTCCTCACTTCTTACGGCTCTAGGCCTCCTACGTGCGTTCGTGTTACTCGCATAATAGAATGAACTTCCCGAATCCACCCTCCGAGCGGATCCGTCGTCAGAACTCTACAAATGAGCCATAGCTACTTCAAGCGAACTCGCGATCTTCTTCATCTCGACTTTGTTTCTCTTCTTCAACTAGCGTAGTCATCATCTATTGTCCTCAACAAGTGTATCACCCCAGTTGCGATATGTTGGAAAGCGAATTCTGGATGGATCCTGTGTTGCGGCATATATTGAGATGTATCGACATCAACCAATCAGATGAAGCAAATTGTTGTGTAAATGTCTCGTGAGCGATGCGTGTTGGGGTGTAGCGTATGTTGGCGGATGGTATCTCGAGCGAGGTCTATATAGTTCTTGCCGATTGGGATGTGTCGGCATCGTGAGTCACATAGACCTGGTTGGCATCATGAGCGATCGAATAAGTTGATCATCATTACTCAAAGTAATTTGATAATTCTCCCGAGATCTCGATAGATAATGCGGTTGGTAGGTTGTACTCAATTTGTCGACATAATTTGATCAATCATCTCTATGAACTCCAAGATAAATTACATTGTCCATTCGAACAAAGGCATTTGTTGATACCAAGGTAACATAAAGAAGGATCGATGCCTCCGTATCTAATATAATGTTCTTCCTCCGCATCTATAACAACAACAAGATTACATTAAGCGAAATATCTGATCTTAATATGATTTTCTAATGTATAAAACAAATATCTGCACTTAATGTTTACACTAAAATTATCACTACAATAAGAAAAATAGCAATCTAATCAAAGTCTAATTAAATAATTAAAGTCTCACTATAAATAATTAAAGTCTCTTACAATAAATTAATTAAAAGGACTTATCTAACTAATTATGCTTAAGACTTATCAAACGAATTATCCAATAATTATAAATTACGAAACAATCGAATTATCTAAACAAAATAAATCTAAACAAAATTAATAATAACAAATCTAAATAAAACTAAAGATAGTATTATAAATTGTCAATTATCTAAACAAAATAAATCTAAACAAAATTAACAATAATAAATCTAAATAAAACTAACATAATAAATCTAATATCATAAACAACAATAATTAAGCTGAATTAATTAGTTATTTACATTATAATTAATTACTATATTCATCCTAATTGAAAACTTAAGATAACTACACTAAAATTATCCTAATTGATTTCATTTAAAATTAATTTCTAAAACAAAAATCTCTCAAATGCAGTTTATGTCCCTCGATATTTCCTTGTTTCGATACGGAGACATCAATTAATAATTAGTATTAAATTTATTTGATAATCAAGATTCGATCAAAATAGTTTCTACATGACAATTGAAGATTTCTCGTAGAATCATGATTAATTTGATAATCCTTGTTTCATGACCAATTTGATGTTTTCGATCGATCGAAATCAATTATATATCTAATTATGCAATAATTAATTTAATTATCTAAACGAATTATATCTTCGATAATCTTGTTTTCGATGGAATCAATTAAATTAAATTACACTTAAAAATCCTCTCTGCCGATGATTCCTTGATTCCGTCGCCGAATCAAGGAATCATCACGAGGAAGAGATTTTAAGTGTAATTTAATTTTAATTCATTTATGCTTAAAAAAAAACCATGATTCAATGATTTAATTATTATTTTCATATAAAAACCCATAAAATCATATAAAACATCTAATTTCATCTAAACGAATTATATCATTATATATACAAATTATGCAATAATTATCTAAAGCTAATTATATCCAATTATATATCTAATTATGCAATAAATTCAAAACACTAAACTAATTATCCAATTAATTTAATTATCTAAGCAATTATATCAATTATATATACTAATTATGAATAAATTAAAAACATTAAAGCAATTATCCAATTAATTTAATTATCTAAAGCATAATAATTTATCCATACCAATAAACAATAATAAATATAAACAAAATTAACAATAATAAATCTAAACACAAATTAATATCATAAACAACAATAAATTCAAAACACGTATAGAAAAAAAATTAATTACTTACTTGTTGAGACATAGCTCTGGTTGGGATTGAAGAAATAAATTTGAAAATTTTGAATATAAAATAGAAATGACGACAAAATTAGAGGAGCAAGAAGCAAGCAATTTATTGGATTTGTATTTATTCTGATCGATGTATAAAGTAGGAGAATTGTTCATATTGGTGGTCAAATCTTTCTTCTCAATTTTTCGCATTTATTTGTCTTCAATTTTCTACAATTTTAGGTAGCTTTTACTTTTCAGTAGTACTATTTTACAAGATTTGATTAATCTGTAATATGAAGGATAATTTCAATATTAAATATTTCAAAATTAATAAGTTGTGTTATAATTTGACATTTCAATATTTTGCAAAATTTCCATCATAGATTACTGTAAATATTAATTTAAATATCATACATTCAATTTAAATTAATTAGTATTAAATTAATTTGATATATCCTTGTTTCGTTGAAAAATCGTTGATTCGGTCGACCTTGTGTTTCCGGTCGCCAGGACATGAATTAATAATTAGTATTAATTTCATTTCATATATACTTGTTTGTCGATAATTCCTCTCTCCTAACAATTTGATGTTCGTCAGAGATATGAATTAATTAAATTGTATTAAAATCCTCTCCGTCGACCAATTAGTATTAAAAATTGATTTTAATTTGAATTAATTAAAATCCAAATTCATCGATGGAAGTCCTCCGTCGATGATTCCTTGATTCCGATCGAGAAACAAAATGTGTCGATGAAATTTTCGATTTTAGGTGTTAATTAATTTTTGATTCATTTATTTTTAAAAAAAACATGATCGGTGATTTAATTATATTTTTCATGATTTTCTCACACTTTTCTTATATAAAGTAATTTAAAGAATAACGATTATAATTTCGAAATCATTTATCGATTCACGTGTTGTCGACAAACAAAATATTCTTGATTCACGTGTTAGGGACAAAAACATTCTTGTTTGGTGGGTGTGATCATTCCTTGTGGCCTGCACTAGGATCGCATGTTTATCTGATTATCAAGTCAATTGCATATGCCTGTCGATCGGAGGATTTCGAGAGATTGTTTTCTGCTGTGGATGTTCTAAACCGACCCATATCATCTACTTTCCATTGGCGAGCATAGGTGGTCAGGTTGAAGTGTCACTTGTCTGACGATATAGTTTCATGACTTGAATCGTGGTGAGAGTTTTAATAGTCGGTTGTTGTGGGCTGGGGCGTCTACTGTTTGCTCGTTGCTTAAGACTTTTCGATCTATTACGGAGAAATGGTTTGACGTCTGACGAGCTAGTGCGGCGACAAGGTCCAGATGAGTTGGTTGAAGTAGCGTCGCTTCATGCTACATGCCTCTGTCGAAAAGGGCGTCGCTTGGTTGTTCGTTCAGCGACGACACACATGTTTAAAGTCGAATAGGAAAACACATCATCGTGGTTGATTTGCGAGAATGGGACATGTGAATGTCGTGAGTTCGATTGGGCGAGATCCCTTGTTGTCACGCTTGTCTTTGCTATTAGATGCAGTATTTATCTAAGCGTCAAGTCAACTCATATGTTGTGGTTAATTTATTTTGTGATTAATTTCTTTTTTAGGCGTCTTTGGTTTACAAGTCCTTGACTTTGTGGCTCGATATTGTCGGCGATCTATTGTTGCGGCGACTTATTCTTATCGAATGCATCATGTCACATCCGGTGCATGGATTGTGCGGACTACTGTATCGACTTACATTATTAGACCTCAATCATCACCGTCAAAGTGGACGTCCTAGATTGAGTAGGATGCAATCGGTTGTTGAGGGTTATTCGAGATCGCGTCGTCAAATATGCACACGTTGCGGGTCGAGAGCCACAACAAGCGCTCATGCACAACATTTATTGCCATTAGTGATGAAACATGTGTGGAAATGACACGGCGTAGGAAAAATGTAGTATTTGTCGAGTGAAGAGCATCTGAATTTGTATCCTCAGCGGCCTCATTGAGCCACTCGAGCCTCGAGGCCCTCTCAGAATCGTTGTCCACAATGGCACGATGGACGGTCTCGATCACAGCAGCAATGAGGCCTCGTCTGGTCGAACACTCTGGCGTTCGCGGCACCGTCAGTGCAGCTCTGGCGCCTCCTCATGTCTCGGCCCCATTTTGCGATCGAGATGCTTGGTCGGTGGGCTCAAAACCTAGATGTATCTCGGCCTTGACTTCGGCCGCAGCCCTTTCATTGCATGATCGGGACATGCTGCGCCACCACTTGCGGGCACTCTCTCACGCACATGCACTGCGTGGTGGCTGCATGGGGCTCGTCATGTCGCGCTCGGCATCTTAGTCCATGAGCTGAAACCGAATATAATATCGGCTCGCCCCGTATAGGCTCAGTAGTATGCCTCGACAGCTTCGGTCTCGGCGGCTCCGGCTGCGATGACATAAGCGCTACAAAAACACATACACATTATTGATTATAATGTATTTAATAAATATAGCACATCTAAACATGAGATTAAAATTACACCTTTCGTCAAAAATCCGATTATCTTGGGTGGGGACTTCCATGTAGTCACATCAAGCATCTCGGAATCCGTATCTAGCTATCTCGGCACCCCGCATCGTCCTAAGTGGGGATGACCTCATCGACCAAATCATAAGGCCCAAGCAGGACCATAGAAATGAGTGCGTCTTCCTCGAAGCTGCCACCTCGCTCGGGTGCCTCTTGAGCACATCAATCCCGTGACGAGAGGACACGGAATGAATAAGCCCCAAGGAAAACTACGCCCACATATCAAAATCCTCGTGACGCCCAAACCCATGGCTCGATGGCTTCACTATCATGACAAGGGCGATGAGGTAAGCTACTAATATAAAGCCACCTTAAGTAGTCTGGCATCATCACCCGGCCGTTGTTTGATGAATCGGTGCGGAACTCGAAATAGTAGTCCTCCGACCCCGAAACAACCTATGGAACATCTTGATGCAGGGAATCTTGTTGCCTTAAGTTCGGATCAAGGAAGGCGGCCCAAGCGCAATCAGGAGACCGGGGCAAACTCAATCATCCCAAATCGTATATCGGTTCCTGAAGCGTGAAACCAAATCTCGAACTCCATAAAACTAGGATCCTGACAGCACTGTCGGGCCATCCAGTTGTGCGGCGCATTATTAGCGCTTCCTCTCACGAGATGAAGAAGATGCCCAAAGCAGCTCTGTCTAAATCGTCGATACATCCGCTTGCACTCTGAGACATGTCTCGGCTAATACATCAATTCGGATGTATTGGTTGATCGTCGGCGTAGCCTTCATATGATGTCGTAACCACCTATACGAGTTGTAAATGCAAGATTAATCAATATACACTAAGCGAAGTTCTAACGTAATACTGCGATTCAAATCTTTGCGGTGCTACCGTGCAGCGAACCGTGCCTTGAATCGATTACAGTTAGCACGCGTCTTGAAGAACCGTCATAGTTAACGTGTTCGACCAACGTGCGCGGTTCTTTGGTACGGTGCTAACCGTGAAGATGAAGCCTGCGGTTGGCGCGTGTCTGGAACAATGCGTGCGGTTGGTGGGGACTATGCTGCTATCTCAGATCTTGATTACCGCGGTGAACCCGTGTCTTCTGAACAATCTAATTTTAATAGAATTTCAACAACATAGCAATCGATTTTAATTTATAAGTTTCTAAACACACAAACTATCGAAATTTCATCACTATCGTGTCATACATGAAAATTATCGTGTCACACATGAAAACTATCGTGTACATATTACAAACCAATTTTAAATACCGATTACTCACGGAGGCTGTGGTCTTTCTAAATCGGTGCGAAGTTCGTCGACCCAGGCGAGAAGGTCGACGGCATGCTTGCGTCTTGGCGGCGGCAGTGACTCGGCGTGAAAGCTTCTTCCGTCGTGGAGGCTCTCTCCTTGACCGCCGCTTGCTCGGCGCATCCGAAGAATCCCGTGGATCTGTATCCGTATCCGTATCACTCGTGTTGTTGTTTTGCGTGAGTCGTAAGAGTGTGTCGTGAATTAGGTGGGTCGTGGGTTTCCGGGGGTGTGGAGGCACCGTGGGTTGTGGGTTCTGTTTTCTGATGGGAGGTGAGGTGAGTCGGGTGAGTCGTGAGAGAGAGTGTGGTCGTGAGTGAGAGAGAGAGTGAGAGAGAGAGAGGTGAGTTCGGTGGTGAGTGTTCGGTGGTGAATCCGTGAGAGAGAGAGTGAGTGAGTGGGTGAGTCAGAGAGAGAGAGAGAGAGAGAGAGAGAGAGAGAGAGAGAGAGTATATCGGTTTTTAAATTTTTCGAGGGATATTTTGGTCTTTTAAGCTAAAATGGCTATAAAACTCATGTTTTTATGAACTAGGCTATAAAACTCTTATTCTATTTTTTGGCTACTTACATATATTAGCATATATATATATATATATATATGGATGCGTTATTGTAAAAACCTTTGATGTCATTACAAAGCGTGAGAACAATGCATTCTCTATTAAAGTTATTGCGGTAAAATAATTTGAATTTTGCTCCATATGAGATTTGAATCACGGTGGTACATTAATCCAGCAGTGATGCATTTACCATAGATCTTGAGGATCGTTTAGCGAAAATGGTTATTAGTTCTCACTTTAAATAAGATTTTTATTTGAACTTTCTCCTATAGAGAGAGAGAGAGAAGATCAAATAAGAACTATATTTTAATGAGAACTTGAGAACTATGAATAGGAGTGCAAAGTTGATGCACAAAAATATAAAGTTGTGCTATGAAAACAATATAAAATTTTAGAATATTTTTTTGTGCACAATATATAAATTAGAGGTTTGAGTGAAAATTAGACTCAAATTTGTTGTGCTTAGAACAAGTGGGTCGTGCTTGTGATATCTCATCGAATAAATATTGAATGTTTAAGCAATATATGTGGATTTGATCAATGTACTCTTCTAACAATTTAGGTGATAGGATCACGGCCCAACTCTTAGGCCCGAGCATCGGGCCCAATATAAATAAGCGACATGAAGCTCGGCCCAAGCGAGTCCAGCCCGAAGGCCCCTAAACCGGGTGGGAGCAGAAGATTCGATCATATCTAAGAAAATCCTAATTAGAGAGAGATAGGATTCGAATCTATCTTAGAATAGATCTCGGATTCGAGATCTAGGTCATGATAATTGTGTATAAATAGAGGCTAGATTAAGCGAGAAAAGGACATCTACACTTCTGTAATCACTCCTCGTATTATCAATACACGAATACTTTCTCTCTCTCCGTGGGCGTAGATCTTATTCATAGATCGAACCACGTAAATCATAGTGTTCTTAGTATTTAATTCCACTTACGAAATTAAGATCGATCCTTTGGTGCCGTACTGTGGGAAGCGAAATTTTGTGTCTTGATCAACCATTGTTTCTGGGGAATCAATCACGATAATGAGAACAAAGAAGTCTTGCATCCGGGCGGCTGCCGGCAACAAGCGACAACAACGGCAATGAAACACGCGAGCTACGCTTGGAAAAAACCCGGTCGAGTTCGACCCACGAAGGACACATCGAGCCTCGGCGGCGGCGATCCCGTCTGCGTGAAGAAGTAGAATACCAAAGCGAAGGAGATGTAGCGATAACCAATGTGAACCTCGACTCGCGAATGAACCTTGCGGCGCCGTGAGGGTTTCTTGAGAAAAACAAGGAGGCTTTCTCCAATACCTCGGTGACACAAGGTGACGCGTCACGAAGAAAGGAGCGCGAGCCTCGTCTAAACACGAGCCGCTGCGGCGAGTGGATCCCGACATCCAGTCGTGGGCGCTCATACCTCGGCACGAGCAGGGCCCAAACCAACGCCACGAGGACGAACAGCGGGGAAGGGCGAAGTAACCGGCGGGAGGTCGGTCCTAAAAATCAAAATGAGTTCGATCGGCGAACTCCGCCTGGGAGGGTGGCCCGGCAGATGCAGGAATATAGTCACCGTTCTCAAACAAAATACTTGACACCCGCTCACGACAAATACCGGGTGCGAGCATCCCTCGATGGACTAAGGGACCATGAAATTCCTCTCGCGGTTCGGTACAATATGATCCAGCGCCTTATACGGTTCGTATGTGCAAGCTCTTCCGGAGTTGCTAGTCGACAACGCCCGTCGGTGGTTCGATAGCCTACCTCCGGGAGCATTGGATCATGCTCGCGACGATGGCGACCTTCCATCGAAGGTTCTTCGAGGAAAAGGCGGAGTCAAAGGCGTCGTCGGCATACCTCCCTCACCATGAGGCAAAGCCGAGGCGAGTCGTGGCGACTTTATGACCGGGTTCAACAAGGAGTGCCTAAAAGTCGAAGGCGTGAATGACCTTCTCATCATCTCGGCCTTCCAAAGCGGCATCTGCGGGGCCACATACAAAGAAATCATCAAATCTGAGCCTAAATCACTCTGAGCTATGGCGCATGCCGACCCGGTTCGCCAAGGCGGACGGTGATAGAAAGAGCGCGGCGGGCGAGCCCTACGAAAAGGAAGAAGAGATGAAGGGCGAGGAGACCAAAGCCAAGGAGAAGAAGTGCCTTGGAGGATCTGCGCCCGTAGAATCGAGACTCGGGCGCGCGCGCCTCGGAGCGACCTCAATAACTCGCTTTGGCGAAGCGAGGCGAAATCTCTGAACTCCACATGGACAAGTTAGAAGCCTCGACCAATGACGGGGGTCAATCGTCGAACCAAGGACAAATCTTGCTCTTTCCACGGGACTACGGGCATGACACGGAGGAGTGCGAGATCTCATGGGAGACATCGAGATCTAGTAATCAAGGCAGGGTCCTTAAAAATCTGGCGGGACCGGCGGTGGTGTCTCAGGCCCTCGTCGAGTCGAGGAAAAAGAGGAAGCAGTGAGAAGGGTGTGCCCTCACAGGGAGACAAAGCACGGCGAGGCGAGGGAGGAGATGATGAACCCCAGTCTGCAGGGTCATCTCGCCATCCACAGGTCTCAGCAGATTCTGAAGTCCTCCACAGAGCCGAGGCCAGTCCCCATACCGTGAGCACTGTCGACAAGAGGTTCAAGAGGGCGAGGCTATTACCTTCTCAGGGGCGACCCCCACCTACGGTGGTGCCCACAGGGCCAGCTGGTGATCGAGGCGGTGATCGCCAACAAATTGGTAAGGCAGCGTATATATCGGCGGTGGCGCGTCGATTAAGCATCCTCTTCAAAGAATGCTTTGACAAGTTAGGAGTAGAGGAAGCGCGCTCGCGAGCCCGTACCCGCTCCAGCGACTTAAATGCGGAAGAGACACGCCAGGGCGGGGTGATCGACACTGCCCGTCACGATGGGAAGAGTGCCGGCAGGCTCTACCAAGTGGTGCGGGTTCTTGGTGGTCGGTGCCCACTCGCCGGCCTAGCGTTATACTTAGGCGAGGCGGCTAAGCGCGGTGAGGCGGTGTCTCGACCTACCACGACAATGAAAATCCCACAAAAGGAGGGATAGCCGTGATCAGGAGACCCGAGCGAGGCTAAGGAATGCATGCAGTCGCCACAGTGAGTCACGAGGACTTGGTCCGACAACGCAAGCATAGCAACCAAAGAAACCCGAGGAGTTGGGCAGAGAGAAGGCGTCGCCCCCCAGGAGAACTTCGGTTGAGGAGGTCGCATTGTATATAAGCGAACCATTCAAGTCGTAAAGTTGGCTCTACGGTGTACCTCAACTAAGGAAGCAGATCATCCGACTCTAGGGAATTCGAGGCGTGTTGACAGTGGCCGCTTGATATGACCGGGGTCTCTCATCTATCATCACTTGTCTCAACATTGACAACGATGTAAAACCGAGTTCGGCAAAGCAATAAATTTTTGTAGCGAGCGGAATCAAATCATCCACGACGGTGAAAGCAATTATTAAAAGCGCGCATCTTGTTCGAAGTTGAGTATCCGACACGGATAATGACCGGTAATGGTGAAGAAAGGCGGAGGAGGGTGGCGAATGTGCATCGATTATCTTGATCTCAACAAACATTGCCCTAAAGGCGTACCCCTTCCCAACATCGACAAAAGGTTGGCGCTTTGGTGGGTATGAAGTCTTGACTTTACGGACTGTCTGAAAGGATATCACCGGTCTTGATGGATGACGAAGCGCGACCAAAACGCGCTTCATTACTGAGACTTGGTCTTCGCATACGAAAGATGCCATTGGGACTCAAGAATCGGGGCCACCTATCAAGGATGGTAGATAAAATATTCGACCCTACATAGGGGCGGAATGTGGAAGTATCGTAGATGACATAGTCGTCGAGAGCATTGAGGAAGCCGCATGTGTTGCCGACCTCGGGATCGATCCTCGGCTACTCGAAAGGTCGACCTAAAATGAACCCAGAGAAATGCACATTCGCGATTCGGTCAGGAAAATTACGGGGTGTTGGGTTTCCAAAGGTTTAAAAGCGAATCGTCAAGGTTGAACCATTGTGGAGATGAAGATGCAAAGACGATCACAGCGTACACAAGTTGACGGTGCATTGCCGCTCGGCCGTTTTCTTCGAAAGCAGCGGATAAGCGGCTCACTTCTTCAAAATACTCAAAAAGGCTGCGGGTTCTCACGGAATGACATACGTAAGTCCGCGCCGAAGATCTCAAAACTACCTCGTCGACTCTCACTCTGTCAGTCCCGAAGAAGGAGGTCCTTTCCTATACCTCGCATGAGGACGAAACCATAAGTGTAGTTTTTAGTGCGAGAGGAAGGACGTCGGGGTTCCGTATATTTCATCGGCCGAGCATTGAAAGGACCGGAAACAAGGTACCAACCTTTGGAAGCTCATTGTGGCATTAATAAATCTTTGAAGATTCGACCATACTTTCATGCACATCCCATGAGTCCTCATGATCACCCACTTGACGAAATCTTGTGAGCGGGCCTCGGGGAGAATCGCGAAGTGGGCAATTGAACTAAGCGAACCGACATATCTTTTCCGCCCCTTGAGCCGTCGGGTCGACATGGCGAACTTCCTTGTCGAGGCTAACCCGAAAAACCGAAGCCCACGAGTCCTTATCGAGACAATGCAGCCGAACCAATAGATAAAACTCTAGAAATTCTTGGCAAGTCTCGTTGGCGGGGCGGGAAAATAGAATGGGCGGGTATCTACTTTGGGACGAGATCGCGAGATCGCCTATGCCGGTTCGCGTTCAAAATCGAACAACGAAGTGGAATCTGAAACAGCATAATTGCGGGACTTAGCCTAGCTCAAAGCCTTGGTACAAGCCTTGCAAGTCCATAGTGACTCTCAGTCGTAGTGAGTCACATGTTGGGAAAATCTGGCAAAAAGCAGGGATGAAGAAATACCTTGAAAAAGCAAAGCCTACAACAAGCTTTCTCACACTTCGAGGTTAGTTCGCATCAGGGAGCAAAATAGCCGGTGGCGTCTTAAGCAAACTAGCCTCGTCGGTCGACAAACTCGCGATGAAGAAGTCGAAGCAGAGCATAGCGATGAGGACACTGGAGCAGTCGACATAGTATGTGACGAACCGATTGGATGACTCCCGTTCAAGCATACACGGAAAGAGGCGAGCTACCCACGACAAGCTTGAGGCTAGGAAGATCTTGAGCAAATCTGCGATATCGCTTGGCGGGGAATTCTCTAGAAAATCATACCTCAGCCTACTCTCTAAAAGTTATACGGGTCCAAGCAGTGACTGGTACTCGAGAAGTACATGAAGGATCGTGTGGAAGTGAAATCGGACCCGTGCCCTATCGAAGAAAGTCATGCGATGTGGATACTATTGGCGACGATGTTCGAGGACTCAATCGATCTCGTGAAGAAATGTCCCAGTGCGAATCCATGGAAGCGTGCGGTACCTCAAGCCGACCTCGCCGACATCTGCAAACCCTTGGCCATTTATGCGATGGGGATCGACATCGTGGGTCCTTTACGCAAAGCTCGGCGGTTCAATTCTTGATTGTCGCGATTGACTACTTCACGAAGTGGGTGGAAGCCGAACCCTTGGTGAAAATCACAAGCAAAATGTTGGATTGTATCTTGAAAGCGGTTTGGTTGAGCTTGTATACAATGTTTCTGTTACCACTTTTACAATCTCTATCTGAATTGAATACTTGATTGCATATATCATGTCCCTTATCTCATATATAAGTTAGATCATACGATGTGTGAAGATCACGAGTGCATATGATTGGTCGAGATTAATGAGATATAAAAGTTTCCACGGTGAGACGACTTGAGGACGAGTTGTCGGTATAAGGCTCTTGATATAGATAAGAAGTGACTTGACTTGGTTGCTTGTCTATGTTTGATGCGTCTACGGCGTATTGAAGGATCACGGTGAGATGTGTTCTTCTATCGACCGTCGTGAAGAACCGAGATCTCGGTGACTTCGATGATCTAAACCTCGATAAGGTATTAGGTGAGTATGAGTTCTTGACCATCACTTTGACTTGTTATGGGTGAGGTTATATGTTCTAACCAATTCTCCGCATCTTGGGTGGTGGCGATCTTGTATGTCGCGCTAGTTATCATGTCAGTCACCGTATCCGTAAGGATGATGGCGTCCCCTTAAGGAGCTCAAAGGTTTATTGTACTAAACCCTGCGGGTTGAGTTAGCTCAAGTACAATAATAAGGTTGAGTGGTACTACTTAAGGAATTAAAGATATTAATTATTTTAAGCGATCAGTTGCTATAAATAATTAATGGACGTTCGATATCTTAAATCGAGGATTCGTAATATCTAAGTGCAAACCCGACTCAACTTGGTAATAAAGGGTAAGTCGACATTTATTCTCTAGTGGCATGAATGAATGTTTATAAATTAATTTATGTTACGGGTGAACATAAGATAATTAATTTATTTGAGGCCAATCTTTATTCCTTGCATTTGATCCACAATTTGGCCGTCAGGCCCGTAGCACTAAGAAATCGGCGCCCTAAGCTCTCGAAGGAAGATTTTATTCTCTTTATCTATAAGGATATTATTATATTTATGGGATATGCATAAATCCTTTCCTTGTGGGATTATGGTAATCATTATAAATATAAGGTAAGAGATAAAGTCTAGGTTAATGCTCATTAATCCATCATCATTCTCGAAAATCACAAGCATAGTGTGAGGAATTTTCAAGAGCCTCTTGAGAGCATTGGGTGATTTTCGAAGCATTCTCCATAGATCGTCCTCGCTCGGCGTTGGAGATTGGGCGGCCGGGATCTGATCCGGAAAATTGAAGCCGAGTCCGATCCGTTCGATCCATTCATCTCGTTCCATCGACCTCTTGAGATCGAAGGTAAACACGAGAAAACCCTACGTGTTGTAATTTATTATATAGACTCGTACTAGGAATATAATCAATGTATGGTGAATTAAATATCGAAGATAGATCCTAAGGCGGTGAACATAGAGTCTTCCCTACACAAGCCCTCAACCCGTATGGAAGAACATCGTGTGTCGGTTCGGCATCCCTCGTATCCTTGTTTGGGATAATGGGACACAATTCACGGATAAGCGTTCGAAGAATGGTGCGAGCTTGGATCGACAAAAATTCACCTTGGTGGCTCGTCGTCAAGCAAATGGTCGAGCCGAAGTATGACAGGACAATGGTGAAAGGACTCAAGACTCGCCTCGGCGAGTAAAGAAGTGGGTGGAAAATTTACATAAGTCTATGGTCGTGTCGAACTACACCTCGGACATCGAGCGGAGAAACACCCATAGTTTGGCGTCGGAACCCGAGCGGTGATCCTGCGGAGATTGGTATGCGAGCCCGCGTCATTCACTTCAACTTTGAAGCAAGCGAGGAAAATCTACAAGCGATCTAGATGCGCTTTCGAAGAAAGAGACCTCGCCTACATCGAGGAAGCCGGTATAAGCAACAAGTAGCTCGGTATTACAACCAGCGTGTCAGTCCGAACAATTCAAGTGGCGACCTCGTGCTTGAAATAATGAAACCGATAAAGCCCATAAGCTCGGTGGCTGGAAGCCACATGGGAAGGACCGTGCAGTCACTGAAGTCTTCGGAAAAGGGTCATACAAGCTCGCTCATATATCAAGGCGACAAATACCCGATCGTGGCACATCATTCATCGAAGAAATATTTTGCATAAGTGTCGAAAGTTGAGTGCATTCGGTCGTGTCATCGAGTGCATTGATTAAATACGTGAGTCTTGTTTTGTTATTCGTCGGTCTCTATCAATAAAATCTTTTCTTGCATGTTTTGTTTGTCACTTATGCATACTATATCTTCTCCATTATACTATACCCTCTTGGAGGCGAACTATACCTCGACGGAGGTCGGACTACCTTCGTTTAAATGAGGGCCGAACTCAAGCAGTGAGGGACCTTACTAGCGATAAAACTTTTCAAATAAGGAACCGATACCTCCGTTTATTTCGGGAAGAGGACCACCGGCGATAAAACTTGCCAAAAAGGAACATACCTCAGTTCACTTGGGGAAGAGACCACCCGAGCAATACTTCTTGCCAAAGCAGGAACCACACCTTGTGCGAGGCGAAATACCTTCGTTTATTTAGGATGAATACGCTTCGTGCGAAGGCGAAATACCTTCGTTTATTTCAAGGATGAATACTTCGTGCGAGGACTAAATACCTTCATTTATTTAGAGGATGACTACCTTCGTGAAGGCGAACTACCCGTTTATTAGGGATGAATACCTTCGTAAGCAGGGGACGACCGGCGACCTACATTCTTATTGGTTACGGTAATAAAAAGGCGGTGTTCTTAAAAGTCACACGAAGCAAGAAAAATAATTCTTATTTGAAGTATCTGATTAATACATTACGAGGACGAAGAGGCCACGGAGGCGGGAGAAGGTGAGCGACCCCTAGAAAATCGGGATTCAGCAGGCGTCTATACTAATCCTACCTCTACCTCGTCCTCGATCTCGCTAAGAGCCACGAAGATCGACCTCTAGGGCCCATGAGACAACCTCGGCCGCTCGATGGCCTTGACCTCGGCTCCTTGAGAGCCCGTCTCTCTTAGGCAATGAGCGTCTCTCGAGCTTGCCACTCCGGAGAAGAAAGATCCGGGACAAAGCGAGGCCTAACAGAGGCGAAGAAGTCGCGGCGGGCGTAGAAGGCTCGATCGCGAATGAAGTACACATTCGAGGAAGGAATGACGAGCTCGATGATCTTTACGGGCCACGACCTTCTTAAGGTCGGACATCTCTCTTGATATTGCCAGAATCGAGCCGTACTAGTTCGCATCCGAGCCGGGCCTCGGCCTCGGACACCTCTGGGCGAGAAGAGTCTTCTCCTCCATCTCCCGCTGTCTGAAACCCGTTGGTAGCGGGCAGGCGCTTTCAGTACTCCGTCCAAAGCGGGCGCTCCGTCCTGGCGGGCGCTTGAGCAGTTCGGCCGACACGACCTCGACCCCCTGCAATGACCAGCAAGTTAGAAGATACACTAACCACACTATATATAATGTATACAAGCAGATCGCTACCTCGGGAAAGTGCGAGGTGCGGGTTGAGAACAATGATCTCGACCTCGGGATCGAGCGGCCGGGGCCTCGGGGATCGTGGCTTAAGCCTCTTGAGGCGTTTGAAGGTGAGGCGAGGGGACTCTCGTCGCCTCCACCCTCTCGGGGTTTTCTCGTGACATCCTTCACCGTCGAGGAGGCATCCCGACCTCAAAGCTCGGCCCGCCTTCTTCTTCTGCTGCGACCAAATTCACTACAACAAAGAAAGCAATACATAAGTACATCAGCGGAAAAACATCGAGCAACAAAAAGAGAAGAAGGGGCCTCGCCTCATGACTCCTGCTTGGTAGGGTCATAAGGGCTCTTCCCGCAACGCAAGTTCGGCCTCGGAAAACACGCCGTCTACGGACCGATCTGTCTAAGGATCGCTCAGTACCGAAGTCATCATCGGTAGCCATATCCGCTAACTTCGCACGGTTCCAAGCGGTGGGTGACCGGAAAAGCGACAAAAGAAAATTTTACGGTGCCGGTTGGAAATTTTGACCGTCTTTAATTTAAAATTGCGACGGTGTCAGTAATACCACCCATTGGATTTGAGCGAAAGAACCTAAGGCGAGTCCTAAGGTAGAGGAAATTATGGCGGTGAGCAAGACACCTAGGCCCGTCAAATGCGGAAGGAGTTCGGCGTCAATTGGGGTAAAGGAATGGCAAACAATTCTTGTAACTCGACAAAAATGGAAGGGTAAGGAAGGCGAAGGCCATTTTAAGGCTATCCTCATACAGCGTGATATAACCGTCAGGGCGCTAGCCTATCCTCCGGCCGAGGCGATAAACTCATAGGATTTGAATATGAAAATTAGAGGTAGCTCTAATCTAGCGGAGGCTTCTAAAATTGAAGGAATCGAAGAAACCCTACCAACCTCTATCAAAAATGGAAAGCATACTCTAAGTATGAAAGGAGGGAGGGCATCAAAGGTATAAACTTCCATATCCACAGATTCATGCGACGAATACTCAGTTAATGCGTGACCACCCAGCCGTAAGATTCATCAGAGGAGGAAGAAGAAGAGGAAGCTATAACTTATTGGTTTTAGAATCGAGGAAGATGGCGTTGAACCTTGCAAAAACGATAATGGCGACAGTTGAACTTTTCAGACGACAAAGAGTTTCTGAAAATTTGAATTTAGGAATGAGCAAAAGTGATAGGCGAAAAGGCGTATCATGGAAGTTATTCCCCCAATATGCGCTTTATCGGGAATCCAACCGCTGCCACATTAAATGCGCATTAAATGCTAATAAGACATCCCGTGTTCAGCCTCGGCATAACGCCTCGTCAAGTGAAGCCAGTCAGAAGACCTCGGCATAACGGCTCATCAGGCGAAGCTAGTTTGAGGAGCTCGGCATAACACCTCGTCAAGTAAAGCCAACCCAAAGAGCTCGGCATAACGCCTCGTCAGGTGAAGCCAGTCAGAAGACCTCGGTATATGCCTCGTCAGGCGAAGCCAGTCAGAAGACCTCGGTAGAGCAGCCTCGTCGGGTGAAATGACCGAGAGACCTCGGCGAGCAGCCTCGTCGGTGAAGCCGACCGAAGACCTCGGCAAAATGCCTCGTCGGGAGAAGCCGACCCAAAACCTCGGCAAAGCGCCAAATCGGGAGAAGCGACCCAAAACCTCGGCATAGCGCCTCGTCGGTGAAGCCGGCGACATCTGAGTCGAGATGAAGGATAACTACTAGATCGATCGCGCTCCGCCGTCATAGACACGTCTACGGTGAATTACAATCCCCAAACCCGTCACGACCTCAAACCTGCGTCTTTTTGGGGGATATGATGGGATCTGATGACTCTCGGGGAGCATCGGGCCCAATATAAATAAACTGAAATGAAGATCATTAAGCGAGTCCGATGCCGAAGGCCCCTAAACCCGGTGGGAGCAGCGAAGATTCGGTCGTATCTAAGAAAATCCTAATTAGAGAGAGATAGGATTCAAATCTATCTTAGAATAGATCTCGGATTAGAGATCTAGGTCATAATAATTGTGTATAAATAGAGGCTAGATTAAGCAGAGAAAGGACATCTACACTTGTAATCACTCCTCATATTATCAATACGAATACTCTCTCTCTCTAGTGGGCGTAGATCTTATTCATAGATCGAACCACGTAAATCCTTAGTGTTCTTGCGTATTTAATTCCCTTACGAAATTAAGATCGATCATTAGGTTAATTATTTTGTGTCTGAGCGAATGGATTCCAAGTGGTTGCTAGTGGAACCCGTCATGCCCGCCGTGGTGCTACTAGCCCTCGCCGTTTGGCTCGAGGCATTCTGAGGGCTAGAGAATTCAAATACTACATATTCATTGAAATTGGGTACTAAAGATAAAATACTACATGAACACATAACTAGAATCGTTATTATGGTCCCTTTTGGACGATCTAGTGGTAAATGGGTTTCGTCGTACCTAATTTTTCAAGTGTGATTTATTTGTTCAATGTGATTTGCAAGCTATTATGCGGATTGTGAGTTTTACCTAGAGTGCACCAAAAGTAGCGGCAACAGGTTTTCATTAATTAAAAACCAAAAGAATATGTTATTATGCAATTTATGTGTTTTGGCATCATTATTATAAATTATGGTTTTTATTTTGCATTAATTTAAATAGATTTTACATAGCAGTAAGATTAACAAATGAAAAATGAATTTTCTAAAATATTATTTAATGCAAAATTTAAGGGTAAATATCACTTTAAATCCTAAATTGTACCTATTTTATCAAAAATATCATGAACTTTAAAAAATATTATTTTAAACCCCAAACTATTAACATTTTATCAAAAAAATCTAAAACTTTGAGAAGTATCACTTTAAACCTCAAACTATTAATTTTTTTTTTATCAAAAATATCCTACATCAATTTTTCAGCTTCCGAAATTGGACGAAAAATATCTTCTTCTCGTTCGATGAGCCACATCAAAATTTTGAAGGCAAGAAATGAACACTGGATATATCCGATGAGACAATCAGAAGATATCACTCGTCCTGTTGAGATAGAAACTAAAGATGATGAATTATGAAAAATATTCTGTATTGAAAAATGAATCAAAGTTACAGCAAGATGATTACAACTTATTTATAGAGTAGAGAATAACAAACTAACGGCTAATCAACAAACTAACAACTAACTAACAACCTTCTAACTAACTATATATGACATTAGTTACACAAAGCAGAATCCATGCAGGCGTTGATAAATACTCCAATACCCCAAAAATCTAACGTGATAAACTTCGGCAAGATTTAGCCTCTGACGAGCAACATAAACCGAGTATCGTGGCGCTTTCGTGAATATATCGACCAATTGGTCACAAGGCGGAACATAACCCACATAAATGGTTTTGTCGATCACCTTCTCACGTATGTAATGAACATCCGTCTCGATATGCTTGGTCGCTTGCATGAAAGACTAGATTATTGCTAAAGCGATAACACTTACATTATCACACCAAAGCTTATGTGGAAGACACCGAGACACAAGTTCCTTGCAAAGTGAGACAAGCGAACTAATTCAGCGGTAGCATTAGCCATACTCACATATTGATTCGACACTACTTGAAAGCGACATCTGTTTCTTGGCGAGACGAAATCAATTGGAACCAAAAATACGGTGACCACATGTGGACCTCGATCATCTAAACATCTAGCCAATCGACATCTGAATATGCGATAAGTTGAGAGGAGGATGGCGGAGTGAAGTTGACATGAGAGAAGCGATGCCCTTTAAGTAATGAATCGATCGTTTACAAGTAGCCCGGTCTGAAGTGGTAGGTGTGACAAGGCGGCTTAGTTTATTGTGATAAAATTGATGTCGGGGCGTGTTAGCGTGAGATCTTGAAGAGCTCATACGGTCTTTGCGATAAAGTGTGGGATCATCAAAGGAATACCGACCTCTCGAGACAACCGTGGCTGGAGTCATAGGAGTTGAACACGGTTTCTGATGTAGCATTTTGTCTTCACAAGTAATTCTTGAATGTACTTATCTTGACCTGAGGTAAAAACTTTGTTGGATCGATGAACCTCTATCCCAGTAGGCGATGTTACCAAGATCCTTGTTGAAAACTTGGTGTGTAAAGTATTAACAACCAATTGTACCATATCCGAGTCGTCCCGGTGACTAAGATATCATCCACATAGACGAGGATAAGCGTGAGAGAAGTATCCAACTTTTGAATAACAAGAAAAATCGAGAGGAAGACCGTTGGAACCCGAGACCACTGATTTCGGCATGAAGTTTATCATACCACGCTCGTGGCACTTGTTTGATCCATATAAAGCTTTGTTAAGCTTGCGAGACATAGGTTGGATGAATCGGATCCTCAAAACACTTAGGGTGAGCCGTGTAGATGGTGTCGGTGAGCTCACCATTTAGAAATGCATTATTAACATCAATGTGTTTGATGTCCCAACCATAAATTGCCGGAGAGAACATAAGCCGAATAGTGGAGGCTTGACAAGCCGGATGAAAGTTTCAACAAAATCGACACTGCCATTTGCTCGAAACCCGAGCAACTAATCGGCTTTAAGTTTGTCGGTGTGTGGTCGAGTTTAATTTGACTTGAAACACCCATTTGTTGCTAATTACTTTGTGACTAGGATGCGGTGGAATGAGGATCCAGTTCCTTTGCTAAGAATAGTATCAAATTCCTTAGCCATTAACTCATACCAACCATCATATGCTAAGGCTTCATCAAGACAATGGTAAAAGCTGGAATATGTGAAGAAACATGAGGTTGAGAAAGGAAGCGATATAGACCTTAGGTTTGCTAATACCATTCTTGGATCGTATGCATGATATGAGAATTTATTGGTGGAGGAGGAGGAGAAAGCGAAGAAGAGGATGAAGGCGGCGAAGAAGAAGCAGCGATGAAGAAGATGAATGAATAGATGAAATGGTGAATTAAAAAGGTGAAAAGAGGAGATAAGGGAGAGGGTGAATTTGGAGAATACATGTTTCTTGATAAAACTAGAAGAAGGAAATGAGAGATGTAGGAAGGCGTGAACCACGAGCTTTGTTTAGGAAATAAAGTTGGATAAGGAAAATCAGTTTCATTAAAATGAACTGTATCTGCAAAATATAATCTTCCCTCAGCATTTAAACACTTGTATCCCTTGTGATTGTTGTTGTAACCCAGAAAAATACATTTTGGGAGCAGGCGTAGCTTGTGAGAGTTATCTGACTTGAGAAGAGGAAAGCACAACCGAAAACATGAAGATAGGAATAGTCGGTGAGACGATTGAACAAAACTTGATAGAGATTTCATAGCTAGAGTTGCGGTAGGTAATCGGTTAATGAGATAGTGGCGACTTCAAATGCATACCACCAAAATCAGCTGGAAGAGTAGCGACTAAGGAGAGTTAAACCCATATCCACTATGTGTTGGTGTTTCTTTCGGCTTTACCATTTGAGAATGAACATGGGGACAAGGATGTTAAAACTTAACCCCTAGATCACTAAAGAAATGCACCAATTTTACGTATTCACCTCCCGGTCGGACTAAAGTTTTATATTGGTTTGAAGCGACATACAACCATATTAAAGAATTTTTGAACAATAGAGAATCGTCGGACTTGACACAAGATGATAGATCCATATCACCTTGTAAAGTCATCAACGAAGTGGATGTAGTATTTGTAGCCTTGAGGAAGAAGCAATATGGGTAGGCCCCTAGATATCAGAGTGAATAAGTTGAAATGGTTTTGTAGTGCGGAGTGGTTGAGTAACATGAGGAATCTGATGAATTTTTCCAAGGCTACAAGCTTCACAAAAACTGAGAGAATAAACATGTTGAACACGTAGCATTTTAAGAATATGATTAAGAACAGTGAGATTGGAATGCCCCAGTTTTTGATGCCAAGTAGCAATATTATTTACTGCAGAGGTGATCGATAAAATTCCTACCAAATAATATGATAGTAAAACAGCAAGTATATATATCGTATCCACATGGACTGCGACTCGAGAACACAGCAAATAATCAACACAGAATCTTGATTATTATTCAGACAACAAATTATCAAGAGATAAAGATTATAAATCTTCACTCAAAATATAAATAGGAATAAAATCAGATATAAAAGACTAACCCTAGGGATGTACTTAACCTAACCAAATTCACACAATTAACATATTAATTTGTTTACCAATTTAATCCACATTCATATGAAGGATCACTAATGTAACTATAGTTTCCTTGGAGATGACCTATAGTAGTAGGTTAGCCTAAACTCTATCTCAAGTCGGGTCTCAGAGAAATAAGCTAATTACAAAAGCACACAAAGAATAACCTCCTACAGTTCACCTATCTCCGTCGGGTCTCGAGGTAAAAGCGTATTATGAATTGAGATATCGACTATGCAATTAATTACGCGGGACATCAATCACATAACTAATATGCATCAATATTGGCGAGATACCAACATATGAAATTAAAGCCAAGAATCATAAATCATGAATGGGACGGTAAAAGCAGTGTCGATAGATAAATTATCTGAATCTAGTCGGACATACAAACCACAGGATCAATCTGATTTAGCTACTCATAATTAAAATACTAAAGCGATAAATAAATAAAATTAACATGAGCTGAATTAAATAAATAAAATCGTATGATTTCACGATGAACAATTGTAGCGACTTGAATCAGAAAGATAAGCTGAAAGCTCGATAAAATAAACTCTGAAAATTGAATCTGAAAAGCGGAATAAAATACTGGAATAAAAAAGGAATTGAAGAACTACGCTAATAAAACTATTCTGGAAAATTAAACGCACAAAAGAAAGAAGAATAACTATAAGCGTTCTATCTCGTGTAATGTGTATGATGTCCGTCTCAAGTCTGGAAAGCTGCGCTATATCAACCCTAGGCACCTTAGCTCACGAGATTGGCTCGCGAGCAATTCTCGCGATAGAAAGTCGCGATAATCAAATATGTCGTGATTCCATTGCGCCTCACGAACTTTGCTCGTGAGATTAACTAGCAAAGCAAAATCGCGAACTCTTCTTGTATGTGCATCCATTATCTCTAGCTCACGGGACTGGCTCGCGACATAGGGTCACGAGCAAGTCTCATGGCGTCATTTTCTCATGACTGCGACTCCCATTTTTTATTCCTTTCTCTCGCGTCCGAACTCTGAATTACGATCCGTTTGCGCCTATGGACTCCTATCGAGATGCTATTTAACATTGTAAACTTCTTACATCCATAATTCTCATATAAATTTCATCCTATTTAACATCGTTTTTAAACAGCTCTTTGACGAGCCCAAGTTTTGTGCTCTTTTTCTGTGTTTTGTCTAGGTCTAGATCGAGTCTTTTGTGTCTTTCTTGTTGTGTTTTGTGTGCGGGAGGACACATTGGTCTGAGGAACAAGGCGAGGCGAAATGGGCAGAAGGAGTGGAACTTGCTTGGCGGGTGAATAGAGATCGATGCCTCGAGGGCCTGGGAGCTTAGCTCGCGGCTGGGCTTCAAACTCAGATGGTGTTGGTTTCACGGCGTGACCTCCTTCTGAGACGCACAAGTTCAATCTCGGAAGGGTAGGCTAATGGGCGGCGGAGTGAAGAAGGCGGCGAGACTAAGAAGAAGAAGGAGGCGAAAGCGGAGGGAGGCTAATGGGCGAGATCTGCGAGATGCAGGCGAATCTCGCTAAATCCGGAAAGGATCTTGTGACACGAATCTCATGAAATCCGGAAGAGATCACCCGTATCCGTGCAGGCAAGGAAGGCACCGATCAACAAGGAAAACCTACAGTTATCCACCCATGGGCCATCACCATCGCGGATCCTCTCGGTCTATATATATGGATGAAGGCGCGGTTGTGCGTCTCTTCCACACTCTTGTTCCTGTTTTCTTGCATCTTCGTATTATTCACCATCACCATCACATACATTAAGTCCCTTGGGCAAACACTTTTATTTACTTTGTCGTATGTTTTGCGGTGACACTTTGGGCTCATGGTTTCTATTCGTTCGATTAATAGTAAGTTGGTTCCGTTTGATTATGGTTTCAATTAAGCTGTTGCATGTTTGTTTATTTTATGTCTAGCTAAGTCTTTATTACGGTTTGGGCGTGACAAGGTGAAGCATGATTAATATAACTCGAGAGGTCTAAGTAGGGCATTCGATCTGCATGCGTGTGTTCCGAAGCACTAGGTCTGGGCATTATATAACAACAAACTCGGTGTGTTAGTTGCAAATAACATAGTAGGTAAGGGAAGGTTGCAAGTAATAATTGGATTAAGGTGTGGTGTCCGTCCCAAATAATCTGTTGGTGTGGACGAGTTGGAGTAGTCATGCATTTGCCTTTGCCAATCTGGGTCCATCTAGATCATACTTTTTTGTGGGTTTGCATGTCTTGAGGTGTCCTCGTGCGTGGGCATTACGGGTTAGATAGTTTGCATAGGATGTCCTTGTCTTCTTTACAGAAAGGATAGATTTGGAGGGTGCGTCGTGGGCGTGGTGGCGTGACAGCGAGGTCCTGACGTATGTCTCTTATAACCGGTTGATGCATGTCATGTAGAAAATCTTTGCACCTATGACCCGAGTGTTAATCGTCTTCACGAGTTGTTGCCCAAGCTAGATTCGTTATTATTTGATATTCCGTTGAGATTGTTTGAGTTACTTTAGTCATACCTATAATGATCAAGATAATTACACCACCCTCGTCCCTTTAAAGTGACATCGTGACATCGAGATTGCTACACCAACTCCTCGTGGGATCGACCCTATACTTATCGGCAGCTACGCTGTGATGGGCAATAGGTTATAAATTTATTTTGAGCGCTAAGCGACAGCGTGTCGAAGTGGCGCCGTTGGGAGTTGCGCATTCGATGAGTATCTATTTCTTGAATTTATATTGCTTTCTTTATTGTATGCTCGACCTAACCTTGCGGGAAGGCGGAGAACTTTTATGCGATCACGAGATCGAGAAAGCATAGGCGGAGGAAGCGGCGATGCGGAGGGCACGACAAGCGGCGAGGGCGCTGTCGAGAAAGAAAACCCGGAGAACGTCGATGGGTGAACAACCATAAGTAAATGACGTTGAGAAATGGTGTTCCTAACAACGAACACGAGGCCAGCGGGCATCACTTTGCCGCGATCAATAGCGGCGGGAGATGAAGCATTCCTTCATCCAAATCCTCCCGATTCGATGACATGCGGGAGGATCCAAAACATTACAAGATTTTGAGATGGCGTGTGGGACTATCCGCATGATGAAAATCTTGGAGAGTATGTGAGATTAGTGTCATTCCCCTTCTCTGCATGATGGGGCAGAGAAGAATGGCTCTACACTTGCCGTTGGAAGTGTGACCACGTGGGCACAACTTCACGAAGTTCCTCGAGAAGTATTTTCACCTGCCGTATTGAACATGAGGAAAAGGATAAGCGACATCAAAATGGGCAGGGAGAGACCTTTTATGATTCTTGGGGAAGGTTTAAGCATTTGCGGTGAAATGCCCTCAACATCAAATTCGGATCATGATCGATCCGATATTTCATGGCGGGTTGAGGCAGAGAGAAAATTTGGGTGAATGCGACTTGTGGAGGATCAATCTTGAATAAAGTTCCAGTGAGGCCTTTAGGCTGTTGGGTGAGATGGCGAAGAAAGCAGAGACGAAGGAGGAGAAGTTCTAGGCGGTTGCGCTTCTTCTTCAACCGTGGAGACCAAGTGGATAAACTACGTAACACTGTTCGACAAGTTCATAACCAACATAGGACGGGACGGGACCGGGCGGCGAGGGCAAAAGCTAAAGTTTGCCAAATATGTCTGCTGTGACACATCACACGGATCGATGCCCCTGCTTGTTTGAAGAAGAAGAAGTCGATGCGGTGGGTCGAATGGTAATGGGCAATCTGACGAGATGAGATATGATCAAACTCTCGGACCTACAACCCGGGATGGAGGAACCACGAAAACTTTAGGTGGTCTAACAACCCGTGAGGCGGGACAACAACGACCATCTGAAATAATCAGCGTGATCAAAGTGGTGGGCCATCGTTGGCGAACTGTGCACACTATGGCGCGAGAAAATGTGAAGGCTCAACAAGAGAGCGAGAAATTCAAGGTCGAGACAAGAGGAGCCCTCGAGCCTTGGGAACCAAGTTTCCCAATTGTGACGCCGTAACTCGTCTTGAGAAGAAGCAAGAAATTTACCTCCTCAAGTGGAGGTAAATGAGTTAATAACTGAATGTTGTAGCCTAAAGTGGGAAGAAAGCGCGAGAGAAAGTTTTCATGCTAAGGGCGATCGGACACGCTGAAGTGGAAGATCTCCTGAGAACACAATGGTCGAGATGATGATGATCAAGAGGGCGCGAGGAAAAGGCGAGAAAAAGAAGAGGCAATCATTGAGCCAACCTATGTCGAACCTAATCCTAAGGTTTTACCTCCCTTTCGAGCAGATTGGCGAAGCGGAGAGAGGAAGAAATGGCGAGATGTATCGCGTGTTTGAAGGTGGAAATTAATATACCGCTCATCCTGCTCTGGGCACGATGCGAAAATGGGCAAAGTTCATGAAGGAATTGTGCGAGAAAGGTGAAATACAAAGATGATGCAAAATTCCAAGTGGGAGAAAATGTATCCATGATCTTGCGTGAGTGCCGGAGAAGTGTGGAGATCGGGGATGTTTTTATTCCTGCGTAATAGGAAATCTGAAGATTGAAAGGGCCGTCTTGGTTTAGGGGCATCTATAAGCGTCATGCCCTTGTCGATGTTCAATGAATTAAGGTGGGAACCACGAAGCCAACACAGTGGTTATCGATTAGCGAGACGGGTCAGCGTTTATCCGAAGGAATCATCGAAGGCGTATTGGTCAAAGTGGAGGAACTCGTATTTCCGGTGGACTTCGTTACGGATATGGGCACGATGGGTAACAAATCCTCGGTTATGCTCTTGGGTGACCATTCATGAAGGCGGCGAACTAGGATTGATTGCGACACGGGCGAGTTATCGTGTGAATTCGGCGGTGAGGCGGTGACCTTGACATCTTCAAGGCCATGGAGCATCCTATTGATATTGAGGTCGTGGAATTCATTGATCACATTGAACCCATGGTGGGAGACATCTGCCGAGATAGGTTTACAAGATCCATTGGATGCGGCAATTCAAAGTGGCCTTAAAGAGGATGGCGCCCGAAGAAGCGACTTATGGGCAATGTCGGGAGGCCTGCTTTATTTGCGGAGCGAACAGGGGACTCAGTGGTCGATATGCGAGAACATGCCCAAGCTAAAGGAAGAAGAAAAGCTCGTTCCATCCCTTATGAGAGCACGAAACTCGAGCTAAAGGCAACTTCCTCACCACAAGTACGTCTTTCTAGGAAGGGCGACACCTTGCCGTGATCATCAATGCTAAACTCGGTTCGAGTCGGGAGGAAGCTGTGAGAAGTGTTATTAGGCAAATCTGAGGCGATTGGATGGGCGTTGGCCGACATCAAGGGCATTAGCCCTTCCATATCGTTCATAATATTACGATGGAAGAAGAAGCGAAACATCTCTGCGATCGACAAAGGAAGTTGAACCCGGCTATGAAGGAGGTAGTCATGAAGGAGATCTTGAAGCTTCTCGACTTGGGCATCATATATCCGTGTCAGACGATAAATGGGTCAGCCGGTACATATCGTGCCCAAGTCGGTATTCGGTAGTGAAAAGCGAGAAAGGAGCCGGTCAACAAGGCTCCAAGCAGGTTGGAGGATGTGTATTGACTATCAGCTCAACACGGTGACGAAAGATCACTTCCATTACCTTTCATTGGCGAAATCTTTGAGAGGTTAGGCGAAACAAATTCTTTTGTTTTTAGGCGGATACTCGGGCTACATGCAGATATGGGTTGCCCAGGTGATCGGGATAAAACTACTTTCACATGCCCATTCGGGACATTTGCCTCTGAAGGATGCCTTTCGACATGTAATGCCCCATGGACATTTCGATGCATGATGAGCATCTTCTCAGACCTATTGGAGAAATGCATCGAGGTCTTTATGGGCGACTTCTGATCTACGGGGAATCATTTGAAGAGTGTGGCGAATTTGGAGGTAGTCCTCTGAGATGTGTCGAAAAGAATTTGATCCTCAATTATGAAATGTCGTTTCATGGTACAAGAAGGATTGTTCTTGGGCACGTTGTATCTGAAAGAGGATAGAAGTGGATAAAGCTAAAGTAGAGATCATCGCCAAATTACCTATCCGACGATAAAAGCAAGTGCGAGGTTTTCTTGGGCACTGTTGGGTTCTGAGAAGATTTGTGAAGGACTTGCAAAGATCGCTTGACCCGTGACACGACTACTCGAATGATGTACCATGGGAATTCGATGAAGAGTGTAAGATAGCTTTTGAAACTCGAAGAATAACAATTTCAGCACCAATCATTCACCCCCGATTGGGGCATGCCGTTTGAAGTTATGTGCGATCTGGCGGATATGCCGTAGGAGCCGTCTTGGGACAACGAAGAGGAAAGGAAAGTCATGCTATATACTATGCCTCAAGAACTCTAAATGCATTGATGCAACTCTGACACTGACCAGAAAGAGCTCTTGGCGGTCGTCTTTGCTGAAAATTTCGATCATATCTCGTGGGGCGAGACCATCGTCTACACCGATCATCGCCTACTGAGATACACGATGGCGAGAAGAGTCAAGCCACGACTAATCGGATGGATCTTACTTCTCAAGAGTTCGATGTAGAAATCAAAGACAAGAGTGGGGCACAAAACCTTGTGGCCGACCATAGTAGGATATTGAAGGAGAAGATCCGGTGCCCATTGCGAGACCTTCCACGAAGAACATTTGTACTTCATTCGAGGCACGACGGAGTTCGAGTCTTGGTATCTGATTTGGTGAATTACAAAACCTTTGGAGAACTCCCTATTGGGCTCACTCGTATCAAAGAAACAAGATCTAAGGCGGTATCGAACCTACATATGGGATGAACCCTACTTATGGAGAAAGTGTCTTGACCAAGTCTATGACGTTGTGTGCGGCGAGATCAAAGATATCTGAATCTTGCCACTCAAAGAATGTGGAGGTCACTTTGAGCACTGAGAGGGCGGCGAAGAAAGGTTCTAGGCAGTGATTCTTACGGCCCACGATATTTAAGGATGCTTATGAGCTGTGTAAGCAATGCGAAAGTGTCAACAAGAAGGAAATATCACAAGAGGAATGAGATGCCCATGATACCTATCCTTCGGTGAAATCTTTGATGTATGGGGATGGACTTTATGGGACCATTACAGAGCTCGAGGGGCAATCGTACATCTTGCTTGCGGTGGATTATGTCTCGAAATGGGTTGAGGCGAGGCAAGTGCCACTAATGACTCAAAGGTAGTTTGACTTTTCTTAAAGCTAATATCTTCAACAGGTTCGGCGTGCCCAAGGCGATTATCGTGATCGAGGAACCCGTTTACGCAACACTACTATCACCAAATTGTTAGAAATACGGTGTAACCCATCGTGTGACTCTGACTACCATCCGCGGGCTAATGGGCAAGCGGAGTTGTCAACAGAATAATCAAGACTATATTGAGGAAGGTAGTGGGACCTACGGTGGGCTGGAGCACTCGTCTTGATGACGCTATGGGCATCTGAGCGCATCTGAGACCCCTTGGGCATGTCACCATACAATTGTGTTTGGTAAGATGTGTCGTTTACCGGTGGAACTAGAGCCTGAGGCATTTTGGGCGGTGAACAAGCTCAACTTTGATTGGGACCGTGATGGCGAGCTAAGCTTGACTTCAAGGCTGGAAGAAATAAGGCTGAGGCTATGTGATGTCGTTCTATATAAAGAAAGACTAAAGAAGGCACACGATCGTCTTATCAAAGCCAGTCGTTCGAGCGAGGGCAATTGGTGCTTTTATACCAATCTCGATTCAAGTTGATGTCGAGCAAGCTAACAAGCAAGTGGTGCGGACCATATGAGTAAAACTCAATTTCGAATGGGTATCGGTGTGAGACCTAAAGGCGAAGAAGATCTTGGTCGATGGACAACGTCTGAAGGCTTACTATGGGCATCACGAGATAGATCGGGGAATTGCATCGGTGCAAGCCCTCGACGGGAAGAGTAATAAAAGGTGCAGTCGAGCCACAGCGATAACCAATGCCGCGAGGAGGCAACTGGTATTTTATTTGCTTTCGTTGTTGTTTTCTTTTTGTTTTGTTGGTTTGCCCCGTTTTGCGTGTGGTGTTGTGTTGGTCAATCTCGAGGAGCAGTTGTGATCATGATCGAAGAGGCAAGATGAGGCGCTAGACATTCGCCGTGGGCGAGAGGGTGAGTTTTGGAACAAGTGGCGGTTGTCGGGAGAAAGGACGTAACGTCCCTTATAGCTGGCCACTCCATAATTACCTCGCCCGTCGCCTCAACCTCTGCTGATTCCCCTCTCTCACTGAGCCATAAGAAGAAACCCTCCCATTTTCAAAAATGATGCCGTAAAACGGGCAAAACCACCAAAAGCTCCGATTCCTCAGGGCCGAAGGAAACCCAGAGCTAAAATCGGCAATGGCGACCCCTCGAGACTCCTACTACCCCGAGATGCCTAAAAGCCCGTCTCGGTTAACTCAGGGACTGGAGAAAATAATAGAAGACAGCGCCTCTCCCGTAAAAGCGATGCGGAGGAACCACCGAGAGAGGCGGCGAAAGAAGAAGAAAGCGAGGCCAACAAGGAGAAAGTTGTCCCGTGCGGAGAAGGAAGATACCCTGCGGAGCGGAGGAGTCCACCTCGGACGAGGCGGCGAGCAAGAGGCCGCCGGCGAGAAGGATAAGCGAAGAAGGAGAAGAAACCTGGCCAGAGAAAAACTCAGGCCACCACCACCACCGAGAAGGAAGCCTCGTCGAGCCACCTCCTTGAGGAAGAGAACCCGGGGTACCTTGCGAAGATGGCATCACCCTCTCTCGAAAGGGAAAGCCGTCGACCACGGAGAGGCCACCTCGAGGTTCAACACCACCAGCGATGAGGGGCATTGTAAAGCCAATCGCTAGACATGGAGGTCTTGGAGAGTGCAGGAGTTAAGGGCGAAGTGAAAAAATTCTTCGCCGAGATTGGTTGGGGCGTTTTGGAATGGCGGGGCGGTGTACATCACATTGGCAAGGGTTTATTCAAACTCTCGAAATAAAGAACCGAGCAAAGTGAAGCGACCACAGGCGCATCAAATTTGGCGATGGACAACGACTTCTCGTTCTCGTGAGCGACTTCAGCTGCACCACAGGCATTCTGAAGTGTTTGAGGCGAAGACCACCGAGTACAAGGAGGCTTTCACCTCGTCCCGAGCACCACAGGCGAGGTGGAATGAAAAATGGTCATCGATTGGTTTGGGCACAACATTGAGTCGGGATACACTAAGGGCAATGATTTGAGGAGCAGCCTGTTTGCATATGCCATCGCCTCTGTCTTCTGACTTTTCGGGAAGGTAGGCAATGACAACTCCATCTCCCAGCGGGGTTATTCATTACGTGGTGCATGTGGCATGGCCACAAGATCAATTCGCCGCGTTTAGCAGCCCACTTCAAGGACATCTGACTCGTCCTAAGTAGAGGATCTCCTTGCCCACTTGGTGACCGTCTTGGCCACAGTGAAATCTTGGACGCAGCGAATACCGATCTGGAGGTAGAGCCGAGCTGTATATCGACACAGCTATGCTAGGCGCATGAAGGACATCTACTATGACCGGGCGACAAACCCGGTTTTCACGGAGCCGCCACGATGACGAGCCGCCGCGATCGCCCGATCCGCGAGGAGGAGAGTCGGAGATAGCGGAGGATGATGACATCAAAGCCCGCTTGACCGGGATGGAGGAACAACGAAAAAACCCATGATGCCACTGCTAGCCTTCTTTGCCACTTTGGATTAATTATCCAGCTTCCCTTAACCGTTGTCCTCACTTTTTGTTTTTGTTTTCTGTTTTGTTGTGTTTGTTTGTTTTTGTTTTGTTGTTTGTCTTTTTGTTTTGTTTTGTTGTTGTTGGTGGTCAACCTTTCCCTCGCCCACTTTACCCAAGCAAAGTGTGAAAGTGAAGGAGTTCGTCTGTTCGTTGTTTGAGTTAAGAGAGTCGGTCCCCACTCGACCCACTTTGCCCAAGGCAAAGTGTGTGAGTGGGGACTACCTACTGCTCGGTTTGTTTCGTTGTTTGTTGTTTGTGTTTCCTCCTTGTTTACCCACTTTGCTCAGCATAAAGTGTGTGAGTGAGGAGGGTTTTAGATTTTTGTGTCGGTTGGCATGTTTAAATTGGTGGGATTGATTGTCACATATTTTGCTTTGTTGTGAATAATGCGAGTAGTTTTAGAAATTACTGTTTGAGCATGACCGTATGTAAATAAGGATGATGAATTGAATTTGAGCACACATGGTGAGAATTGAGCTTAAATTGTTGTATCTTGATCAACACAGTTTCCTTTCTTGTGTGATTATTGACATCTTCATTAGGCTTTGCTAGAACTTGCGTGCACTCTTAAATCGAGGCCTTATTGACTTAGTTAAAACATTTAGATGACTTAGGCAATTTTCTTTCAAATAGCCTTGAGCGAAAATGTCCTACCCTCGTTAATCCTCGTTCAGCCCTTGAGCTTAATAATTTCTTTCACTCGCTTAAATTAGCACGGAAAAGAAGCTGCCGGTCGATTAGACTCGGGAGCTAATAGAAGAGAATGGCGAAGGAAGAACGGTAGTCTCTTAATGGGCGAGAAAAAGGGTTTTCAATTTCAACGAAATGGGCAAAATGCCCAATATAAAGAAGATACCGAATTGAAAGAAAGGACTTGAAATAAAAGAATATATATTGATGAAGTCACGAGATGGTTGTCTTGAGGCCGTAAGAAAAAGCGAAAGGAAATCCATGGAGGACAAAATAAATTCCTCGAACTGAGTCCATAATGACCTTAGCCTCGTTCAAAAATTTCCACCTATGTCTTAAGCCCATTACAACCAAATAAAGATCTAAGGATGAATGTTTAAAACTTTGTCTAAGCGGTGGAGATGGTAGAGACACATGAAGCTATGGCATAGTCGAAATGAAAGATGTCTGGCGTATACACTAGCCCATACACAAGAGTGCAGTGTTGGTAAGGAAAATGCCCAATATGCTCAAATTCGTATTTTGACTTGTTTGATGGTCGTTGCTTGAATGGAGTCGACTTGAATTACTTGTTTGTTACGATGAAGCTTATATTGGCGAGATATCCTATTTGGTGGAAATGTCTTGACCTTTTACATTTTGAGTCATCTTTTCTTTCTTTCTTTTGTCTTGGGCAAATTCGCGTGCATCTTGAGGACAAGCATGTTTAAAGTGTCGTGTGTGAGCCCAAGTTTTGTGCTCTTTTACGTGTTTTGTCTAGGTCTAGATCGAGTCTTTGTGTCTTTCTTGTTGTGTTTTGTGTGCGAGAGGACACATTGGTCTGCGAGGGAACAAGGCGAGGCGAAATGGGCAGAAGGAGTGGAACTTGCTTGGCGGGTGAATAGAGATACGATGCACCTCGAGGCGCAAGGAGCTTAGCTCACGGCTGGGCTTCAAACTCCGATGGCTGTTGGTTTCACGGCGTGACCTCCTTCTGGACCGCACAAGTTCAATCTCCGGAAGGGTAGGCTAATGGGCAAGCGGAGTGAAGAAGGCGGCGAGACTAAGAAGAAGGAGGCAAGAGAAAGCGGAGGGAGGCTAATGGGCAAGATCACGCGAGATGCAGGCGAATCTCGCTAAATCCGGGAAAGGATGTTGTGACACGAATCTCATGAAATCCGGAAGAGATCACCCGTATTCCGTGCAGGCGAGGAAGAGCACCGATCAACAAGGAAAACCTACCAGATTATCCAGCCCATGGGCCATCACCATCGCGGATCCCTCTCTCGGTCTATATATATGGATGAAGGCGCGGATTGTGCGTCTCTTCCACACTCTTGTTCCTGTTTTCTTGCATCTTCGTATTATTCACCATCACCATCACATACATTAAGTCCCTTCGGGGCAAACACTTTTATTTACTTTGTCGTATGTTTTGCGGTGACGCTTTGGGCTCATGGTTTCTATTCGTTCAATTAATAGTAAGTTGGTTCCGTTTGATTATGGTTTCAATTAACTGTTGCATGTTTGTTTATTTTATGTCTAGCTAAGTCTTTATTCTGGTTTGGGCGTGACAAGGTGAAGCATGATTAATATAACTCGAGAGGTCTAAGTAGGGCATTACGATCTGCATGCGTGTGTTCCCAAGCACTAGGTCTGGGCATTATATAACAACCAAACTCGGTGTGTTAGTTGCAAATAACATAGTGGGTAAGGGAAGGTTGCAAGTAATAATTGGATTAAGGTGTCGGGTGTCCGCGTCCCAAATAATACGATTGGTGTGGGCGAGTTGGAGTAGTCATAGCATTTGCCTTTGCAATACTGGGTCCATCTAGATCATAACTTTGCACGTAGGTTTGCATGTCTTGAGGTGTCCTCGTGCGTGGGCATTACGGGTTAGATAGTTTGCATATGGTGTCCCTTGCCTTCTTTACAGAAAGGATAGATTTGGAGGGGTGCGTCATGGGCGTGACAGCGTGACAACGGGTCTGACGTATGTCTCTTATAACCGGTTGATGCATGTCATGTAGAGAAAATCTTTGCACCTATGACCGAGTGTTAATCGTCTTCACCGAGTTGTTGCCCAAGCTAGATTCGTTATTATTTGATATTCCGTTGAGATTGTTTCAGGTTACTTTAGTCATACCTATAGTGATCAAGATAATTACACCACCCTCGTCCCTTTAAAGTGACATCGTGACATCAGAGATTGCTACACCAACTCCTCGTGGGATCGACCCTATACTTATCGCTGGCTACGCCTGTGATGGGCAATAGGTTATAAATTTATTTTGAACGCTAAACGACAGCGTGTCACTCTTCTTCGCGTGAACTTGCGACCGGGCTAGCTAATTCCTCTTTATCGTGATCCACCTTTTTGACATCAAAACTTGTACTAAAATGACATGAAATACACACGGCATAATATCTTCCAAGGTAAACATAAATATATCAAAATACAGCTCAAAAGATCACTTATCAATTATAAACGAAACAAATATAGCCTTATAAATCAAGTAAAAATGAGGATTATCAAGAGGTAGTTTTATTTACTGTAAAACACACTCTTTGAATTACATGGAGAATACAAACTGATATTACAAGGGAAAAATGAACCAGTAAAAGAGCTTTTATTTGTAGCTAAGACATGATTCTGATGCTTATGAGCACAAGAAGAAGGAAAATCAGTAAGTTTGGTAGCTTTTCGAGTACAAAGTTTTGAGAGATCAACTTGATAAAGCCCGTTGTGGAGTCTTCCCGTCAGAAGAATTTGAAGGTTGTGTTTGTCCTTCACAAGACAACAAGTATCATGAAATTCAAAGATAACTTCATTATCTTTAGTAAACTAAGATATGCTGATTAGGTTTTTAGTGATTTGAGGAACGTAGAGAATATGATTTAGCAATAAGGAAGAGTTTTGAGAAGAAGATGATAGTATTTTGCTATGACCAATGGACTGAATAGGTATAACCTTACCATTGCTTACGGTGAGAGCCTCGGTGCCATGATAGGGAGTATTGAGCTGAAGATTTTCCAATGTGTTGGTAACATGATTTGTAGCTCCACTATCCACATACCACACACCTTCTTCTTCATCGAATTCATAATCAGGTGTTGCTTGATATTCAGCAACAAAACCTTACGGTGTTGAGGTGTTAGGAGCTGCCTCTGCTCCAGTAAAATTTACATCAAATCGTTTATAGCATTTTAATGCAATATGACCTGTACGACCACAGAGTTGACACATAATAGGTGTTTTGCCAAAAAACCTGAACCTTCCTCTCCCAACCATACCACGACCACGAACACCTCTAGTACTTCCTCGCTGCACATAATGAGCCATAAGTTCAGTGATGGAATAAGTGGATTGTTGCAGACGGATTTCATGCGACTGTAATACATATTGCATCTTTTGTAACGAAGGTGGTTCATGACGATGCATGAGATTTATCACTACAAATTCATATTCTGGACCAAATCCATTTAGAATGGAGTCACCTAATTCATCATCAGGAATAACATGACCAGTGCCACATAGCTGATCGGCAAACCCACGCATTTTAAGAAATAGTCATCCACCGATAGAGCTCATTTCTTTTGAGAATCTGTTGCTTTAGCGAAGAACACGAGCTCTTGGTGAGATTGAAACAATTGCTCTAAGATTTTCCATATTGGATGCAGTAGTACAGTGAACAACATGTCCAAGCATGGATTCAGCGATTGAAGACAGCGTCAACTCGTAAGAAAGTGATCTCTGCTAATCCATTGTGAATATTACGGATTTGGCACTAGTTCTCCTGATTGCCGAGGAGGAAGGATGAAAGGGAAGAGGAGTTGTGACTGTTGATGACATGAAATCATCAAATCCATGAGCTTTGATTGTAGATAGAATTTGTATGCGCCAAAACGCATAATTTGTTCTATCAAGTCGAAGCAACATTGGATGAAGATTCGGCAATGGCGTCGAGGCTGAAGATGAAGCAGAAAAAAACGCCATGGAAAAAAAAGCTTTTAGGTTCTAGATACAATGTTGAGATAGAAACTAAACATGATGAATTATGAAAAATATTCTGTATTGAAAAATGAATCAAAGTTATAGCAAGATGATTACAACTTATTTATAGAGCAGAGAATAACAAACTAACGGCTAATCAACAAACTAACAATTAACTAACAACCTTCTAACTATTTTTGTAACAGCATTAGTTACACAAAACAGAATCCATGCAGACATTGATAAATACTCCAATACGTCCAATTTCGGGAGCTGAAAAATTGATGTAGTACTTTTGATAAAAAAAAATTAATAGTTTGAGGTTTAAAGTGATAATTCTCAAAGTTTAGGATTTTTTTGATAAATGTTAATAGTTTGAGGTTTAAAATGCTATTTTTTAAAGTTCATGATATTTTTGATAAAATTGGTATAATTTAGGATTTAAAGTGATATTTACTCAAAATTTAAAGCAGAATATTGGAGATAAGAGTGCAAATTTGTGCACTAAAATAGTGCGAAATTTGCTTTAAAATACAACAATGTACTCCTACCATGCTCCTATAATTTAGGAATAAAAAAGGAAAATAATGATTAAATAAAATAAGGAATATATAGCGATCGAGTGTATGAAAATGACATGTGCAGTATGAGTTTTATCTGCAGAAGGTGGGATTTGTGAATATGTATTTTGATGGGCCATCTACAAGACTATTATCTGAGGAGGCGAGGCACATGAACATCACCAAATTTGATATTTCCCCAAACAGTTGAATCAAGACAATACCTAAAACAACAAATGTATCTAATTCAGAGAGTGATTCTATTTTTAATTAACGAAATAATAACTTCTTGCAGAATACAGAAAGTATATCGAACGCCAACAGATAAATATAGGGGTTTTTATAGTTTTTTCTAATATTATTTTGCCAAACTGCATTTTTGTTTAACGATTGTTAAGAAGCTCCGATCAAAGTTAAATTCAATCCGCATATTCATTACGGCAACAAAATCGTGTTATCATAGAATTTTGGTCTTAATTATACACTACTTATCAGGAGCAATGCTTTTAAGTAGGTTTCGGGTCAAGATGAACGTAGTTTAGACAAGCTTTATTATTTATTGGGTTATTGACGCCTAAATACATGAATTTTGGGTATATTTTGGTTTTTCCCATGAACTTTAAAAATTATCAATAAATAATTAACTTAACATCATTGTGATTTTTCCCATAAATTGAATGATGGTCAAAATTGAACTGACATGGGAACTGACATGGCACAACTTCATCAAAACGACGTTGTTTTACTTATACAATATATATTAATGGACACTTAAATATATAAACTTTGGATCCATTTTGATTTTTTCCCACGAACTTTAAAAATTTATGAATAAATACACTAACTTAACGATATTGTAATATTTTTCACAAATTGAATGATGATCAAAATTAAAGCTGACATAACAATCAACGTGACACCATTTTATCAGAACGACGTCGTTTTACTTATATAATATGTATTTAAAAAGATCTTAAATATACCTCACAACCCTATCCAACCAAAATCTTATCGTAAGTTGAGGTTAGAGAAAGAGAAAGAGAGATGGAGTGGGGTGCAGTGTGGGTGTGAGATAAGGTGGATTTAAGATTTTTTTTTGATACATATTGTATAAGAAAATGATGTCGTTTTGGTAAAATGATATCACATCGATTGTTACATCAACTTTAATTTTGACCGTCATTCAATTTTTGAAAAACATTACAATAATGTTAAGTGTGTATTTATTGACAAATTTTTAAAGTTCGTGTGAAAAACCAAAATAGACCAAAAGTTCATGTATTTAACCATCAATTATATTGTATAAATAAAACGACGTCATTTTGATGAAGTGAAGTCACATCGACTGTCATGTTAGCTTCAAATTTTACCATCATTTAATTTGTAGAAAAAAATCATAATAATGTTAAGTTCGTGTATTTATTGATAATTTTTAAAGTTCGTTGAAAAATAAAAATATATCCAAAGTTCTTGTATTTATACGCCAATAATCCTTATTTATTTTGTTTTAGTAATTTTGGAGCAAAATATTGTGCCCACTTAATTTAGAAGTATACAAATTTGGTCCAACTAATAGAATCAAACAATTTCAGCATCCACCAAACTCGGGTAAATGTCATCTCATTATTAATTGCAAGAAAAGAACCTCACATGATAAATATGCTTTTCATGATAACTTAAAGATTTTTAGATAATGACTATGAATTTGTAAAGACGCACTTATTCTCCATTGACTTGAAAATTTATACAGTAAAATATAATAGGAAAACCAACAAAATTTGAGATAATACAATTTAATCTTGTTGTAAATTAGATTCAATCTTTCAATTGTCTAAAAAATGTCGCAACTTCTTTCATTTGTAGTAAATTCATTATTTCTAGTTAATTTTCTTTTCACAAATCTAAAGCTGAAATTTAGACATCCAACATCTACACTCAAATTTATTGAGGCCTTTCAAAATTCAATAATGTTTGGATTGTCTTCCCATGTTGTCAATTCATTCATCGGATGATAGAGTAATGAGTCTCGGACCTACCAATAAAATTAATAACATCGGAAAACAACTCCGAACATATGTTTCATAAGCTCTCAATTAATTTGAGTTTTAACATCAGATGAACATCCAAATTTCAGCTATAACTCGTGTAAAAAATTAAAAATTAGATGTTATTGGAATACTTTAAAAATTGGACCAAATTTACAACAAAGATATAAAATTTCAAATTTAAATTGCAGTTCATCTCATTAATTTTAAACTAAAGTTCTAAATAGATAACAGTGTTTGTACATTCAAACACGAAAGTCAACACCTCGTGAAACATTCTTTTTACACCATATCCATTGTCTTGTTAATCTTCGAGGTAAATATAGTACTTCTTGTCATCATTAGTACTTCATTAATTAATGGAAACCATTAATAGAATTGTAGCTTTTTTATGACTATTATAGTCTACTTCCACACTGCAAATCTCAGTTAATTTGGGACTAATGCTTAAAGTTAAAGATGATAGTCATAAGTATATTAATCAAATTAATCATTGGACCTTGCCAATCACATAGAATATCAGAAATAGTGTATCCCATTAACTATAAACAGTGTCGCACAACATTAAATATTTACCTCTCTGGCACGTTTCAATTTGTTCAATTTAATTAGACGCGAATGATCCATTCATATCCCCTCTTTATTTCTTGTATTATTTAGTGCAAAAGTTGACAATTGCATCTTCTTAGTCATAGAGTTATCAAACTCAAATCAGACTAATTGAGTCAACAATTATTTAAATAATAAAAAAGTTGGTACTTTTGTCAACATTTGGGTAGACTTTTGCTATCGAGCTAAGGCATAGCACGACAGCACATACAAGTCTACAAATTGAGGCTAACTGTGTAAATGAAAAAGGAAATCTAATTTCTGAGTGCAGCCTAAAATCTAATACTAGTAAGTGCAAGTCTATATATACCACCACCATATTTCGTGCTATTTAATAAATTATATTTTTTTATGATGATGAAACTAGCAGCGCTAATCTGAAAACCGCATGAAAGAGAAGACGTCTTTTTTTTCTATTAATAATTGAAAAAGAAGAGGTCTTCAAGAATTAACTTTTCTTTTTTCACTTCTATGATTGTTCTTGAAACATGATACGAAATATTGGAATACTGTGGTTTTCGAGGCCAAATGTAACCTACGCATGTGAAGGTGATGGCTTAGATTACTTACTCAGGCTACACCACTCAAGATTCAAGTGAACTTTTCCTCTTGTTAGCTGATTGAATTTAATGCATTTGATATTTTAAAGAACAATCAACCTATTTTTGAATTATTATATTCTCCCAGTATTTCATGGTGATATATATATATATATATAGAGAGAGAGAGAGAGTTTGGTTCTTGTAGTAGCCGATCTTAAGATAGTATATAATCTGTCTAGATCATATATTTTGAACATATGATCGCACCATAAGATGACACATGACATCTCATTTTCCTTTTTAATTTTTTTTAGCAAGGGGCAAAACGGAAAGAAAGCAAACCAGTCTTCTTCTTCTTCTTCTTCTTCTTCTTCTTCTTCTTCTTCTCCTTGGTGGCGACAACATCGGCGGACAACGATATCGGCGGCGGCATCAGCGGACAGCAGCAACAACCTTCACGAACAACAACAAACAATAGATTTTGAAAAAAAAAAAGAAGAAAAAATTGAGAACAAAATTGATGGATTTTGAGAAAAATAGGAGATGAATTTGATAGAGGATTGGAGAATCGAAAGAAATGGTGGCTATGAGGTGGTACATGTTGAAATTCGTCGGTAATCGGGGAAAGAGACGACGTAATGACAGAGAATGATGGATGAGAGATTTGTTGTCGAAAATCATAAAACTGTATTTAACAAAACATAAACTGCATGTTGGCACGAAACACAAACATACATTTAACAAAACACGTTCATACATTTAATAAAATATGTTCATGCATTTAAAAAATATAAAATGGTTTGTTTGGTCAACGGACGGTAAGGGGCACACGAGCACATGCGAGGCAATGCGCAAGCACGAACGTGCGTTGGGCGTGCGCTTCTAACCTACCTGCATTATTATATTCAACTGCATGTATTTTTGTATTCATTTAAATACATAAGTCAGTTCAACTAAATACATGGTTTATTTTTCGTAATCACATAATAAATTAAATTATAATACTCTTACTATAGCGAAATCAACGAAATTAAGCTTAAAAAATTCGAAAAAATCTTGACCATATTAGTATCTATGAGATGAATGGATGAAATTGAATATTATATAATACCTCAGATTCGAGGACTATTTATTCCATCATCTCTATATATATACTATATATATAGAGAGAATAAATACACAGGCAACTTACAAACCGACATGCAAATATCAAATGTCAAGACGATGTTTCGCAGAATCAATTTATAAACCACACGGACAGCTTCAACTAATGAATGAAAACCGCAATTTTTCGTCTTTTCATTTTTATCTTCGAATTTGAAATGATGGGTTTTACTATTCTTTTGTTTTTCTCCAAAGGTGCAATGTTTTATCAACAACTTTTTTCGAATCGTCGTATTCTTAAACTTGTGTGGGTTTGTGCATCTATTTGGTTGTAGGATATATATATAATAGATCAAATAAGAACTCTAATTTTTTTGAGAACTAAGAATTAATATGATTCACCCATTTTTTATAATCTAACGTTCATGATAATTATAAATTATTTATTATCCTTAGATTTTAATGGTAACTATTTAATCCTATAATTAAGGAATTTTATATATTTTAATTTTGTTGAGAACTAAGAATTAATATGATTCATCCATTTTTTATAATCTAACGTTCATGATTAATTTTAAATTATTTATTATCCTTAGATTTTAATGGTAACTATTTAATCCTATAATTAAGGAATTTTATATATTCATTTGCGTAATTATTTTCATATGCATAATCACTACGATTATATGCACAACATCATGCATTACATGAACATAACAATTAATTGGAATGTGATAGCATGCACGAGAACTACGATTACATGAACAACAACATGAATTACACGAACAACGAAAAATTGAATATAAATATTCAAATAGCATTTAGGGATTTAACTATTTTTTTCAATAATAATTATAAGTCGTCCGATCTTATTTAATCTAACGGTGATTATTGATTCTTAATTCTTACTTAAGAGATAATTCTCTCTATAACCAATCCATATATATATATATATATATATATATATATATATATATAATGGTTTATATAAAATTAGTTTTAATATGAGAGCGGGAATAAAATTTTAATTAGCTTTGAAAGTTGATCATCCGTAGAAAGTTACGCATCTAAAAATGAGATTTTAGCTCTTCATGAAACTTGAATCAGGACCAAAATTCCAAATTTTGATCGATAATTTTCAACGGATCATAAACTTTCATGAATTGATTTAATTTATTATTTTCACATTAAAATACTTTTATTTGAATCTCAATATATATATATATATATATATATATATATATATATATAGAGTTTGGTTCAAATGAGAACCATTCTTATCCTAAAAACTAAGAATAAAATGAATTAGTTATGAAAGTTGATGAATCAGTTGAGAAACTTAATGAATTCAACAATTGAAATTTTCACGGGTTGAATCATGAGGGCGAAAATTTTATTTTGTTGGATTGATAACTTTCGTGGATTCATCAATTTTCACAATGAATTAAATCGTTTTGGTTACCGTATTACCGTAATAAAATGGTTACTCACTTTAACTCCCTATATATATATATATATATATATAAGTTCAGAAGTATAAAAGTGATTCTCGAATTTTCTTCGGAGACGAACGGACATAAACTGCAACTAGCATTTACTATAGGACAATAATCCCTTCTTATATAATGGGCAAGTGTTAAAAATGGGACAAAATTCGGCCTTTCATCAATCATCATACACTCAGCCACGTGTCCCGAATAATTTTACTGTCAATGATAGGAGTAATTAGAATAATAATGCAGAAGGCTAAATGATTGGAGGTGCTGAGAAATAACGCGAGTCATACAAGGACACTTGGAACTCCATATTTCCACTTGTTCAATAATTAAGTTATTGGTATTATACATATACATCTACATATACGAATACAAAGGGTTGAGTTAAAAAGAAAAAAGAAAAACTCGATGAAAACATTTACACTGAATGTATAAAGTTAATGTACATTGAACATATGAAATAATTGTACTATAATGAAAATATACTTTCATGGCATTGTCATAATATATTTATTTTAAACGTACAATGCAATATTCTCATAATTATCACAATAAGAAAACTTCATTTACTCTTCGTTGCATGTATATATAGAAGAATGGTCAAATAAAAACCTTATTTAAAATGAGAACGTGATAATCATTTTTAATCATTCGATTACGAAGTTTTACGGTGATACATCACTTTATTGGATGAGTACACTATGCATCACCTGGGTTCGAATCCCATGAGGAGCAAAATTTTAATTTTTTTCAATGCAGTAATTTTCATGGAAAATGCATTACTCTCACTTTTGTAGAATAACAAGATTTTTTACAATAACTCACATACATATAGGAATTTGTTTGTGTACATATAATCTTTAATATGCATAAATAAGAAGAAATCATGTCCATTCCAAATCTAATGGTTAATTTTAAGTGTGCATCTGAATTAGTTATATACACATTTCTACATATAATTGCGTATTTGTGCATATGCGTCATAATTTGTACATTGAATGTAAAGTGAGAACAAAAAAATTGTGAAATTATTATGAATCAGTCGAGAAAGTTACTGAATCCAAAAAAATAGAATTTTCTTCTCTCATGGGATTCGAACCTGGGTAGAAAATATCAAATTTTTGGATTCAGTAATTTTCTCAGGGATGCATCAACTTTCATAGCAAATTCATTTTATTCATAACGAAATTTTATGATTATTAGTTCACACGTTAAAAATTGTGCTTATCTATTTGTCTCTCTCTCTCTCTCTATATATATATATATATATAGAGTGGATCAAATAAGGAACCACATCGTTTTGCGAACTCTGCGAACCATGCATAAGGCGTTGAAGATGATGCACAAGGCGGTATAAAGTTGTGCATACGAAAACTTTCTAAAATTATTTTGTTATGTAACAATTTTAGAAAGTTTTCGTTATGTACAACTTTATCTTATTTTGTGCATTATCTTCAACGTCTTATCATGTTCTCAAGTCTCAAAAGATGAGTTCTCTTGGATCAACCCTATATATATATATATATATATATATATATATATATATATATATATATATATATTGGTTCATGTAAATATAATTCTTAACATACATAAATTAGAACAAATCATGTCCATTATATAATTGTATATTTTATATCTACGTTATAATTTATACATTGAATCTGAAACATCCATATTGATTTATCAAATTTGACATTTGTCTCATGTTTTAAAGAGTGTCCACGAGATAATCAATATATATATATATATATGAGATGGTTCAGGTAGGAAATGATAATTTGATAGGAAATGAAAATGAATCTGAGCCTTTGATTTGTTGGAGTAATGATTGAGATTTAATTTCAGTTGTGCTATAGTTTTGTATTTTGTGTCTTCTGCGAATTCTTGCAACACTAGAACTCTTCTTGTATCTATCTTTGAATAAAATATCGCTAAACTAATATATTTAGCGTATGTCTACTGAATGGATGAAATATATGTCTTAAACTAACGTATGCTGACATAATAATTACGATGTCTACACAAATATAAAAATATGCTACTATTCCTATTTACTATATTAATGATAGTAGTTAAGATATCAAAATAATGTCTGCATGAAACTTATAGAAGTGCATGGTATACGATACATAAAACAGGCCTTCATATAAAATAAATTATCATTTAGATACTTAAACCACCATGTGTCCTCTATTTGTGTAGTGGAAGAAAAATCATTCCATCATAGCTTGAAAGCATATTACAAAGGGTTTACATTGATGATTAGACAGAGTCCACAGACTCCACACCATGTTAATGCATCAATTAATCATAATGCCATGCGTGCCATGAGAGAGAGAGACAGCAAAAAGAGAAAATATGATTGAAGTGAATATTATTAATTTCAGTAAATAAAAGAAAATTACAGGTAGCAGATAAGCTTTTGTTTCTACTTTTATTTTATCTTTTTATTTTTTGAGCAAACGTGGGGGATAAACTTTGATGTTACAAGAGCATAGAAAGAAGAAATGGGAAGTAAGAACTCCAACCGTCCTTAGTTTATCGCTGGTCTGAATTGGGCCCGAATTCAGATAGGTACTCTCATTGTCGGACTCTTGTCGGGGGGCCCACATATTTTCTTTGACCAATTCTCGAACTGGAGCTGACTCTCAAATTGACTTAGCACTAATACCCACTTATTAGGAAAAAGAAATATTAATTTAAAAGAAAACGAGTTACAATATCATAATTATGCCGAAGAAAATGTTGATAACTAGCCACGTCAGGGGTCTGACTTTTCAAACATAATAAAAAAGAAAAGGTTATGGTGCTTAATTGGGATAAAAAGGGAAAGAAGACATAATGAGTTGATCGATTATTGGTATTTTATTTTATTTTATTTTTCAAACATTTTCCACTATCTAGTTTTCCTAAATTAATGGGCTTTTTGCTTGAGTTTAGCATTAATCTAGGATTAAAGTGATGTAATTAATGTCTATCTAAAACTCTAATGATGAAACCTTAGAATATTCGGTTATGCCATTTTAGTTGAAGATAGGAAAAGGCAATGGCAGTTGTTTCCAGGTGTTAATGACCTGCACTTAGTGTCGTATCTGAAAGTAGTAGGAAGTAGGAATTCACAGTCATGATGATAAGGTTAGAAGGTTTTAGTTTTATTTATTATTGATCATGAGGAAAGTTTACAAATTTTACTAAGATTCAATACTGAGTATACTGTATTCCGGTAAAATAATCAAACCACAATGGAGAGTAGAGGTATAGGAAGAAAAATCAAACTAGAGATTGCATTTTCTATATATTGATTTTGTGAATTCGAGGTTTTTAGCTTTCAGTAAATTTGACTGGTGAGAGGGGCTCTAATACGGCTCACACAAAATGTTGATAATTTTATAATCTTATAAGAATAAAAAAAAAGCAAAAGAACTTGGTTGGTAGACATTCTATAACCTCCCTATTGTATAAGAGGTAAATCAGATGTTGGTGTGATTCGTATTTTAAGATCATCCCAAAAAGATTGGATGGTTTCAATTTGTATAAAGTTTTTATTTGGAATTTTTATTATATAATTATATGAAGTATTCAATTAATAATGTTTTAACTAGAATGAAATGTAGTAATATAATTTTATTAAGGGTTATTGGCACATAAATACACTAGCTTTGAGCCAATTTTGGTTTTCCCACGAACTTTAAAAATTATCACAAAATACACAAACTTAATGACTTTAGTGATTTTACCACGATTTCAAATTTAAGCCAAATTAAATCTGACTTGATATCTCGAAAATTTACGATAGACAAAATGGTCAGTGATATAAACGATATCGTAGAGAGATGATATTGATTTCTTTAATCCCTATTAGAACCAAACAATAAAACAAACGAGAATACTTGATTTTTGTAATAAGGGTTGACGCGATGAATCATAGAAATCAAAAAAATCTGATTTATTTTGATGGAACGACGATGTTTTATGTTTTCTCTCTACGATATCGTTTATATAACTAACCGTTTAGTCTATAGTAAATTTTCTAGATACCAAGTCAGATCTAATTTGGCCTGAATTTGAAATCATGGTAAAATCTGAAAGTCGTTAACTTTATGTATTTTGTAACAATTTTAAAATTTAGTGGAAAAACCAAAATTGGCCAAAAGTTTATGTATTTATCGCCAATAACTTTTATTAAATATAATCTTGAGCTAAGTTATTTCTTGTTAATTCCGACATCTATAAAATAAATATACTATATATCCTCAATGAGTTTTAAATTGGATAAAAATGGATGAGGAATAGTTATAGATCATAGATTAGGTGAAAGTGTAAGTGGCATCATAACGACCTGGCCAAGCCGCGAGTTTTTTTTTTGGGGGAGGGCGTTGGATTTGTATCTTGGGCGGTTTGGTTGAGCTTGTATACTGATGTTTTTCATTACCACTATTACAATCTCTATCTGAATTATTTACTTGATTGCATATGTATGTCCATTTATCTCATATATAAGTTAGATCATACGATTGTGTTGTATATCACGAAGTGCGTATGATTGGTCGAGCAATGAGATATAAAAGAATCTGGCGAGACAACTTGAGGACGAGTTGTTGGTATAGCTGCGGTATAGATAAGAAGTGACTTGACTTAGTTACTTGTCTATCTTGGTATGTCTTTGACGTATTGATGGATCACGGTGAGATAAGTTCTTCTATCGACCGTCGAGAAGAACACAGATCTCGGTGACTTTCGTTGATCTAAACATCGATAAGGTATTAGGTGAGTATGAGTTCTTGACCATCACTTTGTCTTGTTATGGGTGAGGTTACATGAGATAACCCGATATTTTCCGCATCTTGGGTGGTGGCGGTGCTTGTATGTCATCTTTGGTTGCACATGTCAGTCACCATATCCGTTTAGGATGATGGCGTCCCTTAAGGAGCTCAAAGGTTTATTGTACTAAACTGCGCGGTTGAGTTATCTCAAGTACAATAATAAGGTTGAGTGGTACTACTTAAGGAATTAAAGAGATTAATTATTTTAAGCGATCCTGCACGTAAATAATTAATGGACGTCTGATATCTTAAATCGGTGATTCGTTAAGTCTAAGTGCGAGCCCGACTCAACCCGAAATAAAGGGTAAGTCGGCATTTATTCTCTAATGGCATGAATAAATGTTTATGAATTAATTTATGTTATAAATTTGAACATAAGATAATTGATTTATTTGAGGTCGATCTTTATTCCTTGCATTGGATCCATGGGTTGGCCCATCAAGGCACGGAGCTTAGAAATTAGTCCATCTCCTTCAGAGTCCCTCGTGACTCTGTTTGATCATCTCTATCACGAAGAGATATTATTATATTTATTAGATATCTGAAATCCTATCATGATAGGATTTAGGGTTACATTATAAATATAAGGTGAAAGAAAATCAAATTCTAATCCTAAGTGTGAAATTTTTGAAAAATATACTTCTCAAAGTTGGGATTTTCGAAAACTTCAAAAGAAGGAAGAAAGCGAATTTCTGCAGTACTCTCCATAGATTGTCCTCACTCGACATTGGAGATTAGGTAATCGGGATAGAGTCCAGAAGATCAAGGCACGAGTCTTGATCCAATTCTTTCCCGATAAATTCGCAGGTAAACACGATAAAACACCAACGTGTTGCAATTAATTATATAGGTGCATACTAGGTATATAATCAATGTATGATGAATTAAACATCCAAGATAGATCCTCGGGAGATGGTTAAAATCAGATTTCCCTACAGGGCTATAAAGTTGACATTTGGGTGTAAGAGATAACCAATCAATTACTATTTTATTTTCTATGATCCTAATCAAATTTCAAATTACTCAACTTTTTCTTTTCGTTTTCTACCAGCCGCAGTGATAAGCCTCATTTTTACCTGTTTTATTGGGTTATATTTATCCTATTTCTAAGTGATAATTGATTGGTTGAGCTGCATTTATGTTATATTTGAACATCTTGAAAGATATAATGCCGTGTGTAGTTTGTGTTGTTTTAGCACGGTTTTTATACGAAATGGAAGACACACAGCGTCTGAAAAGTTGGGAGTTCGCAAGGCATCCTCGCGCTTGTTCTGAGCGAGAAGGCGAAATCTTCGCCAGCGACACGCTATCGCGAGGAAGTACCGCGATGGAGACTCGCGAGGCAATGTTGAATGCGCGCAAATTGGAGGACTCGCGACCCGGCATCGCGACTTGCCATCGCGACCAAAGGTCGCGAAGACATGCGGAGGACCATCGCGACCCAGCATAGCGACTTACCATCGCGACCAAAGGTCGCGAAACAAGCGAGGATACCGTCGCGACTTATCATCATTGATTGTTTCTCGCGATGGCACGCGAATCAAAGTAATTAGGGTTGGAGTATATCAGGCGAGGCGGACAACAGACCGTGACTACGCAACTTTTGAGAGCAGAGACTTGAGATTTTAATTCCTCCAGAACAGAACATCATTTAACATTAAGCTTTTATTTCATTCCAGTAATTTAGTTTGAGTTCATTCCAATTTCATAGTTAGCTTTGGGATTCCGATTTACGTCTGGATTCAAGTGTTACGTTGTTCATCGTGGAATCATACGGTTTTATCTATTTATCTCAATTCATGTCATCTTTAATTATTTATTGCTTTGATAATTTAATTATGAGTAGCTAATTTTCGTATTGATCCTGGGGTTTGTATGTCTGACTAGATTCGTGTAATTTATCTGTTGATACTGTTTTGCCGTCCCTTCATGATTTATAAATCTTGGCTTTAATTCTCATGTGTTGGTATCTGATCATTATCTATGCATGCTAGTTATGTGATTGATGTCCCTGCGGAATTAATTGCATAATCAATATCTGGAGTTTATAATCTGATGTTGCCTTGAGACCAAGCGGAGATAGGTGAGTATGTAGGAGGTTATATCTTTGTGTGCTTTTGGTAATTAGCTTACTCCTCTTGAGACCCGCGGAGATAGAGTTTAGGCTAACCTACTACTATAGGTTGTCCGCGGAAACTATAGTTACATTAGTGATCCTTCATCCGAATGTGGATTAAATTGGTAAGCAGTTAATAGGTTAATTGCATCAATTTGGTTAGGTTAAATACATCCTAGGATCGATCTTTTATATCGGTTTCATTCCTATTTGTTTTCAAGTCTAAGTTATAATCTTCTCTCTTGATTTGTGTTGCTTGGATAATAATAAAGGTTCTGTGTTAATTACTTGCTGTGTTCTCGAATTGCAGTATCTGTGGATACGATATATATACTTGCTATTTTACTATCATTTATTTGGTAGGATTTCTAGCGATCAAATTTTGGCGCCGTTGCCGGGGACTGTATAGATTTCACAGTGATAATTTTCTTAATTGTAGTTATTAATTCAAGCGTTTAAAAAAAATATATATTTATTTTTATTGTTTTATTTCTGAGTTACTTTTTAGTTCTGACTTGGTTTTATATATCTCTGCGCAGTGCATGATTACAAGATCTCAAAGGAAAGAAATTATTCCTTTAGATCTTGAGATTGAAATATCCCATAAGAGGGAGAGCCGAGAAAGAAGACAAGCAATGGCAGACAGACCAGGCCATGAGCGGATAACCGAGTTAGAGGAAATCTTGGCGAGAATTGGCGCTAGCGGCGTTGAATAATCGAGATGGGCAGTTGAGGCGACCACCACCGTACCGTTGAATCACATATGCAGGCCACCGGCGGATCATTCCGAGGTGGAGGATGGGGCGAGCGTTAATGCGAATAATTTCGAGCTTAAGCACTGCCCTCGTTAGTATGATACTGGCGGAGCAGTTTGGGGAGGGTTCTTGAAGACCCCAATGCATATTTAGGCGTTCTCGATATCGTGATACAATCAAGCAAAGCGAGTGCCGGTGATGCCATCCGGATCACGGATGTTTGTGTTTTCTTTGAGAAGCCAAGCTAAAGAATGGTTCGAGGATTAGGCGGATCGAGAATTAGTACATGGGGCGACTGCGAGAAATTTCTATCTAAATATTTTCCACGCTAAGGCTCGGAAAATCATTCTTTGAGATTTCTCATTTCTCACAATTGGGAGATGAGTCATTGTTTGAAGCACAGGAAAGATTGAAGTCTCTGCGAAAATGTCCACAACATGGTTATTCTCACGAGCAGCGGGTAACACGGTTCTACGATGGTGCGTGTCGACACCCAGTATTATAGATGCTTGACGGAGGATGCCTTCTCAACGAAGTATAGATGAGCGTTAAGGATAATTGAGGAGATGGCATCTAACGACTATCGGTGGCGATGGAAAGGCGGCCGATGAAGAGTCGCGACTACGAGGGTGGATAGTAAGTACGATGATCTCTTAGAAAAGTTCAAAGCCTTGCAACGAGAATGTGAAGAAGAAAAGCGAGATGTTGTTTTAATGGCACGGGATCTTGAAGAGGCCAATTTTGTGAATCGGAGGAATAATTTTCAGTCGAGGTTTCAAGGAAATCGAGGTGCAAATCCGGTATCATCAAGTAATAGGAATCACCTAATTTGTCTATCACGAATGCTCGAATGCCTGACAACCACCACCGGTTTATTTGTAAATAATGGAGTCATTGTGGAGCGAAGAAGCTAGTGTCGAAGAGATGTTGCGGCAACTCTTAATGAGTAATCAGCAGTTGCGTGAATCATCAACAAGCCGTGGCCCAATGAATACTCGGATCGCGAGACGGGGCATCGAATAAATGTGTTGGAAAGTACTGTCAATTCCATCAATAACACTATCACTTCGATTGGAAAACAACTCAAGATGGTGGAAAATCAAATAGGGCAGATGGCCAATGAGAGAGCCGGGGTTCACAGGCAGGGTCAATTTCAAATGTCGGGCGAGAATCGAAAAATCAGACACCTCAGAATCATGTGAATGCCATTCACACGAGAAGTGGAAAATCCTACATAAATCATCCGGAGTATGAAAGGGAGGAAGAAGTTCGAAACACGAAGGAACCACATTCTCGCCTCGCGAGTGACCTTCGCGAGAAAGAGGCGCGAATTCAACGAGATTTCACGAGGAAAGCATCACCTGAAGCCAAGGACGATTTCGCGACTAAACATCGCGAGGCTCAAACGCGAGGTCAGATGCAGAAGACCTCGCGATCTATCATCGCGAGGAATGTTCGTGAGAACTCCACGCGAACCCAGACAGAGAGCACCTCGCGACTCATCATCGTGAAGAATCATCGCGACCAATGATCGCGAAGAATAAGGAGCGCGTCGCGAGCCCAGAATCAGAGAATTGCTCGCGAGGGAAGGGTAGAGAAGAAAGTTCGCGAGTACCAGCTGAAGGCGTGAATAATCAATCGTGCACTGGTCCAATAGCTCCATTCCCTCACCGCTTAGGGAAGCAAAAATATGATGCAAAGCTCACTCGTTTTATGGAGATGTTTCAGAAAGTGAATATCAATATACCTCTCCTTGATGCGCTTCGAGATATGCTGGTTATATTAAATTCCTCGAGGATGCGTTGGCAAGCAAAAGAAGCTAGGCAAGTTCGAGACAATCAATCTTTACGAAGAATGCGGTGCTATAATCCGGAGGAAGTTGCCACTCAAACAAAAGATCCAGGAGCTTTACTTTGGTATGCGAGATTGAGAGCACACATTTCCCAACGTGTTATGCGATTTAGAGCAAGCATTAACTGATGCCTCTATCAATTTTCAACCGTTTGGAGATCGTGAGATGAAACCAACCACAATCTCCTTGTTGATGGTAGCAGTGCATTTCTTATCCTATGGGAATTGTTGAAGATGTTCTGGTAAGAATTCAAGACTTTGTTTTTCCTGCTGATTTTGTGATCTTGGATATGCCTGAAGATAAGAATCAACCATTAATTTTGGGACGTCCTTTTCTAGCTACTGGTCGAGCTTTAATTGATATGCAGGATGGTGATTTAACTTTTAGATTGAATAAGGAGGAGCTCAAAATCTCGATTTATGATGCCATCAAGAGACATGATAGCTCAGATTCCGAGGATTGTTGCTCAATCACCACTTTCACACCTTTTCTACCAGTCAAAGACGATAAGCTAGAGCAGTGCATAAGAAATTCTATTTTCTCTTATAATGATTTAGATGAAGCTTGTGATGAAATTTTAGAATATTTATCTGTGCTTGATACCACTCCCGTGTCTAAACAGGTCTCGTATTTAGATATTCATCGATCAAGTGATGGGGGAAGCATTGAGAAAAGTTCTTCAGCAGAAAAGAAACCGTGAGAGAAACCACGGATACACCCAAACTCGAACTGAAACCACCGCGGATCATCTCGTATTCCTTTTGGGATATAATGATACTTACCCGGTTATTGTTTACGCTTTGCTTAATCCTACGTAATTGGAGAAACTTTTGCGAGTTTGAGGAAATCTGAGGAAGCTATAGGATGGACCATTGCGGATATCAAAGGAATCGGCCCGTCTTTGTGCATGCACCAATTTTGTTGGAATTGAGAATAGACCAAGGTGCAAGCTCGGCCTAGATTAAATCCGGCTATCAAGAAGTGGTAAGAAAGAGGTTACGAAACTTTTAGGCAAGGGATGATATATGCCATATCCGATGCGGTGAGTGGGTAAGTCCCACAAGTTGTGTCAAGAAAGGAGGAATAGCGGTGATCAAAGATGAGAATAATGAGTGATAGCAACACGATTGGTCCTTTGGGTGGAGGTGTGCATCGATTCACAGAGCATTAAATGCGACCACACGTAAGGATCACTTCCTTTACCTTTTATTGATCAAATGTTAGATAGGTTGGCGGTCATGAGTTCTATTGCTTCTTGGGCGGCTATTCGGGATATAATCAAATCCCATCGCTCAGGAAGATCGGCACAAGACGGCATTTACACCGCCCTACGGTGTCTTCACTTACAGACGGATGCCATTTGGGTTATGCAATGCACCACCACATTTCAAATGATGCATGATGGCAATTTTCATGGTTTAATAGAAAACATCATGGAGGTATTTATGGATGATTTTTACGTATTTGGATCCTCTTTTGATGTTTGTCTTGATAATCTTAGCGGTGTTGCAGCGATGCGAGGATACGTGCCTTGTGTTGAATTGGGAAAAATGCCATTTTATGGTAAAGGAAGGTATTGTGTTGGGACATAGAGTTTCATTGATGGCTTGGAGGTTGATAGAGCCAAGGTGGTAGCCATTGAAAATTACCTCCACCAACAAATGTGAAGTCGGTCCGAAGTTTTTGGGACATCTTGGATTCTACAGTCGCTTCATACGTAATTTTCTAAGATCACCAAACCTTTGTGTGGTTTGTTAGAAAAGATGTTAAATTTATTTTCACCAAAGATTGTTTAGAAGCTTTTAAATTTTGAAAACCGCCTCGACTACTACACATTCTTATTTCCCAGTTGGGTGCAGATTCGAATTGATGTGTGATGCGGTGATTGGGCAATTGGAGCTGTTTTGGGCGAAAAGGGATAAAATTTTCAAGGTCATATACTACGCTAGCAAGACATTGGATTACGCTCGGATGAATTATACCACAACCGAAAAGAGTTATTGGCGGTAGTATATGCTTTTGATAAATTTCGTCCATATTTAGTGGGTTCCCACACCATTGTACTGTGACCATGCGATTATCGTTTCTCTTCAACAAGAAGGATTGAAGCCACGTTTGGTTCGTTGGATTTCTTGTTGCGAGAATTTGATATGGAAATCCGAGATCGAAAAGGGTGTGAGAATGTAGTAGTGATCACCTATCTCGATTAGAGAAACCGATGGGCGATCACCCATGTGCACATCAAAGAGCATTTTCGGATGAGCGGTATTTGTAATTACCGATCATTCGCCATGGTATCTTGATTTTGTAAATTATTTGGTGATCGGAAAATCCGGAAGGTTTAGAGCCTCACCAAAGAAAGAAGTTTGTACATGATGCAAAATTTTACTATTGGGAGGATCCATACACATGCATGACGGTGTCTTGATGGTTTCATTCGTACTGTGTTCATCAATCCCAATGGCATAAGATCATAGCAGTGTCATAGCGCCCCAGGAGGCCATTTTGGAGCAAATAGAACGCCGTGAAGATCGATCAAAGTGGATTTTCTTGGCCATCTATCTATAAGGATTGTCATGCCTTCGTCAAAGAATGTGATAGATGCGAAGGATGGGTAATATCTCGAAACGGGATGAGATGCCACAAAATATCATGGTTGAGGTTGAATTATTTGATGTATGGGGTATTGATTTTATGGGACCATTCCCAAATTCTTGTGGTTTTGCTTATATTTTGCTTGCAGTGGAGTATGTCTCTAGGTGGGTGGAAGCTGTGCCTACAACCACCAACGATTCTAAAGTGGTGATTAAGTTCTTGCATAAGAATATTATGTCTCGGTATGGAACTCCGAGAGCTTTGCTCAGTGATGGGGGGAGCCACTTCAATAATCGGTGGTTGACAAACAATCTAGCCAAATCTGAGTCAAGCACAAGGTCACGACACCATACCACCCACAAGCTAATAGTCAGCGAGTTAGCAAATCGAGAGATCAAGCGATTTTGGAAAAGTCCATCGTCAACAAGAAGGATTGGGCGAAACATTTAGATGATGCACTATGGGCTTATAGGGCGGCATATAAAACACCCGTTGGTATGTCCCGTATCAACTTGTGTTTGGAAAATCATGTCATTTACACAGAAATTGAACACAAGGCTGTTGGGCAACACGGAGGATAAATCAAGATTTTTTGCTTTTGGACATACAGAAGAAGGATTGCGAGTTAGATGAATGGAGAAACCAAGCATTTGAGAATTCCAGAATCTACAAAGAGAGGGCCAAAGCATTTCACGACCTGAACATCAAGAAGAAAGATTTTGCTCCTGGGGATGAGGTACTTGTATTCAACTCTCGTATTCGTTTATTCCCAGGCAAGCTACAATCAAAATGGTCAGGACCGTACACTGTTGAAAAGAGCAATCATAATGGCACATTTGAACTCTTCAAATTGGATGGTAGTACGTTTACTATCAATGGGCATCGATTGAAATTCTATTTTAGACCTCGTGGGAAGAAGTAAGTGAATCAATGTTATTTGAGGATCCCAGTGATTGAGGTAATAGTCTAGCTAAAGGCGTTAAATTAAGCTGGTTGGGAACCCAATTGTTTTATTTTTTGCCTTGTTTCGTTTTATTTATTTATTTATTTCGTTGGCTTTATTACTTTTGATCTGTTTGTTTTGGTTGAGTAGCGTGAGTTTAAGAGTTAGCAATTCTGGGAGTGGTTGATTAAAGGTTTCCGAAGAAACCCAATTCACGCCTCGTGAGGCGCTAATTCGAGATAGTCGCGAGCATCATTCGCGAAGACGAAACGCGAGCCCATTTCTTGACTTACCTCGCGAGACGCTAAGAAGCCCGTGTCGAGAAAATATTTGTGAGCCCGACCATGACATAAAACAAATTGCCAGCGACCCGATATCGCGACAGTTACACGCGAGGCCTTTTCGCGAGCCCACACGGGATCTGAGGTACGTTTACTTCGCGACTATATATCGCGACCATTTCTCGCGAGACCGTGTCGCGAGCTCAGGTAAGGGTTTTATCCAAATTCTGAGTGCGCCGCCCCTTTCGCGTGCAACTCTCTCCACCCTCCTTTCGCGAGCTTCTCTCTCAGCAGACAAGGTAAGTCATTTCAATTTTTTTCTCGTCAATTTTTGTTCGCGACCAGCTATCGCGAAATCAGTTACCCCTTGCTCGCGAGGTTAGCTCGCGAGTCGTGTTTTTCTGGCGAAGTTATGCACGAATGATGTTGAGTTTGTGCTGTGCGTGAGTCTTTTTAGTGATTTTTTCTTGCATTGTTTAGATGAAATTAAATGCTCATATGTGTTCACATTGGTGATAAAAGCATGAATTTACTTGATTTCCCCGTGAATTACTATGAGTGTTTGTGGATTTAATTGGAGAAATTATTGAAGTTATATTGTTGAAGAGTTGGGTAACTTGTGAGATTAAGCGTCATTGTGTGTCATTTCTAGAAATATTCATATGACATGATGCTAGATTTTGATATTATCGTGTCTGAGGATGAAATATTGAGCTATTGGGAAATATGTCGGTTTGGGGAAGTTGAGAAATTCGATGTGTATAGATGAAATATTGTTTTAAGGCCAAACCGATGATTTTTCACTGTATTATTGTTGCGCATTGGGTCGAGAGCATTCTTGTTGGAGAATATCGATTTAATTAATTTTATTGCAGAATCATTATGCGTTCATGAGCGTCACCGCAGAGAAAGGTAAAATGCCATCAACATCGGTTGAGATTGAGGCATTCACGAGCCTCGTCATACGCTAGAGGGTATTACATTGCACACAGCAGAGGCATATGAGCGATGGGAAAGATTATCGAGTTTAGAGATCGACCAACAAGATTCGTGCATCAGCGGATCTTGCATGATATGGGGATTTTAGATGATGTGATGATGCTCACCCGGGAGTGGGATTCCTGGGTATTCACGGAAGCTGGTTCACTCATAGATCTATAACTTTGGAATTCCTATCCATACCGACTTCACGAAATGAGAATGGATCTTTTCGCATATGAGTTTCAGTTGGGGAATCAAGGAGGGAATTATCTTTTGAAGATTTGCAAGAGATTATCACGAGGACCCCGAGCCATGTATCCGGGAGAAAGTAGGGTGAATATCGAGCCTTACAGGCACAATTAGCATGGATGGAAGTTGAGAAATTTAAAGGATATAGCCCACGACATCCTCGGTGCATCAATCGAAACCCAGTGATGAGATACTTCCACAGGATGATCACCTCCAGCGTCTTGGCCGGACAATGCCGGAAAAGTTCAGTCTGAGATATGCATATTTTAGCGGCGAGCCTGGAAGGACGACCGATGAGTATAAGCGTATCTTTTGGCAGAGCATTTTGAGGCTTAAGCCCAAGTTGAGGGAGCTAACATCTGTTGTGGGGAATGATAACCCCAATAGCCACGTATTTCAATGTAGCCCCACCGACGAGCCGATCACTCGAGAGATATATCTTGATCGACGAGCCCTCGATTATATCATTTCTTCAAGCCAAGAAAGGATAGGCTGTTGTGGAAGATCACTGAGATAGGCGGAAACATGGTGTTTGAGAGCCGAATGTAGCTCTCGCTCGATTGAGCCTCGGGGTGTCCCAATGATACATAATATCACGATGAGGACCCCGATCATCTATGACCCTTGACTGATGTGCCGTGCGTGCGACACGGAGGAAGGGGGAGCAACATAGAGCTCGGCGGAGGAAAGCGCGCTTACGGCGAGGAGGAGATGAGCTGGCAGGCGAGGGGCGGCGGGGTCATCGGCCGTTCCATATCGAGCACTAGACTTGATATATATGCTATGGAGGAACGGATTTATGACCGCATCGACACGCGACATCAAGAGCGCATGAGTACATAGATGACGGTAGGACGGAGGATCACTCTATTTTGATGATCGGTTCTTTGGAGTAAGAAGGATATGGGACAATATGTGGTACATTCGAGCACAATTCTTTGAGGAGCAGCGGACGTCGACAAGAGAAAACGAGCGGCGATGGGCGAGGCGCAGCGCGATACAACGAGCAATATCTCAAGCTCTGAAGGACATGCATAGCTCGTGGCCATATCATCCACCACCATCTCCATGATGAGCTTTGATTCTTTATCTTCTTGCTGCTCTTTGTTTTATCTTTTGTGTTTGTGTTCCTTGTTTACATTTGTGTTTGCTTTGGTTGTGTTTCTGTTTTGTTGTCTTGTATGCATTTCGGGTGAGTGGAATGACGAGCAGCCGATGATGAAATTGTTTTATTAGAAAATTGATTGCAATTGTTTTTGTGAGATGAAGCATGTCATGATTGTTGTGAGTTGTGAGCCTCGAGAACTCGATTATATTTTTGAAACCTGTGAGACTTGAGCTTTTGACTGTCATATCTTTTCAGTCTGGTTTCTTCTGGTGTGATTAGTTTAAATAGCATGTGTTTCTCTAGAACTTGCTCTGGCTCTTTTTCGAGGTTGCATTGATGTGCTTAAGAATTATGAGATGATATTAGGCATTCTTTACTTAGCCTATACACTGTCCAAACACTAACCTGTTTTTATTATCCTTTGATGAGCCCGTTTGAGCCTACCTTGTTCTTTCATGTAGCCGTGGGTTGGGTTTGGTTGCTAGTGTGATTTTTGGTTGCTTAAATTGAGGGTTGAGAAAAAGAAAGGAAAGAAAGAAAATAGATAATGAGAAAGTGATTATTAAAAATAGTTGCTTACCCATATAAGTTCAAAAAAAATATAAAAAAAAAAAATAATACAAGTGTGTGAAAAGAACATAAATGGGTAAGTAGCTAATGCTTTGAGATGATTATATCACTTGTATATTAAAGTGTGAAGTTCTTGAAAGAAAAATGACTCTTTGGTGTAAGGGTTTGCAATGAAGTGTGAAAATTTGGGGATTATGTCTTATATTTATGATGTTTGTCATTATGGGATTATAAGTCACTTTGCCCAAATATATCTTGCCTTACCAAATAGCCTACATTATAACCTATTATAAGACCTTCTTGATTTTAATTCTTGAGCACATATTTGAGCAATGGAGAATTAGACGATTTGCAAGCTTATGGTAGATTCCATGTATGTTTAAATGTTGAGAGCTGATTTATGGAGAACATGTGTAGTAGTCAGAGCAGTTTTCAATATTTGAGCAATGGAGAATTAGACGATTTGCAAGCTGATTTTGCCAACTCTACCTATAATTAGTATGGACGATTTACTTATTAGATATGTAGGGATCCTATCTAAATATGATTCTAGGAATGCATTATAAATACAAAGTGAGAGAAAATCAGAATAATCGTATTCATTATTGAGATTTTCGAAAATCTCTAATGAGAGGAAGAAGACGAATTTTTTGCACAATTCTCCATAGATTGCTCTCACTCAGCATTGGAGAACTGACATCCGGGATACAGTCTAGAAAATCAAAGCTGGAGTCTACCATTGATCTTTTATCCTAGAAATTCACACGTAAACACGAGTAAATATCTACGTGTTGTAATTAATTATACAGATGCATGTTAGGAATATAATCAATGTATGATGAATTAAACAACCAAGATAGATCCTCGGAAAGAGGGTGAAATCAGATTTCCCTACAATTGGTATCAAAGCCTGTGATCAGAATCTTGGTCTCTGTTGGATTAATTCACGTTTGATTATTACATGCGCTATAATTAATTATAGATCTGTCGTTCATCGTGGCTCGGTTGTTTAGTTTTTTGTTGGAATCGTTTTTCATCATGAGAAAATCCGTGGTTAGATTATAATTTATTTTTTGTAAATCAAATCTATAAAAACAAAGAACGAAGACGAAGAACAAGATGAGATGACGGAGTCCCATCGCACCGCTCGACGGGAGGCACGCCGATGAGCGTGCGAAGGCATGCAAGTACACGGACGGGCAGCGGCATGCAGACGAAATAGCCTCGGCAAGGCATCAGTGTAGCGCGGTCCAGAGCCCGGATGCCTGTCGCGCCGGGGAAAGCTCGACATAAAGACGAGCGAGTCGTTGCGCACGGGCGACGGTACACGCATGCGAGACGTGCGCAAACGCGCAGTCTTTAGCGTGCATATGCTCGGCGCTCAACGAGCTCTCGATAGAACATCGACAGGAGGATGGGTGAACGACTAGCAGGTGCTGGGCTGGCACACCGTACGCAGCCTCGCACGGATACCCACAAAGCGCTCGACGAGGCACTTGGCAGACATCGCACATCGGCACTTGGTGAGAGGGTCGGTGGGTGCTGCTGGGCGTGTGCAAGGGTTGTGCCCTAGCGCGCGGCCCAGCCCACTAGGGCTGACCCGACCCGTTTATGACTCGATCCAATTTTTCTGACTCGGCCCGGTCCAAATCACTGTTTCGGCCCAGTTTTCAATTTTAGATCCAAATCCAGTTTTGACGAGTCTGATCCGTTCTCGTGCAGGCGAGGTCCATTTCGATATTTTTTTGAAGATCTATACTTTGCAAATTTATGTATTAAATTTAGCAGGGAAGTACATGATCCATGAATGAGCCGCGATGAACGAGTTTTATTTTATTTTTATCGTTCAAAGTATGTCGTGGATGTTTAAACTATGCAGTAGAATGCAATGTATGTTTAATTACGTAGATAAACATGAATATGTATTTTCGTGAAATTACGTAGATAAACATGAATATTTATTTTCGTGATTGATTGTGTTTAGCAAGCATGCTAGGTTTATCGCATTTTAAAGCACGTTGAGTTCTAGAGAAAACATGTTAGAACTACGTGATCTGCATGGACAAAACTTTTGATACAAAAGACTAAGCAAGAAACCCGACGTATTAATTCTTAAATTAAAAACGCCAAGACCTCCATATTTTGATCTCAAAACAAAGTTATACGCATTGTGAGTAAACGTCCACACGCGTGGCTTGCTTGTGCACCGTTTATCATAAGTTTGTTAGATGAGATTTCTAAATAAAATATTTTAATCTATTGAGAAGTGGAAGTTTCACGTATGGCGATCCACAGCGTGTGGCTTGCATGTGCGATTTTCATAAGTTCTCTAGAGATAGATTTAAAATGAGATAACAAAAGAAATTGATTTGAAGCGGTATGGTCCGAATGAGTATGCTAATTCTAAAATTCGATTCTTTGTCAAAATTGTTGTCATTACTTAGCATCACCTCAGTACAACTTCCTCCAAGTTCTTTCTCGCGATAGTGATGTGGTCTAGTAAAGGTCCAATTATTAATTTCATTTGTCATAAGGATAAGTTGACATGGATTGAAATTAAATGACTAAAAGGTTTATTTTAGTGCAGTCGAGGGTTCATGTGTAAACGTCCATATGCGTGGCTTGTATGTGGGATTCCTTTGGCGATTGGATGTTTCAACTAATATTGTTTTATCAAAAGGTTACAATATTGTTGTTACGAATTATGTGCGATCATATGCTTATGTGTTTACATTACTTTCCAAATGTCTCTTACTCTGATTGTCAATATGTTGGCACAAAACCTCTTATCTGGTCCAAATTTCATCGAGTGGAAACAAAACATAGAGTATGTTCTTATCGCTATAGAATACATGTTTGTTCTCACTACTCCTAAACCAGATGCCTTCTTGACGACGATCGACTAATGAGCGGAGAGTCAGCGAGACTTTGACATAAGTCAAATAATATGGTCAAGTGCTATATGATGACTACATTGTCAAAAGGCTTGCAACTACAACATCAGTCGATGGTAGATGCGATTGAAATATGGTCAAGTCTTGAGATTAAGTTTGGACAGTTAGATCGAACAGTCCGTTTCCATACAATGAGAGAGATCTTAGCGTGTATAATGGAAGAATGAATTTCAGTCCATGAACATGTCTCCCACATGACTCATTTCATGTATAGTCTTGATCAGTTGGGAGGAAGTATCGATGATGAAGCCAGTCGATATCATCCTCAATACACTGTCAAGTCTTTTGAGAACTTTCGTGAACACGATCATGAGCAAGGCAGTATACACTCATGGGTTGCTCAGCGATCTCGTAACGGCGAGAAGGTGTCACGGAAGGGAGCACATGCCCTTGTTAGCACATCTAAGGGCCTCGATGTTCCATCGAAAGATGGAAGAAGAAAATGGGTGCTAAGTGTGGTAGAAGAAAGGGAACAATGGAGCAGAACATGAATGCCCGAAGGTGTGAAAAAGCGAATGAGAGAGGCGGGTGCTTGAGTGCGGCAAGACCAGGCATTGGAAGGCTAAGTACCCTATGCTCAAGGTACCTCGTTAGCTCTCAGTAACGGAAACATGTTTAGCAACTTGTTCTACTCATTCATGGGTAGTAGATACTGGATCGTTGATCATGTTTGTTACACCTTGTAGGGGTTCCTGTGGACAAGGGAGTTGAGTGATGGCGAGATAACGATCTCCATGGACAATGCGGTGAAAGTCGAGGCCGTTGCAGTCGGAGATGTTACTTTATGCTTTGATAGGAGATTTTTAGTTTTAAGAGATGTTTTATATGTGCGAGTTTGGTGAAACCTTATTTCGCTTCCATACTATTTATGCATGGATATTCTGTTGTTTTTTATAGTGGTGTTTCTATCATGAGAAATGATGAGTTTATCTGTGGTGGCACATTATATAATTCTCTTTATACTCTCCCTGCTAAACATAATATCTATTATGTTGCATCTACTACATCAAGCCATAAAAATAGGAAGTTTTCTTCGCAAGATAACACAACATATCTTTAGCATCTTTGATTAGGTCACATCAATCTAAATATGATCCAAAGACTAGCTAAGAATGGCGCCTTAGGTAATTTTACGGTTACTCTGTTCCCAGTCTGCGAATCCTGTATAGAAGAAAAGATATCGACCAGACCCTTCAAAGCGAAGGGGTATAGAGCCAAAAAGGTATTGGGTTAGTCCATTCGGCACTGTGTGGACCGATGTCTACATAAACTCGTGGAGAATGCAGTATTTTATCACTTTCATCGACGATTACTCAAGGTATGGATACGTATACCTGCTTCATCTCAAGTCTGAATGCTTTGAGAAATTCAAAGAATTTAAGGCGGAAGTGGAGACGAAGCTAGGTAAAAGTATCAAGTCATTGCGGTCTGATCGCGGTAAAGAATACCTCAACAACGAGTTTATGGACTATACAGTGCGGTGTGGGATTACATCCCAGCTCACTACATCGGGCACACCACAACAAAATGGTGTGTTAGAGCGAAGAAATATGACTCTCTTAGAGATGGTTAGACCAATGATGAGTTATGCAACATTGCCTATTTCGTTCTAGGGGTATGCCTTAGAAACAACGACATATTTGCTCAATCTAGTACCGTCAAAGTCAGGCGACAAGACCTTTTTCGAGTTATGGTTTGGGCATAAGCCTAGTTTAAGCCATATAAGGATATGAGATAGTCCAGCATATGTGCTAAACAAGAAGGCTGACAAGTTGGAGGCTAGATCTGACGCAAGACTATTTATTGGATATCTTAAAGGAATGAAATGTGGTTATTTCTATAGTCCTAAGGATGAGAAGGTCGTTATTAGCACCAACATCCGATTTTTGGAGGAGGACTACATGAAAACCATAAATTCAAAGTTGAAATCATTTTTCAAGAATTAGAACATGGTCGATTCCACCGGTTCACCAAATGTACAAGATGTCGAGTCTAGTAGGAGGGATCGACACGGATACTTGAGATATTGAAGTAGGTCGAGTTTCACTAGGGATACCAAGCTGCATAATCGACACCTACCCAACAAGTTGTGCAAGATGAGAACCACAAGTTCTTGACTCACCTTTGCCATTGTACCAGTAGCGTCTCATCGTAGTGGGAGGTTCTGCGATAACCCGATCAATTTATATTCGTGGGTGAATCTTGGATTTAGTCGATGAGCGAACAAGCTATAATCTACCCATGAACATACGAGGCGATCTGATACATAGAATGACGAGGAACATGGCACAATCGTTATGGACTTTGAGAATTAGTCCATGCGCTTATGGATATATGAGAAAACACCTCTACTAGTTGACAAGGAAGCCATAAGTAGAAAGTGGGTATACAAAAGGAAGATAGATTCTGATGGAGAGATTTCGGCTTTTAAAGCCACGCTTGTGGAAAAATGGTACACTCAGACTGAGGGCATCAATTACGATTATACCTTTTCGTATGTAGCAATGCTTAAGTCCATCAGAATTCTTCTGGCCATAGTAGCTCACTTAAACCTAGATGTTTAACAAATGGATGTGAAAATCTCTTTCTTAAACGGTTACCTTGAGAAAGATCGAGACATCTATATGCAACAACCAGAAGGTTATTTGGTGAAAGGTGATGAGCATCTAGTGTGGAAGCTTAAGAAGTCCATTTATGGGCTCAATCAAGCTTCCCGATCATGGAACTTACGCATTGACGAGGTAGTAAAATCCTATGGTTTTACCCAGTTGCCTAGTAAGATTTGCGTGTATCGTTTTGATATCAACGGTGACGTGATATTTCTTACACTTTATGTAGATGACATCATTATACTTGGCAACAATGTGAAGCTGTTATCATTCGTAAAGAGTTGGTTATCCGATCAGTTTCAGATGACAGACTTAGGAGATGCAGCTTATATTCTTGGGATCAAGGTTTACCGAGATCGCATGAGGAAAAATGTTGAACTTATCACAGACGTCTCACATTGATACTGTGATTACTCATTTGCAAACCGCAAGAAGGGATTGCTACCCTTCAGACTTGGTGTTCTTTTACCTAAGGAACAGTCACCAATGACTGCAAAAGAGATAGAGAAAATGAGACATATTCCCTACGCTTCTGCCGTAGTAAGTCTCATCTATGTAATGTTGTGTACGAGGCCCGATATCTGTTATGCGGTAGGTATAGTAGCAATATATCAGTCTAACCCTGGATAAGCTCATTGGATTGCGATAAAGCATATATTCAAGTACCTAAAAAGGACTCGAGATAATAGGCTAGTTTACCAGGTAGATAATCTAATGTCTTTGGGTTATTCAGACTCAGATTTTCAAGCTGATCGTGATGAGAAAAAGTCTACCTCAGGCTATGTGTTTACCTTGGGAGGTGGAGCCGTATATTGGCGGATTGCAAAGCAGCGCTGCATTGCAAACTCCACAATGGAAGCCGAATATGTAGCCATATCTGAGGCTGCTAAGGAGGCGGTATGGTTCAAGAATTACTCAGGAGTATCATAATGTTATGTGATAACTCTGGTGCAGTAGCAAACTCAAAGGAACCTTGAACTTACAAGGCGACAAAACATATAGAGAGAAAGTACCATATCTTACGAGAAATCTTACGACGAGGTGGCGTGCTTATAGAGAAGATTGGTATTACAGACAACCTAGTTGACCCATTCACATAGAGTCTGTCGCAAAAAGTCTATGAAGGTGTTCAAGACTGGATTGTGTGAAGATGGCCCCACTTAGAAAGAAAACTTTTGTAGAAGTGGGAGAAGCAAAGTGATGTTGTTGTTTGTAATAGCTAGTAGGGAGACACATTATATCCTAAAAGATTGCTTTGGTATAAGTTGAAGATTGTTGGATTTGTATAGTGAAAGCAGAATGGTTGAGCTTGTATACAATGTTTCCTCTTGTAATACCCCAAATTTAAAAGGCCAAATCTATAATAATAATAATAATAATAATAATAATAATAATCTTAGGGATAATCATGATATGTATATATTGATATGTATTCTATTTCCAATCAAACTCTATGTACTTATCAAACTCTAATATTTTATTATTTTAAACTTATCTCCACTTGAAATCCTCAAAAATTCTAAAGCTATAAATATGGGTTTTTCCTACCCTGAAACACACACAACACACACACAATTCACACACACATTCACACGGCACACATACAACACACACACACAATTCATACACACACGCACACATACATTCACACGGCACACACACATTCATACACACACACACAACACACACAATTCACACACACACATCACACGCACACACACTCACATGAACACACACACACTCATACGCTCGCCCGTGCACACACACACTCATACGCTCGCCCGTGCACACACACACACACACAAATATTTTGCTACAGTGCTCAATTGATGGCAATATATTTTTTTATTTCTCTACAAGTTGGTGCGGCGCAACTAGGACCCTCGTTTGCGAATTGAGTTGATTTTGATTTGTTGTGCTCAACAAAATAAGGTGGGAAAATTTATGCTTGCGGTTATGTTATCCCTATTATTTTATATGTTTTTATATTCATATTGATTATATGATTACATGTTTTTATTTTAAAGACTACATGGTGTTTATGTTAATATACATGTTCTCATGTTATACTATATATATTTAAGACCTCACAGAATATTAAGGTCTCATGTTATTTTTATATTTAAGGCCTCACAGAATATTAAGACCTCATGTTATTATTATATTTAAGACCTCACAGAATATTAAGGTCGCATGGTATTATTATATTTAAGGCCTCAGAGAATATTAAGGCCTCATGGTATATTTTTAAGACCTTACAGAATATTAAGGTCTCACAGTTATATATATTTTTTCATGATATTAAATTCTATTTATGTGACAATATGAAAGATTAACATGTATTACATATGTGGATAATTGCACTTTTCCTCATTGAGTATATTTGTGATATGCTCACCCCTATCTACTTTCAGTTTTGCAGTTGAAGAGTCGAAGCAGCCATGGAAGTCGAGAATGACTAGTACAATACGAAGTCATTTATTTATTTTAGTTCAAGTTATGAGATTTTCGATATTGATTAAAATCTTAAGCTTAGTTTTTATTTAGTTAAGTCATTTTCAATTAATTTTTTTTAGACACGTCTTTTAGTTTATTATTTTATTTAACATGGTCATTTGTGAAGAACAGATTGATCCATTCCCTTTGAAAGAAATTCAAATTAACTTTATATTTATCTGCTGAGTTTACAAGTTTTTTTGTTGTCGTTCAAGTTTAAATTAAATAGAAATATATTATTATTTTAAAAAATTGGGGCGTTACACCTCTTACCACTAATACAATCTCCTATCTTAATTGTTTACTTGATTGCATATGTATATCATATTATCTCATACAAAAGTTAGATCTTATAATGTGTAGAAGATCACGAAGTTGATCGCTCACTTTTCTAACATGAAAAACGCACAAGTATAAGGTAAGCAGAGTATCGTATCCACAGGATTGTAACACGAAAACACGAAGCTAACTCAACAATAATTCATCATTATCCAAGCACAAATTTGGTTCAGATATGTTTAGGGCTTTTATATTAAATCAAAGCAAAGGTGACAACTAGAAAATAAACTAAAGCAATAAAATTTCAAAGAGATAACTATTGAGAAAGACTAACCCTGGGATGCACTAATCCTACCCACAACGTGTGTTTATCCCGCTTATTATTAACCATTTTAATCCGCATAAGATGGAAGATCACATATGTAACCAACAATTTACATTACGACAATTGTGGCGATTGATTACTAATTTTCCTATTATCGTTACGCGTCTAGAGGAAAATAAGCAACCCAAAAGGATCACAAAGAATATGCTTCCTACGAATGTTCATATCTCGCCACGACTCGAAGGCTTATCCGTATCATGCATTCAAGATCGATTGACAATTAAAACGGTTAAGTAATTAATCGGCAACTATGATATGCATCAAGATTGATCGTAAATCAACACATATAATTAAGCACCAAGAATCATGAATCAATGCCCCGAAGGTAAATAACAATAGCGAGAATCACAACATTTAGTATAGAATCATGCAAACCCAGATTAGAAATGTAAAATTAGCTAGACATAATTAGCGGAATAAAATACAAAATAATCATAAAACAAAATTAAATTGATAAAACCCGTGATGTAGCGCTCGAAGAAAAATCGTTGGGTTCAAATCCCAACCTCTCGTGAAAAGCGGAAAAGGATGCAATTGCTTGGACGAAAACGCTCCAAATCGATAACAAACCGTAGAACTAATGTAGAATGATGGAAAACTAAAGCTAGAATCAATCTAAATCAAAGCTAGAATGAAAATAAATGGAAAATAATGAAAAGCGAGAAAACGCCTAAATTATACTGGTAACCTTGGCGAGAGGGCGGCCCTATTCATAGGAAAGGGTGAAACCCCAATTTTTGGGTCCATAGTCACGCCATGCGGGCTCACGACCATGAGCTCGTCATGAGCTCGGAAACGATCTGGCATTTCTCGCGGCCATCCTCGCGGCGCGGGGTGGTCGCTAGTTTCTGCTGACATCATTTGCTCCGTTCTCTCGCGTCCGAACTCCAAATTGCGATCCGCTTTACGCCATGGATTCCTATCGAGATACTCTTTAATATTATAAAATTTTCACATCCATACTTTTCATATCCATTTCATCATCTTTAGTTACTTTTATGCCTCAGGCATCGATTGTCACCTGAAAAGCCTACAAAACACCAAAGAGAAATCCCAAGAGCAATATCTTCCAAAAATAGCTAAAAGCATTGAGATCCAATACATAAACGCACTTTATAGATCTAAATTCATCTTTAATATCAACAATAAACGTGTAAAATACGCGTTTATCAGAAGTCTATATGATTTGGTTAAGCTTATTGAGATATAAAATGATCATAGGCGAGAAAACTTGAGGACGAGTTGTCGGATAGTGCGCAGATAGATAAGTGACTTGACTTTGTTTCTTATCTATCTATGCCGGTACGCCTCGACGATTGATGGATCACAATGAGATGAGTTCTTCTAGCCGACCATCGTGAAGAACCTAGATCTCGCTGACTTTACGTTGATCTAAACCTCAATAAGGTTTTAGGTGAGTATGAGTTAGTGACCATCACTTTGACTTGTTATGAGTGAGAGTTACATGAGATAACCTAAGATTCTCCATATCTTGGGTAGTGGAAGTGCTTGTATGTCATGCTAGTTACATGTATCGAGTCACCGTATCTGTTTAGGATGATGAAGTCCTATTAAGGAGTTCAAAATATTTATTGTACTAAACTCTGCAGTTTGAGTTAGCTCAAGTACAATAATAAGGTTGAGTGGTACTACTTAAGGAATTAAAGAGATTAATTATTTTGAGCGATCGAATGTCAGAATAATTAATGGACTTCGATATCTTAAATACGATGATTCGTAAGTCTAAGTGCAAGTCCGACTCAATCTCATATATATATATATATATATATATATATATATAGTTAAGTTAAATGAGAACCATTTTATCCTCAAAATTAAGAACCAAATGAATTTGTTATATAGTTGATGAACTGTTGAGAAGTTTCAATTCAAAAATTGAGTAAATTTTCACCCGGTTCGAATCCCATGAGGTAAACATTCTATTTTTTGGATTCAAGAACTTTCCAAAGCAGATTTATCAATTTTTATAATAAATTCTTCATTTTTTGGTTCTTATGTCTCACGATAAAAATGGTTCTTACATTAACCCTTCCTCCACCCCCTCTCTCTCTCTCTCTATATATATATATATATATATGTGTGTGTGTGTGTGTGTGTGTATGTATATATATAGGGAGTTGATCAAATGAAAATCACTTCTTTTTTTAGAACTCTGCGAACTATGCATGAGATAAGATGATCCATAGAACATTATAAAGTTGTGCACAATGAAAACTTTCTAAAAAATTATTTATTGTGCAATAATTTTAGAATATTTTTCGTTGTGCACAATTTTATAGATTTTGTTCATCAACTTTATACGTTTGTGCATAATTTCTCAAGTTCTTAAAAAAGATGAGTTCTCACGGATCCAACCTATATATATATATATATATATATATATATATATATGGGATAGATCAAATGAGAACTATAAGTATTTTGAGAAATGAGAACTAATTCTAAGCGTAGATCTAGGTGTATCCGATATTTTAGATTTAATGTTATTTTATGATTTGTTTTTTACATATTTTATTAATAAGGTTATTATTGTATTTTTATTTTTTAGTGTAACCAATTTATTCCTTAAATTTGGGGATTCTTATAATTATTTATGGTAGGTGATTAGTTGTAGGGGTGAGCATTCAGATTTCGGTTCGGATTTTTACATAAACCGAACCGATCCAAAATCAATTTTGTGAAAGAAAAATCCGATCCGAACCGAATATCCGAATTGAAAATCCGAATTTTTATACAAAATCCGAACCGAACCGAAAATCCGAAATTATAAAAAATCGAAAATCCGAAACCAATTTTTGTTAATTCTTATATATATTTATATTAAATTTAAACATATTTTAATAAAATATTATATTTATATATAAATTATATATAATTCGGATTTTCGGATTTAAAAAAATCCAATCCGATCTGAAAATCCAAAATTTTGAAAAATTTCAATCCGATCCGATCCGAAAATCCGAAAAATCCGAACCGAATTTTAAATTTCGGTTTAGTTCGGATCGGATATTCGGTTTTCGGATTTTTTGCTCACCCCTAATTAGTTGCAAATATTTGTTATCTTCATCTAGTTCAAATTTTATGGTCTTTATGAAAGCATATTATATATTTCGTATATTGAAATGTTCAACTTGCATAGTAGATTTTTTATGTGAATTTCATAGTAAAATTTCATTTTTTCATTTAGTTCGGTTTATGCATTTATTATATAATTTTATGCGCAATTTAAATGTTTGTTGTGTACGAGGCTAACCTGCATATTTTGAAAATATTTTTACGTAATTAACATCATCATTCAAGTACACAACGACCACTACCGTATCTATAATGTACACTACAAGAATTTCGCTAATAGACCACGGGGAATGCCCATGGTCTTTTCAAAATTCGTGTGGTCTACAAAGTGTAGTCTATTACGTGCGGCTATATGACCACGCGGATTTCAGATGGTCTATTGGGTTATAGGCAGGGGTGAAAACCGCGTGGTCTATAATGTTATAGACAACGGCTACCGAAGGTGAACCACGGCCTTTCCCGTCGTTTATGAAATTATAGACCACGTGGTTTTCACCATGGTCTATAACCGAATGCACCATCTTGCGTTCTCAGTGGTCTATAACCCAATAATATATTTTGATATTTTATTATTTATTTAATAATTTTCATAATTTGAATGCATGTTTCTGCTAATTAAAAATAATAATCCAAAAATAGATATAAAATATTTCTCATAATATTTATATCAAAATCAAGGTACACATTTCATAAGCATTCAAAACGTTATATCCGGGAAATTTTCAATCTACATGCATTTTCTAACTAGCTACAAGTATTTTCTAACTAGCTACTAAAATTTATCCAAAAATATACATTCACCATCTTCAACAACAAATATTTTCTAACTGGCTACTAAAATTCATCAAAAAAAAAATCAACTTCACCATCTTTGCTTCAACAACATCAAGCCAGGTATCTCATCTTTGATGGGCCTTTTGGGAATACCAGCCTCTTTCTGAAAAGAACAGTTTACATCAGAGAAGAACATGACAACTAGATTCCATTATTACAATACTTAGCAAGATCACATTCTTAGTCAAAACCCGAGTAGGAAGTAACTGTAAACATAGAAACAGACTTGCAAGTTACTGATACTTGACTGGGATAAACTATAAGGCTGCGATGAAAAATTTATTCTCTGCCTAGTCCTCAAGTTCCTGCCATTGATATCAGTTGAAAATACTGTGATTGAAGATTATAAATGACTAATTCATGAAATTGCAAAACAAAACCAAGAGAAAGGGAATAGTTAATAGACCCATCTGCCTTTTTTTCTCTATCTATAATGAGGGTCTGTCATACACCAACTAAAACCTGGATCTTTTAGACAGAAGGTAGTAAGTCTCTGTCTCTTAATACGAAAGTATGGTTACCTACGAAGTAAGCACCATATCTTAGAACTTAAGATTTTTCATACATCCATACTCAAAGATAGCAGAGATTACTACACTGAGTTTGAGCCATGAAAAAGTATTTAGCTCATCTTTAGACTGTAACTAAAGTCAGGGAATGAAAATACTTGGTAGCATCTAAATGATTTATTTCCTTCGCCTATGTGAAAATTCATCACCATCAACAAATTATCTTAAAATGGAAACATACAAAGGCACCAACAGCGACATTTTGATAGATAAGAGGAATGGGCAAATAACTCCAATGAGTGCATTTACCTTCTGAAAATCAATGCCGGGTAGACAATGTGACAATTCGAGAGCTCCTAATCTTTTCCTCAATTGCCTAGAAAGTAATATAATAGTGAAAAGTAGTCAGTTTAGCATGTGGTTGCAGCACCAGTTGAAAGAAAAATGGAAAACCTCCATCCTGTAAGAAATATTATTTGTTCTTGAAAGATATTGACATGCTACAAGATTTAGTCCTCCTAGTCTAACAGCCTAAGAAATATTAATCTTTAATACAGCTGCAGGAAAAAGCAACTCATATCCATTATCCCACATATTGAGTTGAAAATTTGAACTTCTGCCACTTTTAGGCAAAGGATATTGGCTGCCTCACCATAGATCATATCTATCGTGATTAATGGAAACAGTCGTCAAACACATTTAGATACTGAAAGCAAACAAAACTATCTATTTCATCTCATGGTACTGAAATTTAAAATTTCTCTAACAAATGATGCCCAACAGAATAAAATCAGCTTCAAGGTAAACTCAGAATATGTTGAAGTTGATTGAAAAGTACCCTTGCCATCGTTGAAATCGTGATCAAGATTTATGGACTTAATTAATTTGCCACCCAAAAGAATAAAGAAAACAAATGAACTAAGGTGGAATCTTACGCACGAGTGTGAATTTCTTCCGCTAGCTACTCCCTGTTTTATAACTTACGAGTTGAAAAGCTCATTACATATACTATAATCATATCTCAACTTTTTATAATTTTACCCAAAATATGCATCGAGCCGTGGATCATTAATATTTTACCAATATAGAAACTAATGTTCTTAAGTATATACGACCACACGCAAAACTGCCTGGGTAAGAAAAGAACAGTGCGGTGGAATACATATTAAGGAATTATTTATATAATCAGGAGCCAAAGCTTTTAACTAAAAGTCAAAATATTAAAAATTTCGAATAGGAGCTCTTCAGTGAAGAAGACTACACACAACTCCCATCATAGGCTCATAGCGAAGAAACCTCAATAGGAAACGAATCATTTACAAATTATAGAAAGCACTGACTGCAAATTCTTCATAGAAAGAACAATCCACCATTTCCAAGCAGTGAAGTAATTAACCATACATACACAATTAACAAAATGCAGAGCACACACACCTCAGTTTAGGGAGTTAAACTCTGGTAGGCCGCGCCGGAATGACGAGGACAGTGACGGCGAGGTAGGGCGAGGTACGACGACGGGGAGGGACGGCATGGAGAGCAAGGTATGGCGACGGCTGAGACAGCGAGGGAGGCAATAGCGAAGGACGGCGACGGCGAGGAACAGCGATGGCGAGGGACGGCTCGGGGGATGGCGAGGGATGACGAGGATGCGAGAGAGAGATAAGGAATTAGGGCTAGGGATAACATCTGAAATGCAAAAGAAAGGAAGTATTTAGTGTGGGCTAACATCTGCTGTTTTCTTGTAGTGTGGGCTAAAAGACCACATGGCTAAGTGGCGAAAGACCACGGCCTGGCCGCCAGATTTAATGACGCGACGTTGAGACGACGTGAAAAAAGTTCGTGGTTAATAAAGTTATGAAATTAATGCAGCACGCCAGAAGCGCACCGCTCATCATACGAAAACGCTAATAGACCGCGCGGTTCTGCAGTCGTGTCTCATAACCGTTAAAATATGGTTATAGACCACGCGTCACCACCCACGTTGTTCATGCCATAATATACCACTTTAAGATTAATGCATGGTCTATGAGCAAAATTCTTGTAGTGGTATTGTAATTTCTAATATAGTAAACATTATTTTATGCATTATTCTATGATAGTTGTGCAATGTTAACGAATATGCTAATATGATATTGTTCATCCACATAATAGATGATATGCGAGTCTATCTTGTGTTCATTGCACATCTACCATCTAGTTATGCATATTAATTGAATCACGAATATGATCATAGTAGATATCATTATTTTTTTCACCCATTAATTGTGGGATTTTCATCATGAAATTTTATTTTTGATCTTTATTCTAAGGTAAAAATTTATTTTTATATTAATTATTATTCAAATAAGGATTCTCAATTATGTAAGTTAGATTTTTAGTTAGTATTTTATTTCGCATAAAAACTATGATCCTATGCACAACTATTAATATTGTATGCACAATTATTAATTTGAGAGAGAGAATATGAATTGCACATGGGAGAAATATAGGGATTATGCGAAAAATTAGGATTGGACGAATCTTTATATTTACCTTTATGTCCCCTGACACGTTTTAAACTATAAAAATAGTATTAAAAATAGTCAAACTTGTTTTAAAGCATGAATTAAATATGATCCATTAGATTATATGAAATCAAGGGTGATGATAAGTTCTTATTTCTTATCTTAGAGGGAGTTCTCCCTATAACCTATGTTACATGGACACGGGTATGGGTATTGGATACGGGTACGGATCCGAGTGTCGATACAATTTTAAGAAAATTATAGACACGGGACACCGTCCTAAGTTTGGACACCGACGGATACGTCGAAAAGTATACAATGAGGTAGAAGTTCAAAGTATAAATAAGGTTGTGGTAGTTGTCCCATATCGGAAAAAGTAGACTAAATAAGGGTAGTGATAGTTGTCCCACATTGAATAAAGAAGACAAATGCAAGCATGATATGCACTATAAAATGAAAAGCATAATGTGCATTAGGTTCTCGCACCACACTTAGCGTCCGCCTTGCGCAGACGAGACGCCGCCTGCACCTGGCGCGCCACACAAGTGTCTTTAAACCTTGCATAGCTCGATGCACCTCTTTTTTCATGGAGTATCCGAGGTGAAATTGCAAGATCGGACACGATTTCATGTCCGTCAGATCCGTGTCGAATGTCGTGTCGACACGGATACTCTCTTCGCCAAATGAAGTGTCCGAGTAACACAACGACTATAACAAACCATTATATATATGACAAACTTGGGTGAGCTCCGTCACCGCGTGAGCTCACTTGTTTTTGTTAAAATAATTATATATTAATTATGATAAGTAAGGATAATTAGATTTTGTTAATTTATAATTAAATTTATTAATTTTAATTATAATTTTAATTCAAAATTAGAATTTATTAATTCATAATTATGGTTTATTAATTCATAATCGAGGTTTATTAATTCATAATTGTGGTTTATTAATTCAAAGTTAGGGTTTATTAATTCATAATTAGAGTTTATTAATTCACAATTAGGTTTATTATTCAAAATTAGGGTTTATTATTTTCAATTAGGGTTTATTAATTTAAAATTAGGGTTTATTATTCAAAATTAGGGTTTATAAATTCCAAATAGGTTTATTAATTCAAAATTAGGGTTTATTAATTCATAATTAGGATTTATTAATTCAAAATTAGGGTTTATTAATTTAAAATTAGGTTTATTAATTCAAAATTAGGGTTATTAATTCACGATTAGAGTTTATTAATTCAAAATTAAGATATATTAATTCAAAATTAGGATTTATTAATTAAATGATACACTATAATTAATTAATATTAAATGCATAGTCTATGCCTATAATTCCCCTAATTATAACTATGATAGAATATGCCGTACATTACAAACCGGAAAGAGAAAGAGTGGAGAGAGGCGGTCTCATGCAGCGTATGGTAAGACGGAGACCGCTTATATATATATATATATATATATATATATAGGATTGTTCAAATAAAACACATTCAAAAATAAGAAATGAGAACAAATTTGAACCATTGATTTTTGAAGATGTGTGGTTGTGATTAAAAAATTAGGGTACAATGGTAATTATATAATATTACGAAAATAACTGTTCCTTAATTATAGGAATGTGATAACTTAATCTTGAACCATTGATTAATGGCAAATGGATGATCAAGATGAATTCTTATTTCTTATTTTAAGGGAGTTTGTATTATAACCCATCCCTATATATATATATATATATGTATATATATATATATGGCTTAATGTGCATATGTGAGAACAATTATGGACCTTTGGATTGTGGTTTTGGATGGATAAGATTTAATCCTTTATGTGGACGTTTTTTTGGTATGTTATTAAGGCTACGAAGGTAATTTAAGTGTTTAATAAAAGCAGTAATCCCGATTTTATAAGAATTAAGATGCTTGATGATTGATACGCTTATATCCACAATCTGTAGATTCACGTTCTAAACATTAACATATATGCACGTTTGCATAAATGAACAAATACATCTACTTATAAATGCATAAGTTTACATGCTCAATTGTGTGTGCTCAAATAAATATATTAAGTCATACACATATTAAGGTATATGCACGTTTGCACAAATGAACACAGACATATACTTATAAATGCACAATTTTACATACTAAATCGTGCGTTCTTAAATGAATAGATTAAGTCATATGCAAAAATTAAGTGAGAATGAAAAAAAAAAAAAAAAAAACTCTTATATTTGCATGTTCAATTGAATATATTAAGTCAATTGCACATATTTGTACTTTTGTACACTTAAATATGAATTCACAATTTTAGTGTGTAATTGTTAATGAGAAAAGTAAGGAATGCACAGTGAATTAACAATTTTGATGTATCATTTTTATCCTCTCGTGTAACATTTAATGACGTTCTGTACATTAAATTGTGCATATAATCTGAATTGCTCTTTTTAATTAATTAAATTATTGTTATTTGTTCTTACATACACACTATAAGAGGTGTCTACACCATAATCAATCCATATAGGGATGTCAATGGGTGAGTTTTACCCGGACCGGTCCGGAACTGCTCAAAACCCATTATATTTTAAAGCAATGATTTCGTTTACGGTTACGGTTCAGAACCGCTTTAGACCAGACGTTTAGATCCATAGTTTGATGGTTCGTCCGGATCGTTCTCGTTCAAAACTAGAACCAATACTTATTTATTGGTTACGGTCCAAGTAAAACCGTCTATCGACAAGCCTAAGTTTAAATAGGCTTGTAAATGAGCTAGTTTTATCCATATCGATTCAAAATCACTCATAACACATTAAATTATAAAGCAACGGTTTCGATTTTAGTTCGGTTATCATGCGGTTCTCGTCTTGTTACATTTCAAACCCACTCGCATCCGGACCGCTTAAGACCCATAGTTGATGGTGGGATCCGTCCGAATCCGATGTCTAATGGGTCGGTTTCAGAACCAGAACCATTACTTATTTATTGGTTCTGGTTCGGGTAAAACCCACCCATTGACATCCCTAAATTCATATACATATGTATGGAGTGATCAAATGAGAATTACATTTCTTTTGAGACCTCTGCGAACTATGCATAAAACGTATAAAGATGATACACAGATCGATATAAAGTTGTGTATAAAATTTCTACTTCGGGTCGACGACCTTCAATTTCGAGCACAGAATTACGAGCGCCACCCCCTCTCGTTAGTAATGTGGGCATTAGAAATTGAGTTTTATGTTGAATTTTGTCTTTTCATGATATAAACGATTGTTTTTATGGAGTGCACAATGCCATGTACTTTGAAAATTTTGTTTGTTTGTGAGTTTAGTAACATTAAAATTGAATTTATGTTGAATTTATTGATTTTCTGTGCAAGAATATGGTACTTGTGCAAGAATACGGAGTTCTTCAGTATAAGGTGATAAACGTGCATGAACATGGTGTTCTTAAGTACACTGTGACAATCATGTACTTAAGACACTATGTTCGTGCACAGTATCGTGTTGGTACACAGTGACAATCGTGTACTAAAGACAGTCTTGTACCAACACAACAGTGCTCGAACACGGCCTTGTACAAAGTTAGTCACCGTGTACATGGGTTTTTTCATGTACTGAAGAGTGTTTTTCAGTACACAGTATAACTATGCATGTTGTTCTTCTAACGTGCACGAATTATTTTTAGGCGTCATCTTTGATTTGATTTGGAGGATGATTTTTGCGAAGAACGCCTTGAATGTTGAAGAAGACTTCGCAGATGATTCTTCAAGTGTATTGAGCTTTTCGAATCTTCATTTCTCTTCACTTCACTTCACTTCACTTCGTCACTTCATGTCACCACTTCACTTGTGTTTATCAAGACCTTTACTCCCCATATTTATAGATGTAGGCTAGTGGGCTTATGGGCCTTTTGGGCCACCATACCATGGGTTTGGGCTTAGTGATGTGGATATTATGGCTTATGTGGATTAGTTTGAATGGATCCTTCTTTCCAACATGTCATTGACACGTGTCTTTCTTCCATTGGTCGATAAAATTAAATATTAATCACATATCTATTTAATTTTGGAATAAATTCCATTAATAAAATAAAAATATAATTAATTATTTAATTTTAATTTACACGTGGCGTAATATTATTTGCTAACAATTTTTAATTGTCTACAGTACTACTTAAGGAATTAAAAGACTAATTATTTTAAGCAGTCAGAGTGCTATAAATAATTAATGGACGTGTAATATCTTAAATACGAGGATTCGTAAGTCTAAATACAAGCCCGACTCAACTTCGGTAATAAAGGGATAAGTCGGCATTTATTTTCTAGTGGAATGAATAAATGTTTATGAATTAATTTATGTTTTGGGCTGAACATAAGATAATTAATTTATTTTAGGACCATTTTTATTCTTTGTATTTGAACCCTAGTATAATATCCCACCGACCAGCCTGCTTGGGACGGAGGGATAGAGAGATGATAAAGAAAAGAAGGTGAATAAACCTATATATATAAAAGTATCATAACTGAGTCGAACACAAATAGTACACCTATGACGAGTCTCTAACGAGCAGACACGTTTCAAGGAGAAAATAAGACCAGTTAAATAACTAATAATTCAAAATCTTGACATAAGAACATGGTGATGCAATTTTCATCCCAGATAAAAGGGTATGTGCGTTTTTGGGTAAGTAGCTCGAAAGTGGAGAAACAGACATATGATGATGTCAGCGCCCGGGTCCATAGTCTCAAGAATACAATGGAGGTTTGATTTACCAAGAGCATAACACGCTTGACAAGTCAATGCCTAGGTACCGTTGTCGTCTCACTTTGCCATGCCAGCTCCTCAACCTAAAAATATTTGAAAAGATTTTGGGATGAGTACTAGCATACTCAGTGGGATTGAGTATCATATTTTAATATACACTACTACAACGATATAGACTACACGTTTTATGTGTAGTACATGTGCGATTAGGTAGTGTAGAGAAAAGTGGTGTAGAGAAAGAGCGGCGCGACACTACGGCTTTTTAGCGTAGTCTATACCCATATAGACCACGCTTTCCGACATAGACCACGCTTTACGCGTAGTCAATACCAACAGACTACGGAAAATGCGCGCGCACACCACGCTTTTTGGCGTAGTCTATACCACCATAGACCACGCTTTCGACATGACCACGCCACGCCGTAGTCAATACCAACAGACTACGGAAAATGCGGCGCATACACCACGCTTTTTTAGCGTGGTCTATACCAACCATAGACCACGCTCCGGCATAGACCACGCCACGCCGTAGGTCATACCAACGAACTCGGTAAAATGCGGCGCGACACCACGCTTTTAAAGCGTAGTCTATACCAACCATAGACCACGCCCGACATAGACCACGCCACGCCGTAGTCTATACCTCGAACTCACGAAAAGGCGGCGCGATACACCACGTTTTTGTCGTAGTCTATACCCACTATAGACTACGCCGCACGTAGACCACGCTTTTCTGGCGTAGTACATACACACGCACTACACATTAGTTCGCTCATATACCACGCTTTTTGTCGTAGTCTATACCCATTATAGACTACACTTTTCGCACATGACCACGCCACGCGTAGTCTATACCTCGCACTACGAGAAAAGGCGGCGCACACACGCTTTTGTCGTAGTCTATACCCCATGACCACTTTTTTGCACATAGACTACGCCACGCCGTAGTCTATCTTGACAGAACTACACAAAAATTTCGCACATACACTCACGCTTTTTATCGTAGTCTATATGTATTAACTACGGTTTTGAGTTTATTTACTACGGTTTTAATGCCAAATTTACTACGCTTTTTCTATTACAACCCGTAGTCAATTTAATAACAACTACTGGTTTTCAATTTCAACCGTAGTTAATTTCTTTATTTAAACCGCATAATTAATAAAGCACAAGCAAATGAGATTAAAATATACTTGCGATTCGTTCAAAATCACTATTCAAAATATACAATATGTTTTCATTACGACTACAAAATCACTATACAAAATATACAACTGCTTTTCATTCGACTACAAAATCACTATACAAAATACTATGCACATCACATAACAAAACAATAACACCGTATCCCAAATATCACAAGACAAAATAATTCAAAATATCGATCACTTACAACTAAAACATCACAGACTATATGTGAAGAAGCATGAAATTTGCCCATTCAACGCGAACTTCATCAATGTCTCTCGAGAGTAAGACCGATTTTGAAACTATTAACAATTCAAAATAGAATATTAGCACTCTTGTATGAAAAAATGATTATATTAAAGAATTGAAATAGAATTATCTTACATGTGAACGTAAAGAAATGGAACCGATCTTCATAACTTCTTCAATTATATCTTTCATGAATCGTAGTACAAAGAACCCGCATTGCTTGGAATCGGGTTGTCTTGACACTTTTAAAATATCAAATATTAACAACATGTAGATGTATATGAAATCCAACATAAAACAAACATGATTTGATAAATGAAAATACCTTTACAATTTCCCAAGTTGGTTCTTCTTCCTCTTTTCTCCAATTTTGCATTAAACATAAAATTGCCCTTCAAGCAATTAATAGTAGTTAGATACTACCACAAATACACATATTTCAAACTACGATAAACAAGATCGATAAATGCTCAAACATTATGTTCATGGCAATGCAAATATTAAAAGCGGTCAAATATGCGATTAACCCAATGGAAAGTGGCTGGTCAATTGCATATTTTACGATATGCGAGAATGAGAAAATTCGCCATTCCTCATTCCATCGATTAGTAAAGCACTAATCGACTTGAGCATATGTTTATTTGATCGGTTTTATCAAGCACTCAAACATGTTTATGACTATTCATAAGTTGTCATTCTTCGCAACTCAAAATTCGATAACACCTTATAAATGGCCAACGAGTCACTCAAAAGCATCGATGTCGGATTAAACTAGCAAATCATTTAACATATATAAGCGGTGCATGTTGAACGCAACTAGCTCATACAATAATTAGTTAAATAACCCATTTCCTTAAAATAACTTCAACATGTACACTATATATTTTGCTAAACCCAAATTTATATTTATCTAATATTGTAAACAACTTAAAATATCTCAAACTAAATGCCATTTCCAACAAAATATACCCTGCATGAAATCATCAATCGCACACCTCCTGTTTTAATCGAACCCGGTTATCGTGTGAGTTAATGGAGAATGATATAACGTGCTTTGAGTTAATGGAGATCGATGCCGATTGATGCCGTGATATGGATCTTGCATTTCTATTGGAGCATATATAACCCAACAAACTACATCCAAAGTTTTTGGTATCATCATATCGATAAATGTTCATTATTAAAGGTTGTATAAGAAAATTAAAATAAGCAAGACATCAAAGATAAATATAATTCACTTGAGGTTTTAAAACAACAAACTACACATTTCAAAGAAAGTTGATCAGAGGCTAGATTGTGACGTTATTTGGTATTAAGCTCCGTGAGAAGAATATTCAAATATCACTTTACCCAAACTACAATTTCGGTTGAGGTGTGTCCCAAGGATACTCACTTTGGCGATTTCTTTCGATAGAAATTTTCTATGAACACATTTGCACCAAATAAGTTTTACCTCTTAACTAAGCAATTACAAGAACATCATTTAACGGGCAATGACACTATCATATGTTCCATCGTGATCACACCACTCTCTTAACTAAATTCTTAATTGTTGTATAGCAAGAATAACAACAACAACAAGAGTTGTGGGTAGTAAATCTCATGTCGGTCATATGCATGAAGAAAAATTAATTCGGTAGTTGCCACCACATGCTTGTAAAGTAACTATACGTAAAAAGAAAGAACAAGAGAAGAGATAGTTAGTTATGTCGAGGAAATCTAAACAAAGTCGCCCAATTTCACTCCTCCGAGAGAAACTTGAACACTTTAACCTATTTGCCTACAAGATGCATCTTCTTCCATAAATTATCTCGTACATTTCAACCATTAGATTTTACAAAACATCCCATGATAAAAATAATTAACCACAAAACTACGTGAAACCAATTCACGATTCTTTTTGCTCAGATCTGGTTATCATGTAAACTCTTCATTAAGAAGGAGTGTTCATCTATCTATATAATGATAGCTAGAAAAATCCACTATATATATAATTATATATACGAGAAAGTATCAACAGATTCATTAAGACTCATCATAACAAACATCTTTAGAATTTAATTATATTTTCTTATCGCCTCCGTAATGTCTACAACCAAAGGAAATGCAACAATACCAAAATTCCCTAAAACTCGGCCTTCATCACAACAACGTGCTCCTTTTAATTGTATTCCCTATCAAGAGATTCTACACCATGTGAGAAAAATAGTATGTTTTAAGATATTTCTTAAACCGCCGATTTGACAATCATGTGAGAAAAAAAGTAAATTCCCAAGATATTCGATGAATAACTCCACCACCCTACCATCTCTTTGTCTATCTTCGCACGACGCATGCGTGCAAAAGAATACACGCAAAACACGCTGCACATATATATTGCCTCATAGAAACTATCGGGTCGTTCGCATTGAATTGGGAGTTAGGAGTAAAGGAAAGATATTCAACTATGATGGGTCTAAATATATCTTCCAAGTGGATGAATGAAGTTGTATAACATTGAGTGCAAGTGACGAAGGGCCTCAAAGCAATTAATGCATTGTCACATACACGAAAAGTGTAGGTTAAAGAAGTTCAATAAAGAAAGTTCCTCATTTGTCACATTTTAGTCTAATGCTTTAGAGATGAAACCATTGGAATATGATTCGTCATTAAAATCATGGTAACTAAGCTAAGAATGACATGGGCATTAATTAGTTATGTCAAAATCTACTTGGGAAAAAATTCCTAAAAATTTAGCAAATTACTGAAGATTTTCACTAGTAATCGAAACCCAAGAAAGCTTAAAGATGGTAAAATATGAGATTAGCATAGAAGTTACATATCATAGTGACTAGTGAGGTAAGCCATCAAGAACCAAAGTCTCCTTAATGCAAATTATTACGTGTCGTTGTATAAAAGAGGATGAAAAGTCTTATAAGCCTCCAAAAGATTTTGGTACTCACATGTTCGGTCATCTAGAAAAAACATAAAGGCCCATAAACCCCAAGTCTGTTGTTGATACATATTACGTAGTGCAAATTTGTAATTCAATCACTAAACATAAGCAAGCTACTACGTAAACAAAGACTCGCACCACTATTATATCTCGTGACTTCAATTCGGAGATTCCATTTCACCGACAAAGGGCTTATCGCGCACAATGAGACTTAACACATATCTAACTTCAATACATCAAAATTGAGGAGAAACTAGAATCCCCAAACGTGTCCTTTCTCACTTTCTATTTCCATATCTCAAGACAATGATACCTAAGATAGCAACTACGTAAATGCTTTGTGCTAATGTGGGAGGACAAGATTCAAACCTTCGGCCATGGGATACCTCATCCATGCTTAAAGTAAATGACCAAGAGCTAAAAGTACAACCTAATCACTTACTCCATGTTCATTTTATATTATCTTAAGTCATAACGAGAACCCACTAAGAGAGCGAACCTAAACAACAAATTCGGAGAAATTTTGCCGTGTCAGCAGATTCATTAAAATGAAAATGGTGAAAGGGAAACGAGTATCCGCTCAGTGTGAGTAGCCTTCATTTATTTGCATTGCCGCCCCAGTGCATGCGGACCATGACACCTATCCATCACCAAACAAAGGCTACTCTCCATCTAGTGGCTCCGTGAAACGTGCAAACATTCCGCACCACATGGATTTCCTCTGAGCTCTTCAAGCCGTCCTCGCATCCACACTACATCGTGGCCCTCCCCATAACCACCTTCTTCACCGCCACCTTATGCTTACATCCTCTACCGACACAACCGCCCACATCTCGACTCCCACCCTCCGACTACTCCCTTCTCCGATCTTCCTAACCATCTTCACCTCCTGCACCCCAAATCTACCCTCGCACCGGAACCATCCTCCACCCTTCTACTCCCATTCTATAAACACAACCACCACTACCACCACTACTACTATTTACATTACTACTATTCCCATAACGAGCGTTATTTATAAAAGTCCGATTACTGCCTCGCCTCGTTACCTTCATCGCCGTCGTCCTCATCGCCCTCGTTGCCGTCCCCGCCGCCCTGGATCGAGGCGGGACCGCGTAATTCTTCTTGAGGGTGGAGATAGAGTTCCCACGGTGGATACGTGGCGGCGGGGGACGGGAGAGGACGAACTGGCGAGGCGGCGAACATAGTGGAGAGGCACTGCGGCGGAAGCCGTGGCCGCGATTGGAGGCAGAGGGCACCGGTCCTCCTCGTTGTACTTGTTCGACACACCGAACAACACGGCACCTCATTAAAAAGATTCGTTTTTAAATTTCCTAGTCAATATTGTCTGTTTTCTACTCGACGATGGAATCGCGACAGAAGTAGCCAAATTCGGTGAAAATCCGGCTAACTAACACCGGTTTCGCAGAGAAGCGTAGATCCATGAAAAGGGTTTTAGAGAAAAGGAAATGGGAAGGTGAGCTCCAGCAGAGAAACGAGAAAACTTGAGAGAGGTTTTGCGTCGTTTTTGCAGACAAGAGCTTTTTTTCCCTGGGTTGACACTTTCTCTCATCTGCGACATTCTGACTCTTCATTAGGTAAAACCTTTTCCCTATACATTAGGTTAATGGAGAACCCAGTTATACATTTCTCTGCCTCTCTAAAAGACAAAATTGCAGACGAGGAAGAAAGAGAACTCACCGAGCGGCGGCGGCGGCGGCGGAGGAAGAGAATGGAGTGCGGCGGATGGATGTGGCGATGGAACAACGGTGGCGGCGGAGGAGGTGAAGAATAAGATCGTCGCGGGCGGAGTGAAGGCGGGAGTATTGAATTGTAAAACAAGTGAATTAAGTATTGTAAATTGTGTTTTAGTTATAATATAAATATAAATAAAGCCCACATATGAGAGATGTTGAATTGTTGGTGGAATGGTTAAGTGTCGTGTTAATAACCCACACATCGTGAGTTCGAATCTCACGTTTGTGAATTTTTTTTTTTTTAATTTAGGAATAGACTACGCTTTTTATAAAGAACACGCACATACACTACGCTTTTAAGCGTAGTCTATACCCACTATAGACCACGATTTACACCACGCTTTGTTAAGCGTGATCGATACCCACTATAGACCACGCTTTTATAAAAACGCAGCATACGAAGACGCTTTTTAGCGTAGTCTATACCCACTATGACCACGATTTTACCACGCCTTTGTTGGCGTACTCATACCCACCATGACCACGCTTTTATAAAAACCGCACACACTGCACTTTTTGGCGTAGTCTATACCCACCATAGACCACGATTTACACCACGCCTTTGTTAAGCGTAGTCTATACCCACCATGACCACGCCAGACCACGCTTTTGTTAGCGTAGTCCATACTTCAAAAATCAAGACATAGACCACGCTGATAAAAAGCGAGTCTACTCTATAGACCACGCTTTTCACGAAAAAAGCGTAGTCTATAAATATGAGAAAAGTGGTTTTGTAGTAGTGATAGGACAATTCATAAGCGGTTGAGAAAGTGCACGCTAAACCACGTATAATATGGAGGTTTTAAAAGTAAAATAAGTTATCTCTATGTATGCAAAATGTAGTTTTTCGAGCAGAACTCGTAGTGCAAAATTATTATCATAGCTCAAGACATCTATGCTACCTATTGGACCATAGGGGGAAACAAAGTTCCACTAATGGTCAACATCGCCTAAACTGAGGAACTCGGTCGAATTCACCCAACCTGGACTTCCATGTACACTACCTCAGCCAGTACTTAGCTCGAGGCATGATCGTTAACTACTCCCAGCTGAAGCCGTAGCGGTTTAACCGCTCCAAGGTCAGCACCAAGCGATGAGCATAAAAACAGCATGCAATTCTCAATTTTAATAAACATCTTGGGGCTTAATAACCCGAACTACATTGTAGAAATTAGATCCACCTATCACCGAAGTGGTACCAACAGTTTTTCTTACTCGTACACTTTCACTGGCTGTCCTTGGATGAATTTTAACCAATCATACAAGAAAAGTATAGTTCTTAAATACGTTTACTATAAAGAATTTCTCGAAATCAAGTCATAGGCCCTAAGCCTATCTATTCTCGGTCTTAAGGTTTTGGAGTTGAAATATGGAAATATACATCGGGTATTAGAGCCCATATATCTACTTTAGTGCATGTCATGGTATGATATGCAGTCAACTGATCGTGTAGTAGCACGAAGTCACATATTTTTCCGTTAAGGCATGCTTCTGTAAAAATACCATGTTATGTTGTTTTATCATAATTTGTGCATCTTATTAATTCTCTAACGTACCTGCGACATAACATGTATGAATGCATCAATTAATAGCATGTTAATCACATAAGGCATATATCTCATAGGTGAGTTCCAACACTTAGCCAAATTTTATGTGTTTATTTTCAGCAAAACAGCTCAAACGACATATTTTGACGATTCATAACTCTCGACTCAAGATACGTATGGCCGCACAAAGACATATTCTGAAAACCTATAAACATGTACTACAAATTCTAAGAAGGAATTGGGTCCCAAAGATTTGTGATTATGGATATATGAGGTCTCCAAGTGGGCAACTCGAACTGACTTCTATACCTGAAATATTTATCAAGATTTTCAAATTTGGCTTAACGACGAGGGATCTTACGAGGCTCGTAACTTTTGACTCAAAATACCAAAATGGGAGAAAGTCCCTATTATGGAAACCTTGTAACAAGAACAACACGTTCTATTCAGAAAGACTCGGATGATACCCATCGCATCAAGAGATAAAAGAGCTTAAAGTTGACTAGTTAAAAACATATAGTTTTGGATATATGATTTTGGGTGGATGAAAGACATACTTAAAGGACTTGGTTTGAGATCAAACTTTTCATATCACAACTAGGCATGGTAAGGAAAAATTTTGATGAAGAAACTAAAATTTAAATTGGACTAAAATGGCTCGAACATCTCTCGTAAAATTTAGACTTGAACAATTCATTAATGGACTAAGACAGTTTGCCAAGAAGGTTCACTCGAATACATTAACTTCAAAAATTCACTGAGAGCTTATCATTAAGAATTTACGAATACGATCTATGAATTTGAAAAGCCATTTGAGTCTAGTTTAATGTGGAAAAAGACTCACTTTAAGTATTCATACTAGATCGAGAGAATAAAATATTTATCAATACAATGGAATATTTTCGTAGTCCATTTATAAAATCAATTATAAATGGTAAAAAAATTTATAAAAATCTGAAAAATTACAGAAAGCTTTTAGACATCCTAAATTATGTTGATACCAAATTTTAGAGAGTTCTAATCAGTAAAACTCGAAACGAAAGCCATGAACCGTGGGTCATGAACATGGAAATATGACGATTTTTGCAGTATTTTTGGAAAATACTGTTAAAGCCGTAAAACACCTTGGATCGACTTGAAAGTTTTCAGAGACATACTAGATATGTTTAAGTTAAACATAGTAAAATTTGGTGACTATAAGACCACTAAAACTTAGTCAATAAATTTCGTGCAATTACTGTTTTCTCAAGTCATGTCTAGCTTTAGTGATCATTGTTTATTATGTTTATGGCTCATTAATTTACATAAGCAATTTGACAAACCCATTGTATGCACACATAGGGATGTCAACGGGCGGGCTTTACCCGGACCAGAACAATAAATTAGTATTGGTTACGGTTGCGAACCGCCCATAAACATCGGATCGGACCGGATCCGGACCATCAATTATGGATCCGGATCGGGTATTATCCATTGCTAAGCGGTTACCCGTTGGGCGCTAAAAAGTTCATTGTGTTGCGCATAAATCACACTTGTTTAAATTATCCCAATTAAAATTATTTCATCAAATTAAATTAAATATATTTTTAAAAATTATGTAATGATGAATTGAATCTAAATTTTTGACACGTAACATTTATAAATTATTATTCAAGAATTATATGAATAGCCCAGTTTAATCTCATTAAATAATGTCGAAAATAATGTTGTCCAATGAAATGCTCGCATTGATATTAACATTAAATCAAATTGATGTAGTATTTATTTCTCGGATATCCTCTCGATTAAATTTCTTTTCTTTTTCCTCTCACAACTCAATTTCCTACTTTACTTTCATTGAAACAAACCGAATTATTTATTTCAAGTGTTCCAAACATTCTTTTAGTATAGACTCACTTTCCGTAAAACTACATCTTCCAAAAATTTATCGGCTTTAATTTACATGTTTTTGGTAGATGATGGTTTTAGTAAATTAATTAATATTTTGTAATTACACTCGAATGGAAAATACTCTTATAGAAAAGTGGATATGTAATGCTCAAATTTTAAAAAAAAAAAAAAAAAAAAAGCCGGGTCGGACCGGAACAGGACAAAGCAGGCCGGTCTTGATGGTGGGGTCAACGGATTCAGGCCGAACAGTTGTCTTAAAATTTTAATGGTTTTGAGCAGTTCGGATCGGTCCCGGGTAAAGACCGCCCGTTGATATCCCTATGCACACATATGCTACACGAGATAGTGAATTTATCACCCCAAGAAACTGATCAATTGATCATAACTAATCCACAAGATCAACATGCAAATCTTCTCATATTTTCACATAATCACAAGTCAGGCTGCGTTTATAAGAATCAAATACATGCAAGCACTTAGGGGTGTTGGTGAGCTTATAAGCTCGCAAAAGCAACTTATAAGCTATTTTTAAGCTTGAAAACAACATATAAGTTGTTTTGGGAGCTTATAAGCTCAACAAACACCTCTTAAACTATATATTATATCTATCATACGCAAGCTCCAAGCATCCAATCATACATGAATGCATCAGGTTTGGTTCCTATCGCTTCAAAGTTGAGGAAGCACCTTGGAATAAAATTTTAACATGGGTTGAAGGAAGGGCTTGTGGTTCGGTTCAAGCTTGACATCCTTCCGTCACTTGGGTTTCCGTTTCTCAATGATGAGAGTATAGAGTGACCGCATGCGAAATAAGAGAAAGATCTCTGTAGTACAAATTGTAACGCGATTACGCATAAGAATTTCCTAATCATATAACCATATGACTATATTATTATTATTATTATTATTATTATTATTATTATTATTATTATTATTATTATTATAGACATTAAATTGTCAAGTAACAGTCTTACTCATGTACGTAGAATGTAACACGTTAGTGATTAAATAATATGAAACCGACTTGCATATAGGTATTATTTGCTCAATTATATTATCTTATCTTCCATTTTATTAGGTAATAGCTTCATGCGTTAATAGATATTTTATATATAATTTGGTAATAGTCATGACTATATGTACATTATTATCACTATTAACTTATATAAATTCACTAAACTCAATTAATCGGTAGCGAGATTAATAATTCATAATTCTTCACGAGACCATAATAATGCATGTTAATGAGAAATAATTGAGCTTCTAATTAATTTTAAATGAGAAGATTTCATTAGAAGGAAAATTATTATTATTAGCATTTTTATTAAAGCGTTTTCAATGACGGTTTCACAGGATATTATATCGGTGACCCATCAAGGCACATGAGTCTGCTGTAATTTTCTTCCACCCCAAAGATCTATTGGGATTATGTTACGATTAATGTATTATTTATTTAATACATCTCCTATATTTAGATATATATTATCGATATTATTAGATATCAGCTAATTATTTTAGATAGAAATCATCTTGAGGAAAAGATAATTATTGTATTTATTAAATGTGTCGGAATCATATCTTTTATGATTATAGTGAGAGCATTATAAATACAAGGTCGGAGAAATTCAAATCATCCCATGCATTACAGTGATTTTCGAAAATCACTAAGTACCATATACAAGTGAAAATTTGCGATGTTCTCCATAGATTACTCTCACTCGATTATTGGAGATCAGGCATCCAAGTAAAAGCCCGGAAGATCAAAGTTGGAATCTTCCATTGATCTATTGTGCCAGAATTCATAGGCAAACACAAGAAAACCCCTATTTGTTACAATTAATTATATAGGAGCATGCTAGGAATATAATCAATCTATGGTGAATTAAACATCCAAGATAAATACTTGGGAGCACGGGTAAATTCATATTTCCTAGCAATGGTATTAGAGCACAGGATACATATCTTGACTCTGTTGGATTAATTCACGTTTGATTATTTCATGCGTAATAATTAATTGTGGATCTGTCATTCATCGTGGATCAAATATTTAATTTTCGTTGGAATCATTTTTCATCACGAGAAAATCCGTAGCTAGATTAGAATTTATTTTACGTAAATTATATCCGTAAAATGAAGAAAAAGACAAAGAACACGAAAGCGAGATTTATTACGACGGATTCCCACGCGCGGATTGGAGACACGCGGGTAGTGGGTGTCGGTCGGCAAAGACGGGTTAGGCGCGGCGGCGATAACAACACGACATGCGATTCGCCTTGACATGGGAAACAACGTTAGCAGCGGCGGATGCCGTCGCCGCGCAGCGCACAGGAAAACCTAACGTGCGGGATGCACACGATGTGTACGACAGACTTACCGACATGGCGCTGCATCAGTGCACAGGCGTCCGTCGCGCGATGCGCATGGGCAAGCCCAACGTACGGGGTGCACGATGCGCGATGAGATAAGACAAAACGATGGGACGATGCGCAACTAGCGTGTGATGGGCTGGCACACCGCGCACAACCTCAGTTCGCAGGCTCGTACGCACACACTTACCCAAACGCACACACTCAGAGAGAAGCAGGGTGGCGTGAGATGGTTGGGCGCGCATTGGGATGTGCCTTAGTGCACGAGGCCCAATGCGCGCTTCGGCTTCACTGCAGGTCGACCAACCATTTTAGCCCGACCGAAACCAGTTTTTCCAACCCGATTTTTGATCAAACCGGTCAAAATCCTTTGTTCGATCCGATTTGATTTTTCGATTGAAATCTAATTTTCGATGAGTCCGGTCCGTGCCCGAGCACGCGAGGCCCATTTCAAAGAAAAATTGAAGATCTGTACTATGCAAATTTATGTAACAAATTAGGCAGTGATGTGCAGGATCCATGAATAGACCACGATGAACAATTTTATTTTTTTATTATATCGTTCATAGCATGTCGTGGATATTTAAATTATCCAGTAACATGAAATGTATGTTTAATGAGCGTAGAAAAGCATGGATATATGTTTTCGTAATTATCTACGTTTAGCAAGCATGCTAGGTTTATCACGTTTTAAAGCATGTTTTAGAATTCTACGAGCATATTTTACATGTTGAGTTCTAGAAAGAGCATGTTAGGATTGGGTGATCTGCATGGACAAACCTTTTGAAATAAAATGACTAAGCAAGAAACCCGATGTTTTAATTCTTAAATTAAATATGTCAAGACCTCCATATTTTGATCTCTAAACAAAGTGATACGCATTGTGAGTAAACGTCCACACGTATGGCTTGCTTGCGCTATTTATCATAAGTTTGTTAGATAAGATTCTAAATAAAACATTTTAATCTACTGAGAAGTGGGATTTTTCACATATAAACGTCTATAAGTGTGGCTTGCATGTGTGATTTTCATAAGTTCTATAGAGATAGATGTAAAATGAGATGACAAATAAAATTGAATTGGAAGCGGTATGGTCCGCGTGAGTACGCCAATTCTAAAAGTTCGATTTCTGTTGTCAAAATTATATCCAATGCCCTAGCATCACCTCAAGTACAATTCCCGTGAAGTCCCTTCTTACGATAGTGATGTGGTCTAGTTAAGGTCCAATTATTAATTTCATTTGTCTTCACACGTGGCTTGCATGTATGTGTCCAGTTATTAAATTATTAATTTCATTTGACTTACAAGATTTATTTTAGTCTGGTCAAGGGGTCCATGTGTAAACGTCCACACACGTGGCTTGCATGTGGGATTCCTTGGGCTATTGGAGGTTTCAACCAATATTGTTTTATCAAAATTTTACAAGATTATTGTTATTCAATTATGTGTGATCGTATGTTGATGTGTTTCCATTACTTTTCGGATATGTCTCTACTCCGATTATCAATATGCTCGCATAAAACCCCTTATCTGGTCCGAACTATATTGAGTGAAAATGAAACTTTGATTGTGTTCTTATCGTAGAAAACACATGTTCATGATTACTACTCCTTAATCCACTGCCCTTACCGATACATCAACTGATGATCAGCAAGAATCAAGAAGACTTTATCATAAGTCAAATAATATGGCTAAGTGATATATGATTACTACGATATCAGAGGGCTTGCAGCTGTAGCATCAGTCGATGGCTAATGGGACTGAGATTTGGTCAAGTCTCGAGAGCAAGTTCAGGCAATTGGATTGAACAGTCCCCGTCCACATGATGAGAGAAATCTTAGCGTGTAAGATGAAAGAAGAAAGTTTGGTCCGTGAACATGTCTCCCACATAACACATTTCATGGATAGTCTTGATCAGTTGGGAGGAGGTATCGACGACGAAGCCAAGGTTGATATCATCCTCAACACATTGCCCAAGTCTTTTGAGAACTTTCGAGTGAACACGATCATGAGCAAGGCGGAGTATACATCGAATCTGTTGCTCAGCGATCTCGTGGCGATGGAAGACATTAATGGAAAATGAGCACATGTCCTTGTTAGCACATCTAAGGGCCCCAATGTTCCATCAAAGGTGGGAGAAGAAGAGGTTCTAAAGGTGGTAGAGGTAAGGAAAGCGGTGGGAGCAAGAACATGAATGCCATAGGAAGCGTGAAGAAGCGAATAAGAAGGGCAAGTGCTTCAAGTGCGGAATGACTGCACATTGGAAGGCTAAATAACCTATGCTCAGTACGTCATTAGCTCTAGTAACGGAAACATGTTTGGTGATTTGTTCTAATTATTCGTGGGTAGTAGATCAAGTGCAACCGATCATGTTTGTTATACCGCAGGGTTCTTGGGAGAAAGCGATTAGTGCGGCGAGATAGCGATCTCCATGGACAACGTGATAAAAGTCAAGGCGGTTGCGATTGGAGATGTTACTTTATACTTTGATAGGAAATTTTTAGTTATGGAGCATTAGGCGAATTTATGGTTACTCCATTCTCTCGATCGTGAATCATGTATAGAGGATAAGATGTCGACTGGGCCCTTGGCGAATGAGTATAAAAGCGAAGAGGTTTAGAATTAGTTCACTCTGACCTGTGTGGACCGATGTCTACACAAGCTCGTGGAGGGTATGAGTATTTTGTCACTTTCATTGACGATTACTCAAGGTACGGATATGTTTACTTGCTTCACCGCAAGTCTGAATGCTTCGAGAAATTCATTGAATTTAAGGCGGAAATAGAGACGAAGCTAGGTAAAGTATCAAATCATTATGGTCCGATCGCGGTGGCGAATACCTCGAGAACGAGTTCATATACTATCGATGTAGTGTGGGATTACGTCCCAACTACCTACATCGGGCACACCGCAACAAAACACCGTGTAAGAGCTAAAAATATGACTACCTTAAAGATGATTAGATCAATGAAGAGTTATGCAACTTAGCCTGTTTTGTTCTAGGTGTATGCCTTAGAAACGACGACATACTTGCTCAATTTAGTATTTTCCAAGTCAGTCGACAAAACCTCTTTCGAGTTATGGTTTGGGCGTAAGCCTAGTTTAAGTCATATAAGGATATGGGGCAGTCCATCACATGAGCTGAACAAGCAGGCTGACAAGTTGAAGGCTAGATTTGATGTAAGGTTGTTTGTTGGATATCCTAGAGGAACGAAATATGGCTATCTCTGTAGTCCTAAGGATTTGAATATCGTTATTAGCACCAATGTCCGATTCTTGGAGGAGGAATACATGAAAAATCATAAATCCAAGGTTGAAATCATTCTTCAAGAAATCGAAGATGGCCGTACTCCACTATCGATTCTGCCAAAGGTAAAAGATGTCGTGTCTAGTAGGAGTGATCGATACCAGATACTTCAAGAGGTTGGAGTGGGTTGAGTTTCACCAAGGAGATCGGCTATATGTGGCGTCTACCCAACAAGTTGTGCGAGAACATGTACCATAAATTATCGCACCCACCGTCATTGTGCTAGTAACGCCGTCAAGTGGAAAGTGCCGTTGTGTGACAACCCGATCGATATATGTTCATGGGTGAATCTTCAAATTTAGTCCTAGTAGGCGAACAAGCTATAATCAACCTATGAACATACATCGAGGCGATACAAGACATAAATACGGGAGAATAGCACGCCGCTATGGACTTAGAGATTGAGTCCACAACAGCTATTAATGTATACGAGAATACACCTCTACCAGATGACAATGAAGTCATAGTTAGTAAGTGGGTATACAAGAGGAATATAGATTTTGATGGAGAGGTTTCGGCTTTTAAAGCTAAACTTGTGGCGAAATGGTACACTCACATTGAGGGGATCGATTAAGATGATACATAATTGCATGTAGCAATGCTCACGTCTATCAGAATTTTTCTAGCCATAACAGCTCACTTGAACCTAGAGGTTTGACAAATGGATGTGAAAACCGTTTTCTTAAATGGTTACATTGAGGAAGGTCGAGATATTTATATGCAGCAACCTGAAGGTTATGTGAAGAAAGGTGTGAAGAAAGATGAGGAACATCTGGTGTGGAAGCTTAAAAAGTCTATTTATGGACTTAAGTAAGCTTCTCAGTCATGGAACTTACGCTTTGACGAAGTGGTAAAGGCCTATGATTTTATCCAGTTGCCTAGCGAAAGTTGTGTGTACCGTTTAGATGTCAATGTGACGTGGTAATTCTTGCACTTTACGTAGATGATATTCTTCTACTTGACAACAACATGAAGTTATTATCAGACGCAAAAAGTTGGTTATCCGATCAGTTTCAGATGAAAGACTTAGGAGATGCAGCATACATTCTTGGGATCAAGTTTATCGAGATCGCAAGAGAAAAATATTGAGCTTATCTCAAACGTCTTAATTGATAATGTGATTACTCTTTTTAGCATGCAAAATGCTAAGAAGAGATTTCTACCCTTCAGACATGGCGTTCTTTTATCTAATGAGCAGTCACCGAAGACTTCAAATGAGAATAGAGGAAATTAAACATGTTCCTTACGCTTTCGTCGTAGGAAGTCTCACGTATGCGATGTTATGCACGAGGCCCGATATCTATTATACGATAGGCATAGTCGCAAGATATCAATCTAACCCTAGACAAACTCATTGATGTGGTATACTCAAGTACCTCAAAAAGGACTCGAGATTATAGGCTATTTTACCTGGCAGACAGTCTAATGCTTTGGGGTTATTCAAACTCGGTTCAAGTCGATCGTGATGAGAAGAAATCTACCTTAGGCTATATGTTCACCTTGGGAGGTGGAGTCGATCTTGGTGGAGTGCAAAGTAGCGGTGCATTGCGCACTCTACTATGGAAACCGAATATTTAGTCGCATCGAGATTGCTAAGGAGGCGATATTGCTCAAGAACTATCTCGATCTAGATGTGATATCTCGCTTGTCCAAGAGTATCACAAAGTTGTTCGCGAATGAACCACGGACCCATAAGACAACGAAACACGGAGAGAAAGTACCACATCATACGAGATTATGCGATGAGAGACGGCTTATCGAGAAGATTGGCTGCAGACAACCTAGTCGATCCATTCACGAAAATAGTCGAGATAAAAACCAAGTCCATGAATCATCATCATCAATCTGACCTAACCCCAACATGAATTGAATGGTCCTTCGACCTTCATTTGACTCCTATGACCGCCATAGATCTCATGAGACCTGCCCACTATTACTACGAAAGAAGCCAATAGCAAGTGGGAAGACTCATTCATTCTCATCCTTCGTAACATCGACAAAATAAATTTCTTTATTTTTCTCTTAAGATGAGTCCCGTCTACAACGATGACAGGTCGTAAATAATGCTTAAAATCATGCAAACTCTGTCCAAGAGCAAGAAACATATATCAAAAATCGCTATCATGGGTCGTCTCAATATCATATAACGTTACGGGGTTAGATTCTCTCAACAGATGCAAATATGACGGAAGCAACTGATAGGACCGTTTGAAATCATCATATTTCATCTCTATATTATTGTTTCTTGCTCGGAGATCAAAGCTATAATCCATCTCAACGTCAAATTTTCGATGCATCTCTCCAATCATCTCTCTGGGCTTCAATACCTCACCTTCATCGACCAATTTTTGTGCAAAATACTTACCAACAATCTTGACAGACACTTTTTGTGGAGTAGTGCGATTCAAATCCAAGTGACAAGTATGACACTTTTTCAACTTAATTACTTTCCATATTGTTTCCCTCTTAATGGTTCGTAGCTTAAAAGGATTACCATTACCATGCTTGCAAACATGTCCCAAATGCGTTTCGCTCGACCATCCACCATGTACTCTACATGATTCTCCAAGTGGTACAATCCTATAGCTATCGACAAGTCATTTTTCTTCTTAAATATCGAATCAATACATAATCGACCGGCTGGGCTCCGAAGGTTCAACCCAAACTAATGGCAACACTTCGTCACAATAAAGTAGTGGAATCACCAAGTTCTTGCACTTCTCACGACCGTATCGTCCTCTAGCACGAGCACGGCCATAATTTTGATGTTAGGAAGTGAAGTTGCGTTGTCTAATAACCTTATCAAGATGTCCTAGTTGTCGAATTCAGTGCCAAATTCAAGAGTCAATGAATCAAATATGTCTCTACGCCGGTTAGCATCTTTCTCCTCATATAAATACACCAATTCATCTTCTCCTCACCGAAGACACCGCTCGTCTTCGTAATCGATGAACTAGTACATCTTGCACTAAACTCGATGTGTACCGTGTACATAGATCGCTGCTTTTTCCGATCACATATACAATCGATCATCATTTGCTCCACAATCAATCGAAACAAATCAGTGTCAATTTTCAACTATACTTTAATTCTTCTTCCATCTCGTGTAGAAAGGTATTTAATCATATCTACCATTGTTTTCTACTTACTCATGAATCTCTCTTAGCAGATTAGCCTGAGAAATATGTTCTACAACCATGTATACAAGAACCTTGTTGCCGTCTATGTACTCTACTTTATCTCAATGACTACCATAACGTATAATAAGACATTGCCAAAACATATGTTCCAAAATAAGACATATCAGATAACAATCATCTATATGCATGGGACGCACGGTATGAGTGGCCGGCACGGGCGTGCACGGACATGTACTGTATACTGATGAGTGGCATGCACTCGGCTCATCAATGCACGATACTCATCAGTACACGACAACATCCGTAGACCATACAAGGTTCAGTATCACCGATCATACATCTTAAATTAACTCATTAAATGATCACAAATATTAAGATATACACTATAGTAACATAAAATCAACGAAAAAATATATGCGGAGCATAAATAAGGAACCGTGTACAGCCGAGTGCTTAAGAACGCATAATTTTTCTTTTTCTAAACATTAAAATTATTCTTTCGGTAGCATAAAATAAAAATAAAAAAATATATTTGGGCCCTAAATTACAACGTGTACAGTTGTGTACTCAAGAACATTTAAAAAAAAATAAAACAAATATTATTTTACATTAACCAACAATGCTCGATATTGAAGTTTTGATTTCCACTATTTGAAAAAATACAGGTAACTTATTTTAATTATTTGCGCCTCCCCTAACGTTTTTCCTTTGGAATTTTAAAGTTATAAATGAATTTTTTGTGATTTCAATTGAATGTCAATACTTTTTCAAAATAAATGTTTATCAACACTTAAATTTGAAAGTAATTATAGGCAATACGTTACTTTAATTTTATACCTGAAGACCAAGTCTTATAATGATAAGGTCTTTCGTAGATTTGAAATAAGGACCAATGATCGAATCCTAGCAGTCGTAGTGTGGGAGTTTCATCTTCTTTAAGGTAGATAAAGTCCTCATAGCTTATTAATTATTGAATTATCGTGATTTATCTCCTCGTATTCTCATAAAATTGGGATATGAGAAGCTTCTTTTTTGGAATAATGAACAAGAATCTTTTGCAGAATCTACGCGCAAAAGACTTGAGAAAAAATCTTCTACCTAACTCCCGTTGCTCTGCTATTAATAAACTAGTACCACTCAATAATAAACAACTATAATTAACATGTCCTTTTCGTTCTTTACCTTTTTTTACAAATCCAAGGATCTAACGGTTCAACGGCTAAAAACGGCATAAACTTTAACCAGCCATTTAAAACGCCGCCACGTCGAAGAATAAGAATCTTTGTGGTAAACGGACATAACTCCCTGAATCAAAACATGATCGAAATTGACCCCTTACCCACTAACTAGATGACACGCGTCCTCGTGCCGCATGATTGTGGAAAAAGCTACTTTTTTCTGAAATCGCTTCAAACCGACCGCACTACTTTCTGTCCTTCCTTTATGAAGGTGATTACATGGAGAAAGGTGCATGGAATAAGGTGTATGCACTTAGCTAAGCCTGTTAAATTAAAATTATATACAATCGGGCTATCATATGTTATTTTATTGAATATTTATAGGGGTCTCCTTTGTATACGAATACATAAATTAATTATATAATATAATTAATAATTAATATTAAATTAATTCTAATTAAATATTAATTAATTCTAAGTAAAATTTAATTGATATTAATAAATTAAAATTAATAAACCCTAATTATAGTTTATAAATTCTAATTTTAAATTAATAGATCTAATTTTGAATTAAAACCTTAATTATGAATTAATGAATCATAATTTTGAATAAATATAATTATCAAATTATAATTTAGAATTAATAAATTTTATTTTAAAATTAATAAACCCTAATTAAAATTACTAAACTTTAATTATGAATTAATTAAATCTAATTATAAATTAATAATTATAACTAGAGATTAATTATCCCTAATTATTCTTAATCACTCTAATTAATACATAACCATAGAAGAATGAGATTGAAAGAAATATAAAAAATTTGGGAGAGAGAAAAAAGTAAAGAGAAGTGGGTGGGCCGGGGGAGAGAGAAATACTAATCTACTCAATTTTGGGTTCCGCACATATCATGCGATGTGCGCACCAATTTTTTTGTCATATTTATATGTGTTTGTATTATATGTGATTTATTTTTTTATTTTTATAAGAGTGATTCCAACTAGCATATTAAGTTGATCTTAAAAAGATAGTAATAAAGTAATACTCTAAATATAAAATGAAGACTAATATAAATTAAATATTTCTCTAAAATATGAAAATTAAGTTTTCAATCACCTAACAATCTATCCAAAATTTAATTGTACACCATTTTAGTTATTGTATCACATGCCTAATCATCCTCGTTACAAATTAAACTTTTCATACATTTTTGCTAGTGATTCGTGAGATTGTAATATCTGATTAATCATGACCGAACACAAGTTTCGATAAGTAAAGTCGTAATAAAATAAATTGCTCATGTCTTTTGTTTATAGTCGATGGGATCGGCCCAACTACTGGGCCCAAGCATCGGCCCAATATAAATGGGCCCGACATTAGCTCGGCCCATGAGTTCGCCCGAGAAGACTCCTCGATCAACTACAACTCTAATCGCAATTGGAGCGTAGAAGATTCGGATGCATATCTAAAAGAATCCTATGAGAGAAGACTTGGAATCAGTCAGTCGAACTCAACTTGGAATCAGTCAGTCGAACTCGACTTGGTATCGGTCAGTCGAACTCGACTTGGAATCGTAATCGAGTCGAACTCAACTTGGTATCGAGTCGAGTCGAACTCGACTTGGAATCGGACTCGTAGTCGAACTCAACTTGGTATCAGTCGAGTCGAACTCGACTTCATGAATATGTATAAATAGAGGCTAGATTAGAGAAGAGAGGAGGCGACAATCATCTACTCTCAGTTGATCACTTGATCTACACTTCTGTAATCACCCTCATATTATCAATACACAAATACTCTCTCTCCCGTGGACGTAGATCTTATTCATAGATCGAACCACGTAAATCTTTAGTGTTCTTGTGCATTTATTTCCTTACGAAAATAAGATCGATCCTTTGGCGCGCCGTGGGAAAGAAATAAGTTCGATCATTTGCGCCGTGCGTGGGAACGAAATTTTGTGCTTCGATCAACCACCGTTTCTGTGGAAATAATCATGACCGGTACACGTAAGTCATACATCGAGAATCGTCACGCAGCGACAACGCCGGCGGCGATAGGCACGCCGAGCTCGGCTCGGGAAGTGCTATGTCAACCTCGGCGAGCACGGGCACCCCGCCTGCAGGAGGCGGGATACCATAGCGAAGGAGATCACGGCAGCGACGAGAGAACCTCTCGCTCGCGGTGAACTCAGCGAGCCCCGTCTTGCGTCGGGCGTGGCGCATAGTGAAGCGGTTCGCCAAGCGGGGCAGCGGACGGAAAAAGCGTGAAGGCGATGATCGAGAAACCGAGGCGTAATCGGTAGAAACCAAGAAGAGACCTGCCTACATTAGAAGCTCGATCACGAGCAACAAGTAACTCGGTATTATAACCAAGATGTCAAATCCGACAATTCCAAGTGGCGACCTCGTCTTTGATTTATTTGCTCTGTGTGCTTGCATATTTCATTTGTCATTTATCATGCTACCTCTTCCCATCATACTATACCCTCTTTGGAGGATGAACTATACCCTCTAAGGAGGACAAATTCCCTCGACGAGGTCGATTACATTAGTTTCATCGAATGTAAATTTAACGCAGATGCCTACATACGAGATCGAGACTACCTTCGTTTATTTGAGCGTTCTCTATGTAGATGAAGGGACCACCCTCCCGATGACCTCGACAGCAGAACCATTCCTACATACGAGATCGACTACCTTCGTTTATTTCAAGCGTTCTCTATGTAGATGAAGGGACCACCCTCCGACGACCTCGGCAAAGCAGAGAACCATGCCTACATACGAGATCGAGACTACCTTCGTTTCTTTGAGCGTTCTCTATGTAGATGAAGGACCACCCTCCCGATGACCTCGGCAAAAAGGAACCATTCCTACATACGAGATCGACTACCTTCGCGTTTATTTGAGCGTTCTCTATGTAGATGAAGGGACCACCCTCCCGACGACCTCGGCAAAAATAGAACCATGCCTACATACGAGATCGGACTACCTTCGTTTCTTCAAGCGTTCTCTCTATGTAGATGAAGGACCACCCTCCCGGCGACCTCGGCAGCAGAACCCTACCGCCCGTGCGAGCGGATACCTTCATTTATTTGACGGATACTCTGCGAGACTAACTACGCCGTGCGAGCGGATACCTTCGTTTATATCGAAGCGGATACTCTCTCGGGGACGAACTACCCGTGCGAGCGGATACCTTCGTTTATATCGAAGACGGATACTCTCGAGGAAGAACTACGCCCGTGCGAGCGGATACCTTCGTTTATTTCAAGACGGATACTCTCTACGGGCGAACTACCTTCGTGCGAGCGGATACTTCGTTTATATCGAAGACGGATACTCTCTACGAGGACGAACTACCGTGACGTGCGAGCGGATACCGTTTATATCGAGCGGATACTCTCACGAGGGCGAACTACCTTCGTGCGAGCGGATACCTTTGTTTAGTTCAAGACGGATACTCTCGAGGATGAATTACGCCGTTTAATCACGAGGACGAGCTACCTTCGCCTCGGCCCCGTCTTCTAGGCCTCCCGATACATGACCATCTTCGCCTCGGCCTCCAATGGTCGACCTCGACGCCTCGCCACCTCGGTCGCCGCCCGAGCATTCGAGGATGAAGCCAACCTGGCCTTAGCGACCTGGCCTTCGCCACCTCGGTCCCGTCGAGCCCGGCCTTAGCCGCGCGTCCGAGGAGCCGCACCGCCTCGACCTCGACACGAAGTTACATATTCGACTTGGTGAGGGTGAAGCGGCGGCGTACAACTTTGGCTGCGCGCCCGGAAAGGTGAAGCGGTCAAAGACTTCGGCATAACGCGCCGTCGGTGAAGCCGGCCCAAAGACCTCGGCATAACGCTCGTCGGTGAAGCCGGCCGAAGTTACATATTCGACGGCAAGGCGACGCGATTCGACGACCGGCGGTGGAGCGGCGACATTCGACTTCGGCGAACGCCTGGCGGTGAAGCCAAGCAACATGCGACTTGCATAACGCCGACAAGGTGAAGCGAGCAACATGCGACTTGGCATAGCGCCCCGGCAGGTGAAGTAAAACGCCTCGGCGGTGAAGCCAGCGACACACGATTTCGCGAACACTCGGCAAGCGGCAGCGACATACGACGGCGAGCGCGCCGGCAAGGTGAAGCTAAGCGACATACGACCGGCATAACGCCCGGCGGATGAAGCCAGCGACACACGACTTGGCGAGAACGCCGGCAAGGTGAAGCGGCGACATACGACTTGCAAGGCGGCAAACAACATTCGACTTGACATAACGCCTCGGCGGTGAAGCCAGTTACATACGACTTGCATAACGCCTCGGCGGTGAAGCAAGAGACATCGACTTGACTGGCGCCTCGGCGGTGAAACCAGCGACATCGACTTGGATAACGCCGCCGTCGGTGAAGCGGCGACATACAACCGGCATAACACCGACAAGGCGAAACCAAGCGACATACGACTTCGGCATAACGCCTCGGCGGTGAAGCAGCGACATTCAACGGCGGTAGACGCGCTCCACCTCGCGGACTACGGACCGGGCGAGGCGACGTCAACCACCGCCCCCTCCATCACGGCCTCGCCTACGTCTTTTGGGGGATATGATAGGATCTGCCCAACTACTAGGCCCAACATCGGGCCCAATATAAATGGGCCCCGACATTAAGCTTCGGCCCATGTGAGTTCGGCCCAAGAAGACTCGATCAACTACAACTCTAATCGCAATTGGAGCGTGAAGATTCGGATGCATATCTAAAAGAATCCTTATGAGAGAAGACTTGGAATCAGAGTCAGAGTCGAACTCAACTTGGAATCAGACTCAGAGTCGAACTCAACTTGGTATCAGAGTCAGAGTCGAACTCAACTTCATGAATATGTATAAATAGAGGCTAGATTAGAGAAGAGAGGGAGGGCGACAATCATCTACTCTCAGATTGATCACTTGATCTACACTTCTTGTAATCACTCCTCATATTATCAATACACAAATACTCTCTCTCTCCCCGTGGACGTAGATCTTATTCATAGATCGAACCACGTAAATCTTTGGTGTTCTTGTGCATTTATTTCCCTTATGAAAATAAGATCGATCAATAGCCATAGCAAAACAAAAAGGTTTTATATTAAAGCAATATGTCTTGATTTGATATATAAATTGTATTATTTTGAGTTTCAACAAAGAACCACTTTACGTTGTAATTTATAAGTTGAAATTTAAAATAACTTAATATTTGACTAGGGTTCAATTCTCCTGGGTTGTTGACCTCAACGAAGCACGATAATGGAGCAAAAATGATGAGTGAAGTCTATGCATCGAAAATTCTTGATCGTATTGGAGCAATGAGATGGACTGAAATGATGAGGCGAAGATTCAGCAAGTTGTACCCGTCTACATACGTACTTGGCCCGTCAAAACCCCGACTACAAATGATTTTACTATTCATTATGGTCTCAAACTCGTATCTTGTGATATAATAAAATTTATAGTAAATAGTATATATAATAAAAGATTGAGAAAATTATATGCATGCTTGTTGGTTAATATTCGAGACCATTTTAATTCATACACCCATAATTATCCTAAACTGCGTTAAAAATGAATTTACTACTGCCTCTCCTCCTAGATCCATATAGTTTTAGTGACTAATTACCTGAACACGTTAAAATTTATAAATATAAATTATTACATTAATTGATTATATGCCTCAACAAAACCTCAAATATTACAATAGTTATGTTTATATATTATCAAATACTAAAATATAAGTTGTTATAATAACTGATTATTTATTTCAATAAAAACTGAACATTACAAAGTAAACATGAATAGTTATGCACCAGAATCATTTTACGCATTTTAAATTGAAAATGCAAAGACTTATAATACTAGTGAGGTTAATTTTAAAAATTAAAATAAATCATGTACATTTTATCAAACAATATATAAATAGTCGATTGAACAATTTGAAATACTTATTTATATATAAACTTGATTTCGAACTATTCAACTTATGTTCACAATCTAATATTTTCAAGTTATATCAACCATTTTTTATTTTATTTTTTGAGTTGGCGATTAATAACAACTTTAACCTTCTTAAATTCATATTATAAAATAACTTTCTTAAGCATACATTTTATTCGTAATATGTAATGACTATTATTTGTCATTTCTCCACCATCGAAGTTTTATTTTTTAGAAAACTTCATTGGTTATTAATATAACATTTTAATAGTTTATTTTCACTGCAAAACAAGAAAATAATTCGAGCTCAAAAAATAGAATATGGTCTAAAATTTATATATTTTAATTAGTAAGCATATAATTTTTCTAATTTTTTTCTAACATAAAACAATGCGTAGATATTGTACTTTATTTTATTTTATTTCAATGTAAAATACAATAACATTATATTGTATTAGAGTTTATAGTTGCATTAAGAAAATATAAAATAAATCATGTACATTATATCAAACAATCTATAAATAATCTATTGAACAATTTGACATACTTCTTTATATATAAACTTGATTTCGAATATATTCATCATATATTCACATACTAATATTTTCAAGTTATATCAACCATTTTTTAATTTTATTTTTGTTTTTTGAGTTGACGATTTAAGATTAATATCAGCTATTAATCAACTTTAAACCTTCTTAAATTGACAGTATAAAATTACTTTTTTAAAACAGACATTGTATTCGTAATATGTAATGTCTATTATTTGTTACTTCTCCACCATCGAAATTTTGTTTTTGGAGCATTTCACTGGTTGTCAATATAACATTTTAATAGTTTCTTTTCATTGCAAAACATGAAAATAATTAAAAGATATTATCCTGAATTTTTTATTTATTGTACTTTATTTATTTCAATGTAAAATACAATAACAATATATTATATTAGAGTTTATAGCTGCATTAAGAATTAATTAAAAGATATTGTCCCGGATTTGTTATTATTGCAACAAATAAAAGCAATGGCTCAATATTAAAATATTACTTGAAATATATATCTAAAAATCAATTGTGCATCTTAATATATATTTTGAGTTAATTGACGACATATATACAAAACTAAAAAGCATTCACAAGAAATAATTGAGCGATAAGGAACAAGGGAGGAGAACACTTGATGACGTCTTGAGTCTACCCGAGATATACGGTGGTTATTGTGTTGAAATCGAAAATATATATATATATATATATATATATATATATATATATATATGGGAGGAGTAACGTGAGAACCATTTTATCGTGAGAAGTGGGAATAAAAATGATGAATCCATTGTGAAAATTGATGAATCACGGTGGAAAGTTACTAAATCCTAAAAATAGAATTTTAAGCCTCATGGATTTGAACCGGGTGAAAATTTTGAATTTTGAATTGGTAACTTTCTCAACAAATCATCAACTTTCATAGCAAATTCATTTGGTTCTTAGTTTTTAAGATAAAAGTGGTTCTCGTTTGAACCTAACTATATATATATATATATAGTTTTGATAAGAACTATTTTTAACGTGAGAACTAAGAATTATGAAAATTTGTTATGAACAAAATGAATTCTCTATGAAAATTAATGCATCCGTGAGAAGGTTCTTGAATCCAAAATCAAATTTTCACCCGGGTTGAATTTCATGAGTCGAAAATTCTATTTTTTTGCATTCAATAACTTTCAACGGATTAGTCGACTTTATAAAGGAATTCATCATTTTTGTTGCTTTCGTGTTCTCAAGATAAAAATAGTTTCAAGTTAATCACATACTATATGGAGTGGTTATGGTGTGGACACTCCTTATAGTGCAAATATGAGAACAAATATCAGCGCTTGATAAATCAATATGGATGCTTGATTGATGCACAATGAAATTACTTCTTTTTGCGAACTCTGCGAACCATACATAAGGCGTTAAAGATAATATATAAAAGCGGTATAAAGTTGTGCATAATGAAAACTTTCTAAAATTATTTTGTGGTCAACAATTTTAGAATGTTTTCGTTGTACAACTTTATCGTCCGTGTATAGTTCTCAAGTTATCAAAAATATGAGTTCTCACTTGATCCAACCTCTATTTACGTATTGTGTGAGAGAGAGAGAGAATGTTCAAATAAAAACTTTATTTAAAGTGAGAACATTAGAACCATTTTGAGTCATTTTATCACGAAGATCTATGATGATGCATAATTTTGCGGGATGAGAGCATTGTGCACCACCTTATTTCAAATCCATTAGGAGAAAATTTAATTTATTTATTTTTTTATATAGTAACTTTCATGAAGAATGCATTATTCTCACATTTGTAGGATAACAAAGATTTTTACAATAACTCACTCATATATATATATATATATATGAGAATAAATCATATCCATTAAATTTAAAAATCACACGGTTATTTTTAAATATGCATTTAAATTAGTTATATGCAAATTCCTGCATATAATAGTGCATTTGTGCATCTGCGTCATAATTTATGCATTAAGTCTGAAGCGTCCATATTAATTTATCAATGGTTTATATTTGTCCTCATATTTACACTATAAGGGATATCCACACGATAATCATTCTCTATATATATAGGGGTTAGTTATAGGAAGAACCACCACTAAGATGAGAAATAAAATATAATCTTCATGCTAGATTTATCTGATATGATGGATTATATTTAGTCATGCTTAAAAAAAGTTATATTATTTTTATACCGTTTTATGGTTGTAAATGCGTTACTAGCACCAAGGTCATTTTAAAGGTCTACCAAATCTTTGGTATTCGTCTTATCTCTCTACAATTAGATTTTTTTTTCTGAAAATAGTAGTTATGCATATGATTGTAATGATTATGCATATAATTGTTAGTAGTTACGCGAAACGAAACATGAACTAAGAATCAAACTTATAAAATTAAAAATGGTTATTGGCATATAAATACACAAATTTTAGTCCCATTTTGATTTTTCCACAAACTTTAAAAATTATCACAAAATACACAAATTTAATCATTTAGTGATGTTACCACGATTTCAAATTCAAGCCAAATTAAATCTGACTTGATATCCCGAAAAAAAATTACCATAGATAAAATGGTCAGTAATATAAACGACATCATAAAGAGATGGTATTGATTGTTTTGATTCCAACTAGAACCAGACGATGAAACAAATGAGAAGACATGATTTTTATAATGATGATTTACACGATGAATCTTAGAAATCAAAAAATTCTAATTTATTTTATTGGAACGATGATTTTTTATGTTCTATCTCTACAATTTCCTTTATATCACTAAGCGTTTTGTCTATAGTAAATTTACGAGATGCCAAGTCAGATCTAATTTGGCTTGAATTTAAAATCGTAGTAAAATCACTTAAGTGATTAAGTTTATGTATTTTGTGATAATTTTTAAAGTTCGTGGAAAAAATCAAAATGGGCTCAAAGCTGGTGTATTTATACACTAATAACTCAATTAAAACTTATTGTTTGAATAATCATGGGTTATTGGTGCATAAATACACCAACTTTAGGCTCATTTTGATTTTTCCCACGAACTTTAAAAATTATCACAAAATACACAAACTTAATAACTTTGGTTATTTTACCACGATTTCAAATTCAAGTCAATTAAATCGACGACTTCTCAAAATTACCATAGATAAAGCGATTCGATGATATAAACAATATCGTAAAGAGAGGATATCAATTGTTTTGATCCCAAGTAGAATCAGACAATGATATAAAACGAAAAGACATGATTATGTAATGAGGGTTGACGCGATGAATCCTAGAAATCAAAAAATCTTATTTATTTTGATGGAACGAAGATGTTTTATGTTCTCTCTCTACGATATCATTTATATCACTAACCCTTTTGTCTATAGTAAATTTTCGAAATCCCAAGTCAGATCTAATTTTTCTTGAATTTAAAGTCATGGTAAAATCACTAAAGTGATTAAATTTATATATTTTATGAAAAAAATTAAAGTTCGTGGAAAAAATCAAAATTGATTCAAAGTTAGTGTATTTTTATGCGCTAATAATACAATAATAATTAATGTAAAAATAAAATCTATATATTTATCTTAAACTAAAGATCACATATAAGAATTTAGAACCGCAAATCCCTCAATTCTTGAGTGAGAAAATAAATAATAGATATACAACTATGGTTAATCCTATGATTTGAATAATATGCATAAATATATACTAGTTGTGCATAAGATAATAGTTGCACAAATAAATGGATTAATATGCATATCAGTCATTATAATGTGCACAAACATAGTGATTTAAAGGATAGCGTATGAACTCGACTGGTTATAATCTAATTACTTTCGATTATCAATTGCAGAATAAAAAATTAAAATCATTACTTTCGATGATCGATACTGTAGAATCAGATTTAAAAAATAATTATTGATGGACCAATTACATTGTTATTTGGTAGATAAAAATAAAGATAAAAAAAAGATGTACAAAATATAAGTACCATAAATATAAAAGAAAATATCTTAAAACACTCATAAAATCGATTATATAAAAGCAGAAAATTACAATAATATCCTTAATAATGAAATCTGAAAATCAAATACCTAACAAATCTAAAAATCATGACCATTAATTACACAAAATAAACATACTAGATTAGTTCTCGGTTCTCAAATATATATGGTTCTCATTTGATTCATCCGTATATATATATAGATGAGAAATTTGGATCTAGTGATTTCATCTTTTGAGAACTTGAGAACTATGTACGGACATATAAAGTTGAGAACTCATCTATAAATTTTTGCACAATGAAAATATTCTAAAATTATTGCCTGATAAAATAATTTTAGAAAGTTTTATTAATAACTCAACTTTATCGTCATGTGCATCATTTTACACATCTTATGCATAATTAGTAGAGTTCTAAAAAGATGTCATTCTCATTGATGGAAAATGTGAATTTACCCATGCTTTCGATAATCTATCTTGGATGTTTCATTGACATACATTGATTATATTCATAACATGCTCATATACAATTAATTACAACACATAGGGCTTTTCTCGTGTTTACCACAATTTCTAGCACTGGTGATCAATAGTGACTCGGTTTTGATCTCGGACGATGTCCCGGATGCGATCTTCAATACCGAATGAGAGTAATCTATGGAGAACACTACAAATTTTGCCTCTTACATTGGATGGTGATTTTCAAAATCACCTATGAGAGAATATTAATATGATTTTCTCCTATAATTGTATTGTGATATGACTCGACACGTCTAATAAAGATAATAATTATCTTATTCACGAAGATAATTCATTTTTATAATAATTATCTCATGATATCTAATAATATCATATAATATCTATCTAGACTAGGAGATGTACTAAATAAATAATACATTAGTTAGAACAAAATCCTAATGGGACTCCAAGCGGGTGGCTAAAAATTACAGTAGTAATAGGCATTGATGGGTCGTCGAGGATCAAATAAAAGAATATCTGAGATGGACCTCAAATGAATTAATTATCTTATGTTATTTCATAACATAAATAATTCATAAATATTTACTCCTTAGAACAAATGCTAACTTACCCCTTTATTATCGAAGTTGAGTCAGGCTTATACTTAGACTTAAGAATCCCCGTATTTAAGATATCGCACGTCCATTGATTATTTATAGCACTCTGACTGCTTAAAATAATTAATTTCTTTAATTCCTTAAATAGTACAACTCAATTTTATTATTGTACTTGAGCTAACTCAACTTACAGGGCTTAGTACAATAAATATTTTGAGCTCCTTAAGAGGATGTCATCATCTTAAACATATATGGTGACTCGATATAGGTAACCAGTATAATATACAAGCACTACCACTACCCAAGATGAGGAGAATATTGAGTTATCACATATAACTCTCACTCAAAAAAAGTCAAAGTGATGGTTAGTAACTCATACTCACATGAAACCTTATCGAGGTTTAGATCAATGTAAAGTCACCGAGATCTAGGTTCTTCACGAAGGTCAGATAGAAGAACTCATCTCACTGTGATCCATTTTAGTATCATCAAGTCAAGTCACTTCTTATCTATACTGCAGCCTATATTGACAACTCGTCCTCAAGTTATCTCGGCTGTGATCATTTTTATATCTCAACTAGCTTAACCAATCATACAGAGTTCTGTGATCTTCTACATACGATATGATCTAACTTTTATATGAGATAATGGAACAACATATGCAATAAAGTAAACAATTCTGATAGGAGTACGGAATAGTGGTAACAGGAAACATTGTATATAAGCTCAACCATTCTGCTTTCAACATACAAATCCTACACTCATTTGATCCATTCCCTATATATATATATGAATTGGTTTTTGTACATGTTTGGTATGTTTTGGGGTCTATTTTTAGTGAGATTATTTGTCGTTCTTCGTTGTTTTTTTTGTTTCGGTTTCGTTTTGATTAGAATATATCATTTTATGTTTAATTGGTTCGATTAAGTATTTTTGTGGAAATGGCGTGGAAATGAAACAAAATAGGAAAAGCGAAACATCAGCGCACCAAACAATCGCACTCCGCCCAACAGTGGATGTACCACGACGGCTCAGGGTGCGGTGTACATTAGCGTCTTGACCCCCACATCGGTTCGCCGTTGGGTGCCATCCGGCTCTGACGCACGGAGAATGAAAAGACCCCCAATTCCGGTTGAGGGCGGCGTACATAGGTTGCGCATCTTTGAGAGGCAAGGCGGGAGAAACCGTTTAGTGCGAGGCTGGCGGCGTCGGCGCTATGGTGCATTGGCTGAAAGCAAGCCCAACGGACACTAGCCTCCGTCGGGCGTTGTCGGTCATGTTTTGTGAAGAATCGCGGTGGCCTCCGTCCGACTTTGGCGGGGCGGTGTCTCTTGTTCGTGAGACTTCATTCTACACCTCACACCATGAAGCTAGCTATTTTTTCTCATCTTTACACTTGGTTTTGGGTGATTCCACTTTATCTCGCTTGTAACAATATTGGATTCGTATTCATCATTGAAATTAGTAGCGTTTCTTCTCTTCTCTTTAGTTTTGGGATGAATAATTCTTATATGATGTGTTATTTGTGGGATTATGATGAGGAACTAATTCCCCGTCTAGGGTTAGGGGAATCGAATCGTGTATTGATGAATTCGTATCATGTTGAGCATATTTATCGATTGAATTTGTTTTGCACGCAATTGAACAACTTGATCACTTGTTTGATAATATTAAATGTTGATTGAGGTCGAGAGGCAATTTCAATCTTGGATTGGTGATTTAAGCGAGTGAATCTTATCGAAATGGTGATTCATTATCGAGTTGAATAATTGATTAATTGAACACTGTCGGGGGCGAGAGGCGACCGGGCATTGGGTGCTTTGTGTCTCCTCCGACTCATAAGCCCAGGCGGACGCTTGCCCCGATCGGCATTGGGGGATTTCTCTGGATGCGAGCTCGCGCACATAGCACCGATCGTGAGTACGTCCGCATTGGACGAGTGCGAATGCTGCGTGCACGATGCTTCGTCTTTCCCATTTAGTCTCCTTTCGCATCATTTTCTACAAAATAAATCGAACAATTAAGCGTGAAATGATATATTCTAGTCAAAATAAAATTGAAGCGAAAACAAACAACGACGGCGACACATTAAAGCCCACTAAAATAGGCCCAAAACATACCAAGCGATTCATCTGATCTTTAACATACATATATGAGAATAAATCATGTCCATTGGATTTGAAAATCGATGGTTATATTTAAGTGTGCATCGAATTAGTTAAATATACATTTCTACATATAATTGTGTATTTGTGCATCTGCGTTATAATTTGTAAATTGAATCTGAAGCGTCCATTTTGATTTATCAAGGATTGATATTTAAACTCATATTTACAATATAAGAAGTGTCCACACGATAACCACTTAATATATATATATATATATATAGGAGATGGTTTAGGTAGGAAAGGACAATTTGGTAGGAAATGAGAATAAATCTGGGCCTTTGATTTGCTGGAACAATGATTGGGATTTAATTTCGGTTATGTTACAGTTTTATGTTTTGTGTGCTACACGGATTACTGTGCAGCACTAGAACCCTTCTTGTGCTACACTGCAATGAAAGATGTGCTAAACTAATATATTTAGCATATGTACTACGAATGGATGAAATATGTGCTAAACTAACATGTGCAACATAGTAATTCTGATTGTGCTACACAAATATGAATGATATGCTAGTATTCATATTTCCTACACTAAGGAGCTTTCTCACCATAACTCACCCCTATATATATATATGTGTGTGTGTGTGTGTGTATATATATATATATAGGGTGGTTCACGTAGGAATGCAAATATTGGTAACAATTAAAAAGCTCTTGAGCATTATAAAATTATTGCACTAAATGTATAAATTTGTTGCGAAATTAGGTGCAACAACTTTATGTTCGATGTTACACTTTATAAGTTGAATGTGGTGCAACAAAGTTATCGTGTTCAATCTGACTTTCCTATTTATTACCAATATTTGCATTCTTATATGATTCATCCTCTATATATATATATGGTCAAGTAGGCGGCAACCTACTTTGACCGTGATATCGAGTGATGTAGCGCTTAATTTTGTGGCATTAAATGGTATAAGATCAATCTAAGTTCTGAGTAGATGATCATGTTATATTCACAATCACAAATTCAATTTTCGATGAGTGCGAAATCGTGAATCGAAGTTTTTCATTTGAACTTGGAGTTATGTTATTAAGTGATAGTATAGATTGATTAATGATTATCTCATATTAATTAATTAGCATTAGTTGATCAAGTATATAAGTGTGGGCTTGCACATGTAGTATAATTATGTGCATAATTGATGGATCATACACGTGTTGCGTGTCATGCGGCCCTGGCTTCGGTTTCATGGTCCAAATATGTGGACTTGGATCTTAAAAATTGGTCTTTGAGCCAGAAAAAACGTCTGTAGTGTTGGATTTGTATCTTGAAAGCAATTTTGATTGAGCTTGTATCAATATTTCATATTACCACTATTACAATCTCTATCTGAATTGAATACTTGATTGCATATATCATGTCCCTTATCTCATATATAAGTTAGATCATACGGTGTGTGAAGATCACGAGAAGTGCGTATGATTGGTCGAAGCTTAATGAGATATAAAAGTTTCTGATTGAGACAACTTGAGGACGAGTTGTCGGTGTAGGCTGCATTATAGATAAGTGACTTGACTTAGTTGCTTGTCTATCTTTGATGCGTCTTTGGCGTATTGAAGGATCACGATGAGATGAGTTCTTCTATCGACCGTAGTGAAGAACCTAGATCTCGGTGACTTCGATGATCTAAATTCGATAAGTTATTAGATGAGTATGAGTTGTTGACCATCACTTTGACTTGTTATGGGTGAGGGTTATATGTTCTAACTTGATATTCTCCGCGTCTTGGGTGGTGGCGGTGCTTGTATGTTATGCTAGTTATCGTATCAGTCAACCGTATCCGTTAAGGATGATGGCGTCCCTTAAGGAGCTCAAAATGTTTATTGTACTAAACCTGCGAGGTTGAGTTAGCTCAAGTACAATAATAAGGTTGAGTGGTACTACTTAAGGAATTAAAGATATTAATTATTTTAAGCGATCGAATGCTATAAATAATTAATGGACGTTCAATATCTTAAATACGGGGATTCGTAATGTCTAAGTGCAAGCCGACTCAACTTCGATAATAAAGGGTAAGTCGACATTTATTCTCTAGTGGCATGAATAAATGTTTATAAATTAATTTATATTACAGGTGAATATAAAATAATTAATTTATTTGAGGCCCATCTTTATTCCTTGCATTTGATCCACAGGTGGCCCGTCCGGCCCGTAGCTAAGTATGGAAATCGGCGCACCTCTCTCTACAAGGTAATGATTTGATTCTCTTTATCCTAAAAGGGTATTATTATATTTATGGGATATGCATAGATCCTTTCCATATAGGATTATGGTAATAATCCTTTCCATATAGGATTATGGTAATTTTCATATGGGATTATGGTAATTTCCATATAGGATTATGGTAATGCATTATAAATATGAGGTAAGAGATTAAATCTCGTCGATGATTAATAATCATCATCATAATTTTCGAGACTCCCATTGTTCTTGGGAGAGAATTTTCGAAAAAGTGTAGAGAGGATAAATGGTGATTTTTCAAGCATTCTCCATAGATCGTCCTCACTCGACATTGGAGATTGGGCGGCCGGGATCTGATCCGAGAAGGTCAAAGCACGAGTCTCGATCCATTCCGCTCGGCAGATTCAAAGGTAAACACGAGAAAACCAACGTGTTGCAATTAATTATATAGGTGCATGCTAGGTATATAATCAATGTATGGTGAATTAAACATCGAAGATAGATCCTCGGGAAAGGGCTAAACATAGTTTTCCTACAATTTGTATCGAGCACAGGATCGATATCTTGGCTCTGTTGGATTAATTCACGTTTGATTATTACGTCGCAATATATTAATTGTTGAATCATCGTTCATCGTGGTTCGTTTTTATTTTGTCGGATTTTGTTTTCACCACGAGAAAATCCGTGGTTAGATTAGATTTATTTTACGTAAATCTTATACGTAAAAGTAAAGCGAGGCAGCGGTCGAGATCGAGGCGGCGGGAAAAATGGGTCATACGGCGTGCGGCGGCAACGCATGGCGTGCGGCGCTCGGACTCGCCCGCGTGGCGGATCCGAGCCAGATCCGTTTTTCGGCCGAATCTGTTTTGATGAGTCGGTCCGTGCCCGTGCGCGCGGCCCGTTTTGAAGATTATAAAGATCATGCTTTGCAATTCTATGTAATAGATTAGGCGGGAAAGTGCAGATTCACAGTGAGCCATGATGAGCGTTTTTATTTTATTTTATCGTTCATTGCATGTCGTGGATGTTTAAATAGTGCGATAGCATGCTATGTATGTTTAAATTACGTTGACAAACCTTTACGTGTTTTAAAGTAAATTGGATGCGCATCGTAAGCATGCTAGGTTTATCGCGTTTTCAAGCATATTTTAGAATTACTGAGCATGTTTTACATGTTGAGTTCTATGAACAAGCATGCTAGGATTACGTGATGCATGGACAAACCTTTTGAACAAAAGACTAAACAAGCAACCCGACAAATTAATATTTAAAATTAAAATGTCAAGACCTCACTTTTGATCTCTAAACAAAGTGAGGCCGACTTGTGAGTGGCGATCACACGCGTGGCTTGCTTGCCTTGTTTATCATAAGTATGTTAGATGAGATTTCTAAATAAAACATTTTAAATCTATTGAGAAGTGGGAGTTTCATGTGTGGCGATCCACACAGCGTGGCTTGCATGTGCGATTTTCATAAGTTCTACGGAGATAGATATAAAATGAGATAACAAAAGAATTTTAATTGGGCGGTATGGTCCGAGTGGTATGCGATTCTAAAATTCATTTCTTTATTAAAATTGTGGTCATTGCTTAGACATCACCTCAAGTACAACTTCCCATGAAGTCCCTTCTTGCGATAGTGATGTGGTCTAGAAAGGTCAATCGTTAATTTCATTTGTCATAAGGATAAGTTGACATGGATTGAAATTAAGCGACTAAAAGGTATATTTTAGTGCAGTGGGGGTTCGTGTGTAGCGTCCACACGCGTGGCTTGGATGTGGGATTCCTTGGGCGATTGGAGGTTTCAATTAATATTGTTTTATCAAAGGTTACAATATTATTTCACGAATTATGTGCGATCGTATGCTTATGTGTTTACTTTATCGATTTCGGATATGTCATTACATCGATTATCAATATGCTCGCACAAAATCCCTTATCCGGTCCAAATTTTATCGGTGGAAGCGAAACATTGAGAATGTTCTTATCATTTGAAGAAAATCTGTTTGTACTCACTACACCCCCCCCAAGCTCTCAGACAGTTCATCTCTTGATGAGGGCGCAAGGAGCACGAAATGGGACAAATCAAATAGAATGGCAAAGTGCTTCTTTTGGTCACCATGTCGAGTCCCCGCAACTCCGACATCGAGAGATGGAAGATCGCAACACGATATGGCTAAGTCTTATGAAATTGTATGAGGTCGGACGAATCGCTTGTCGTAATTTGACAAAATCAATAATGTCAAGTTGATGAAGGAAGCGATTTGGTGCATAACCATGTTAAGCAAATGATTAATCTCTTGGAGAGCTCGAATTGGTTGGAGGATATATTGATGGCGTGAGTCGAGAATCGATATGATCCTCAACACTTTGCCCAAGTCTTTTGATGACTCCGTTATAAAGCGATCCTTTATGATAAGAGTTATACTCTAGATTCATTGCAAGAGGATCTAGTAGCGGAAGAAGCATAAAATGGGCAAAGTGGTGTGATCTTTAATGCGCACTCAAAGAAAACCTTTGCTTTATTGAAAGATGAAAAGGAAAAGTGGAATTCAAGAGATGCTAAGGCTAAAGAAAGAGTGGGAATGTCTGAAGGGCTCTACCGGTGGTTTGAAAAAGCGAAGGAGAAGGGCAAATGCTTCAAGTGCGGTGAGGCGGGCATTGGAAGGCTAAGTGCCCCAAGCTCGAGGCTCTAGGTACGCCATTTGCTTTAGTGGCGGAAACATGTTTAGCGACTTGTTCTACCCATTCTTGGGTAGTAGACACGAGTCTGTTGATCATGTTTGTTACACTTGAGGGGTTCTGCGGACAATGGAGGTGAATGATGGCGAGATAACGATCTCCATGGGCAACGTGGCGAAAGTTGAGGCCGTTGCGATCGGAGATGTTACTTTATGTTTGAAAGCAGTTTAGTTTTAAAGGCGTTTTATATGTGCGGATTTTTGGCGGAACCTTGTTTACATTTGAAATTGTTTATTCATGGATATTCGATTGTTTTGATAGTGGTGTTTCTATCATAAGAAATGACGAAGTTATCGTGTAGGCACATTATATAATTAAGCTTTATACTTTTTACGCAATACATAATACCTATAACTATGTTGCATCTACATCAAACCTTAAAAGATAAAATTTTCTTCACAAGATGACACCTCTTTTCTCGGCATCTTAGATTAGGTCACATCAATCTAAATAGGATCAAAGGCGGCTAAGAATGGGCGTTGGGTAATCTCACGATTACTCAGTTCCCGGTCTGCGAATCTATATAGAAGGTAAGATGTTGACGGACCCTTCAAAGCGAAGGGTCATAGAGCCAAAGAAATGTTAGAGCTAGTCCATTCGACTGTGTGGACCGATTTCACACAAGCTCGTGAAGTGCAGTATTTTGTCACTTTCATTGGCGATTACTCAAGGTGCGGATCGTATACCGCTTCACCGCAAGTCGAATGCTTTGAAATTCAAAGAATTTTAGGCGGAAGTGGAGGCGAAGCTAGGTAAGAGTATCAAGTCGCTGCGTTCGATCGCGGTGGCGAATACCTCAACAACGAGTTCATGGACTATCTAGTGAAGTGTGGGATTACCTCGGTAGCAGTTCACCGCACACATACGACAAAATGGTGTGTCGGGCGAAGAAATAGGACTCTTTTGGAAATGGTTAGATCAATGATGAGTTATGCAACTTTGCTATTTCGTTTTGGGGTATGCCTTAGAAGCGGTGACATACTTGCTAAATCTAGTACCATCAGTCGATCGAAGAGACCCTTTCGAGTTGTGGTATTGGCGCAAGCCGAGTTTAAGCCACATAAGGATATGGGGCGATCCAACACATGTCTTTGAACAAGAAGGCGACAAGTTGGAGGCTAGATCCGGCAAAGGCATTTATTGGCTATCATAGAGGAGCGAAGGTGGTTTATTCTATAGTCTAAGGATCGAGAAGGTCATTATTAGCACTAATGCCGATTCTTAGAAGAGACTACATGAAAATCATAAATCAAAGTTGAAATCATTCTTGAGAATTAGAAGATAATCGTATTCCACCACCGATTAGACCAAAGGTGCGAGATGTCGAGTCAGTGGGAGGATGGACACTAGATACTTCAAGAAATTGAAGTGGGTCGAGTTTCCTTTGGAGATCCGACCGTCTAAGTGGTACCTACCGACAAGTTGTGCAAAATAGAGAACCACAAATTCTGCACCCGCGTTGCCATTGTGCTGTAGAACCTCGTAGTAGTGGGAGGTTGTTCGTCAACCCGAGTGATTTATGTTCGTGGGAGAATCTTGGTTTAGTCGAAGCGAGCAGCAATAATCGACCCATGGACATACAAGGAGGCGTCTGAGACATTGATGCAAGATCATGGCACACCGTTATGGACTTAGAAATGGAGTCCATGCGGCTATGGATGTATATGAAAGACACCTCTACCGGATGGCGAGGAAGCCATAGGTAGTAAGTGGATATATAAGAGGAGAGAGATTCCGATGGAGGTTTGACTTTTAAAGCCGGGCTTGTGGCGAAAGGTACACTCAGTTGAGGGCATCGATTTCGATGAGACCTTTTAGCACTGTAGCAATGCTCAAGTCCATCGAATTCTTACGGCCATAGCAGCCCACTTGAACCTAGAGGTTTGGCAAATGGATGTGAAAACCGCTTTTCTAAGCGGTTACCTTGAGGAAGGTAGAGACATCTATATGCGGCAACCCGAAGGTTATGTGGTCGGTGAAGAGCATCTAGTGTGGAAGCTTAAGAAGTCCATTTATGGACTCAAGCAAACTTCGATCATGGAACTTACGCTTTGGCGAGGTGGTAAAGTCTATGGATTTACCCAGTTGCCTAGCGAAAGTTGTGTGTATCGTTTAGATGTCAGCGGTGATGTGGTATTTCTTGCACTTTATGTAGATGACATTCTTCTATTTGGCAACAATGTGAAGTTGTTATCGGGGCGTAAAGAGTTGGTTATCCGATCGGTTTCAAATGAAAGACTTAGGAGATGCGGCGATACATTCTTGTGATCAAGGTTTACGAGATCGCAAGAAGAAAATGTTGAGCTTATCTCGGGCGTCTTACATTGATCTTGTGATTACTCGTTTAGTATGCGAGACCGCCAAGAAAGGATTGCTACCTTTCGGACATAGCGTTCCTTTATCTAAGGAGCGATCACCTATGCGCAAAGGAGATAGAGGAAATGAGACAAGTTCCTACGTTTCCGCCGTAGGAAGTCTCATATACGCAATGCTATGCACGAGGCCGATATCTTCTATGCGGTAGGCATAGTAGCTGAATATCGATCTAACCTGGACAAGCTCATTGGATTGCGATAAAGCATATACTCAAGTACGAAAAGACTTGAAATTATAGGCTAATTTACTATGCGAGATAGTCTAATGCCTTTGGGTTATTCGAGACTCGGTTCCAAGTGACCGTGATAAGAATAAGTCTACCTCGGACTATGTGTTTATCTTGGGAGGTGGAGCCGTATCTGGCGGAGTGCAAGCGGCGATGCATTGCGGACTCTACCATGGAAGCTAATATGTAGCCGCGGAGGTTGCTAAGGAGGCTGTATGGTTCATGAACTACCTCATGGATCTAGGTGTGGTACTGGTTTGCCCAAGAGTATCATAGTTTCTTGTGATAACTCGGTGCGATGTGCAAACTCGAAGGAACCACGGATCCACTAAGCAACCAAACACATAGAGAAAGTACCATGTCATACGAGAAATCGTTAGGCGAGGGGCGTCTTGAATGTAAAGATTGATCGACGGATAACCTAGCGGATCCATTCACTAAAGCTGCCGCAAAAAGTCTCGTTGGGCACGTTAGAGGACTTGAATTGCGCTAGATGGCACCTCTAAAGTGCGCGCAATAAGTCTCGTCGGAGCGTTAGAGGACTTAATTGCGCTTGATGGCACCCACTTAGAAAGGAAACTTTTGTATAAGTGGGAGAAGCAAAGTGATGGTTTTGTTTGTAATAGCTAGTAGAGACACATTGTATACTAAAGTTTGCTTTAGTATAAGTGGGAGATTGTTGGATTTGTATCTTGAAAGCGGTTTTGGTTGAGCTTGTATCTGATGTTTCTATTACCACTATTACAATCTCTATCCGAATTGAATACTTGATTGCATATATCGTGTCCCTTATCTCATATATAAGTTAGATCATACGGTGTGTAGAAGATCACGAAGTGCGTATGATTGGTCAAGCAATGAGATATAAAAGTTTCACGGTGAGACAACTTGAGGACGAGTTGTCGGTGTGAGTGCGATATAGATGAAGTGACTTGACTTAGTTGCTTGTCTATCTTTGATGCGTCTTTGGCGTATTGAAAGATCACGATGAGATGAGTTCTTCTATCGACCGTAGTGAAGAACCCAGATCTCGGTGACTTACGATGATCTAAATCTCGATAAGGTATTAGATGAGTATGAGTTGTTGACCATCACTTTGACTTGTTATGGGTGAGGGTTATATGTTCTAACTTGATATTCTCCGCGTCTTGGGTGGTGGCGGTGCTTGTATGTCATGCTAGTTATCTGTCAGTCACCGTATCCGTTAAGGATGATGGCGTCCCATAAGGAGCTCAAAGGTTTATTGTACTAAACCTGCGCAGTTGAGTTAGCTCAAGTACAATAATAAGGTTGAGTGGTACTACTTAAGGAATTAAAGATATTAATTATTTTAAGCGATCAGAATGCTATAAATAATTAATGGACGTTCGATATCTTAAATCGAGGATTCGTAATGTCTAAGTGTAAGCCAGACTCAACTTCGGTAATAAAGGGGTAAGTCGGCATTTATTCTCTAGTGGCATGAATAAATGTTTATAAATTAATTTATGTTAAAATTTGAACATAAGATAATTAATTTATTTGAGGCCCATCTTTATTCCTTGCATTTGATCCACAGGGTGGCCCATCAGGGCCCGTAGCTAAGTATGGAAATCGCGCCCTCTCTCTACAAGGTAATGATTTGATTCTCTTTATCTAAAGGATATTATTATATTTATGGGATATGCATAGATCATTTCCATATAGGATTATGGTAATAATCATTTCCATATAGGATTATGGTAATTTCCATAAAGGATTATGGTAATTTCCATATGAGATTATGGTAATTTCCATATAGGATTATGGTAATGCATTATAAATATGAGGTAAGAGATTAAATCTCGTCGATGATTAATAATCATCATCATAATTTTCGAGACTCCCATTGTTCTTGGGAGAGAATTTTGAAAAAGTGTAGAGAGGATAAAGGGTGATTTTCGAAGCATTCTCCATAGATCGTCCTCGCTCGGCGTTGGAGATTGGGCAACGGGATCTGATCCGGAAGGTCAAAGCACGAGTCTCGATCCATTCCGCCTCGGCAGATTCAAAGGTAAACACGAGAAAACCCAGCGTGTTGCAATTAATTATATAGGTGCTTGCTAGGTATATAATCAATGTATGGTGAATTAAACATCCAAGATAGATCCTCGGGAAAGGGCTAAACATAGTTTTTCCCTACATGTAGCCCTCTGCCTATCATAATTTAGCCGTGATGGGCTTTGACTCTAGCAAGCTACTATGCATATGGATTGTGCCCTATAAATATAGATATTCTCCTGCATAGCACTCTTTGCGTAACTTAGAACATATGTCGAAGATCCATCCCTACCTTATTCCAGTTTGTTGGAACTCATTGGTTTGCGATGCTGTCGATCTGAGAGCACTATCAAAGTGTATCTTGTCTTGCAAGTAAACGGTTCCCTCGACTCGGCGTTTTTTATGGTTTTGAAATTGTGTTTTGTGTCGATTTAGTTTGTTTTGTTGTATTCCTGGTCTCTTTTTTTCTGTTATATTGTAATAGGCCGACAAATTCTGTATATTTTTTTTGTACTGCATTTTCCAACAATTTGCAGATCTATGATTGGCTACACAAAGGATGATGGAGGTGACACGAGGAGGGGGATGGTGATGGCACAGTGGGTGGGCTGAGAGATGAAAATGTTAATTGATATAGTTAAATTTAATCAATTAATTAATATGTTAATTATCTATCTAAGAATTTAATATTCGTCATCAATTAACGATATAATGGTGACAATATAGATAAATTAGTTAAGGATAAAAATTTTACTCTACAAAATCTTCATTATCTAGGGGTTGTAGCTGAGATGGTAGAGCACTCCCTTAGGTAGAGCACTCCCTTAGCATGTGAGAGGTACGACCGTACGGGTATCGGGTACCCTGCATCTCCATTCTTAGATAATCAGATTTAACATATTTAGTTTTTGATAAATAATGGATTCTTCATCTTTAAAATTTGACAAACTAGAGATCATTTTGGGTACGTTGTACAAATTTAATATTTTTCTGTAAGCACCTGAGATTTTGCTTTGAGTTTACAAATTTTAAAATAAATAGAAACTTTCGAAAAGGTAAAGATAATTAGACAAATATGAACAAATTATGGACATTGAACCCATCGTATAATTATAATCCTTGTTCTGTAGTTCAGAATAATGGGCCTCACTGAATTGAAAATTTGAAACTATTATACTATCTGTTAGTCTAAATCGTCTATAGCTAATAAAAGGCCCATTAGATTAATCTCTAATTTTATTAAAAAAAGTATTATATTATCCCGTCTCTTACATATCTACGCTCGTAGCGTACATTACTGTAATGAAATTTCACGAGGTTAATCATTAGTTCAAACATTGAAGTGAGCTTAGTTAAGCATGCTATTATTTCTTAGGCACCGAAAATAAAATTTTGACCATGCTAAATTTGATAATTAATTAGCTACAATCTTGAATCCGGATGTTATTTTACAAAAGAAAAGAAAAGCCCAAGGCTTCTGAACATAGAAATTGATTATAAATCAATTTCGGCCAGGATTTCTTATATTTGGGCCTTTGGGCGTTGCATCAGGCATCTTCAAGTTATTGCTACTATATAATCAAATGAAGGAGATTCTATTAACAACTATTCCTCCAGCCCACTCTAAGTGGTCTATACTCAAAAATAAATTGTTTTTACACATAAAAGTATCTTAAATTTAGTGAGTCACACTGTTTTAGGGGGTCTGTGCCCCAATATCTGCCATAAAAGGGTTAACAATACCCTCGAAGAGATGGCTAGTTCAAGATGCTGAATAACAAAGTTTTATTTTGGAAAAACTTACATAAAATATAATTCTTCTTAATCTATGTGCCCAAAAATAATGAACCGCTTAAAATGGTACGGAAAAAGTACCAATTTATTTTCTACTACACTAGTGGAAAAAAAATCTATCACATAACTCAGAGATGAGCTACTTAAATGAGTACACCATGTTGGTTTGAGTGAAAAAAAATCTATCACCTTGTTTGATTTGAATGATTATGGATAATTGATAAATAATTAATCTTAATCAAGCATTTGGTTTACATAATCGACCTGACCCATATTTTTATCATCTATTTGGGTGATTATTAATCATCCCAAACTTGGGAGGATTATATAATCATCTTTATTAGCAATAAGCTGAAGTAGGTAGTTGTTAGAGTAGTTACAATAAGCGAATTAGTTAAGAAGTTATGAATCATTAGTTAGTTGCAAGAAGTTAGAGTTAGTTATTGATTAAGATTATGTAAGCGCTATCTCTTGTAATCTATATATACATTTCGAAGGAAGGAATAAAATTTGATTCTCTTCTTCATAACTATCGTATGATTTAGTTTCTTGATATGGTATAAGAGCTTGCCATTTTCTTTCTCTCGATCCTCATCAAAATCATATGAAAACTCTCCTTCCTAAATCACTATACGCAACTCACCACTCTCTTCATCTCTCGAAAATTATGGAGTTATCAACCACATCAAGTAATATTCCATCCATGCATCGATCACTCTCAGTGGATAGATCGATTACAATTTCGAAATTTCAAGTATTGGCAACCGCAAGAGCTTACGGTTTGAAGATATTCTTCTTCAACAAACTCCTCCGTCTCGGTTTTAGAGGCGAATCTAAGGAACCTCCACAAATCCAGGTTTATCTCACGTGGTTAAGCGTGATCAATTCATGTTTATTTGGATCTTGGCATCTATTTCCCCACGATGATCACATACATGGCCGATGCAAACAAGAAGACAATCGGAATACGTTTGAGGCGTTATTCCACTCTCAATCAAAGCCCGAGCAATGCGGATGAAGTTAGCTTGAAGTTTTGAAAAGCGATTCTCCGATTGATGATTACATTCTTAAATTGAGGAGATTTCTAACCAACTCTTCAACATAGGTCGAAATTTGAAACAAATCGGTTTCATATATACTACAAGGTCTATGGTGAGTGAGAGCATAAGTGTAGTCTTATCTTGAGGTGTGAGGCGATGACACTACAGTCGAGTAAGCTCTACAAACTCATGAGCCGTTTGCGAGAATCAAGCTGCTGCCTCAAACTCCACCAACCTAGCCTTTCATCCTCAAGCCAATGTTGTATATCACAATCATGGAAGTCAACGTGGGAGGAAGATGCAGGAGAGGACGGTCATGGTAGGGATGGAGGTGGTTTTCGATGGCGATGAACTTATTTGCCAACTTTGTGGTAAGGCAAATCATGTAGCCTCAAAGTGCTACAAAGGTTCGATGTGAACTTTGCTAGACGGACTTGCAGCCCAACACTTCCATTCCACCTCGAGGCGATATGGCAAACACCTGAACATCATGTTAATCATAATCTCGTCATGATTTAACTCTCCTTCCGGTCCTCATCGAATCTCAATGCTATTCAGCGTTATCATCATCTCGCTCAATCGGTTGCCTCGGTTGGTATCTTGACTCGGGGGCTTGACATGTATAGCTACAGACCACGAAAATCTCCAATTCAAGCTCCATATCACGGCAATGACACCTTGGCGGAGGTAATGGCTCTCACCTTCCTATTACTCATATTGGCTCAACATGTTTACCTAGCTCGAACTCATCTAAACCATTGTTGCTCGGCAATATCTTATTTGTTCCACACATAACCAAAAGTTAGCTAAGTATCGCTAAGTTTACCTTGGACAACAATGTGTTTTGGAAATTCACTCAAATTCATGTTTTGTTAAGGACAAAACTCTTACAAAATCTTCTTTGGAAGGAACACTTAGGGATGGCCTCTACCATTTGGATTTCACCAAGTCTCATGTTCGAATGACGCCTCGTTCCCAAAATCTCGGTTCAAACAACATCTTACAACTCAAAATAAAGTAGATGTCAATATTTGGCATGATAGATTAGGCCACCCCTGTAATGGTGTATTGAGTACTACTCTCAAAGCAATGAATCTATCATAAAAAATGTCTAGCAAGAAGTTTTGTAATGCCTGCGCTGTAGGAAAAATACATTCCATGAATTTTCCTTCTATTGATATCAAAACAACTGCTCATTTTCAACTCATACACACTGATGTATGGGGTCCAAGTTCAATTGTTTCTACTGAAGGTTTTAAATACTATATCCACTTTGTTGATGATTTCACTAGATTCACGTGGATCTTCCCTCTAGTATTAAAATCAGAAGTCATAACAGTGTTCAAAAAGTTTCACACTTTCATTGAACGACAATTTAATGTCAAACTCAAAGCTGTTCAATCCGATTGGGGAGGGGAGTATAGACCTCTAAAACCCTTTCTTGAATCTCTAGGCATTCAATTTAGACATCCTTGTCCACACACACACCAGCAAAATGGAAAATCTGAGAGAAAACATAGACACATTGTTGAACTTGGACTTAGTTTACTTGCCTCATCCTCTCTTCCTTATAAATTTTGGTGGGATGCCTTTACCAGTTGTATGCCTCATCAATAGACTACCTTCACCATCACTAAATAATCTATCACCGTATCGATTCTATTCAAATCGTTGCAGATTATCACATGCTAAAAATATTTGGCTACAACTGTTACCCTTACCTTAGCCTTATAACACCTCCAAAATTCAATATAGGTCATCTAAATATCTTTTCTTGGCTATAGTTCTATGCATAAGGGCTATCGTTGCCTTACCCATCTGGAAAAATTTTCATTGCTCGAGCAGTGTAGTTCGATGAAAAGGAATTTCCATCTGATGAGTTGTTGGAAAAATCTCAATCCTTGAGCACGGATGCTAAACTCGATGCGCTTCCTCAAATTCGGATATTCAAATTCTTTTCCTAGTATATCTCTTCCTACTTCAAATTCGTTATCTCCATCACTTCTCTCCTCTCCGAGAATGTTCCTCACACTCATGACCACCTCATAAACTCTTCTCACGATCTTAGTCCTCTCGTAGTTCAATTTCAATCTCTCAAATGATAGCTCAACTCATACTTCCTCTCGACCTATTTCCCAAAACCCTTCTTGGACTTACACACTTCTCCTCCATTATCAAACACTCATCACATGGCTACTAGATCAAAGTGTGGCATATTGAACCTAAGGTCTACATAGCCGTATCAAGCTTCACCCACCGCCATTGTAAATTCCTCTCAACACTCATCCGGTTCCAAGCCGATGATACTCTTGATAAGCAAGGCCCGACTTGTGGCGGGTTTTCGTGACTAGGCGGTTTGGATTTCTTGGAGACTTTTAGCCCGTGGTTAAACCGGTCTCTGTAAGACTTCTATTCTCTTCTACAACTCACAAATGGGACATTCATCATATAGATATAAATAATGCATTCCTTAATAGGTATCTTGACAAAGTTGTATACATGAAGCAACCACCGCTCGAAGATTCTAAACATCCGGATTGGGTATGCAGGCTAAAGAAATCTCTTTATGGGTTGAAACCGCCCTAGGGCATGGTATGATAGGCTGAAAACTCATCTTCTCAAGTTTGGATTTAAGTACTCGACATCGACCATTTGTTCTTCTTCATGAGAAATGGTGATGGAAAATTGTTATTAGTATTAGTTTATGTTGATGATATACTAATAACTGGGGATGATCCTTAACTTGTTACTCAGTTTATTCAAACTTTATCTGATGAGTTTGCTCTCAAGACATTGGGGAATGTCAACTTTTTCCTCGGTATTGAAGTGAATCGGAGAATAACACCCTTCTTGGCTCAAACCAAGTACATCGAGATCTACTCAGCGAACCAAGCTCTTGGACGATAAATCTCCGTATTCACCATATGATCTAGGCACCAAGTTGCACAAATCGATAGTCTTGCATTTTGTGATCCAACATTTTATCAAGTATCATCGTTGCCTTGATACTTAACCATTACTAGACACGATATTTCGTTTATGGTGACAAGCTCGGTCGGTTCATGTAACAACCCACCGAATTGCGTGTGAAAGCGTGTAATGGTTGCTCAGTTATCTCAAAAGGTACTCTACATTACTCTCTTGGTTCTCATCGCCCCGTCTCTTCAACTTCAAGCTTTCTCGGATATGGATTGGGCGGATCGATTGATGATAGAAAGTCTCTTGGTGGATATCGGTCTTCTTGGGTTGAATTTGTTATCTTGGGTTCAAGAAACAAAATGTGGTGTCTAGAATTTCCACCGGTCGAATATAGGTCTTTGGTGACACTTCAACCGAACGATATGGATTCGGTCTTCTTCGTGAGATTGGGTATAATCTCTCACAATCTCCTATTATATGGTGCGAAAAAATAACGGCAACAAACAATGGCTTCCAACCCAATCTTACATGCACGCACAAAGCATATTGAGATTGATGTTCACTTTGTGCGAGACAAAGTCTTGAAGAAGGAGTTGGACGTGAGACATATATCTTCAGTGGATCAGCTGCTGATATACTTACGAAGCCAGTGACTATCTCTTGGTTTCAGACGCTACTCAACAAGCTCCCGTTTGAAAAAGGATAGTCAGGTTTGATGGGGTTGTATTAGCAATAAGCAAGTAGGTAGTGTTAGAGTAGTTCTGATAAATGAATTGGTTAAGAAGTTATGAATCATTAGTTAGTTGCGAAGTTAGAGTTAGTTATTCGAGTTAAGATTATGTAATCGCTATCTCTTGTAATCTCTATATACACATTTCGAAGGAAGGAATAAAATTTAATTCTCTTCTTCATAACTATCGTATGATTTAGTTTCTTGATAATCTTGATTCAAAGTCAAAATTACAAAAATATCCTTATCGAAATTGTTTTGGTTGGAATAGGGAGGCCGGCGTCGGCGGTGGCGGCGGTGGTGTAGATAAGCGGTGGCAATCAGGCGGTAGAGTCGCGACTACCGATGTTCGGCCGAGAGAGAGGACAAAGTAGGGTTGGCGATGGCACTGTTTCTCTATCACGATGGCGGCGGTGCTAGCCGAGAAAGAGGAAGAGGGCAACAATGATCTTTGTTGTCTTTGTCGCTACTATCATCGTCGGCGGTGGTAATGATGTGAGCATTCATGACCCGGAGGGGCGGTGGGGCATTGGGCCCCCTTGGGTCTTAAAAAATTACTAAGTATATGTATGTATTTTTCATATAATTGTTAAAATAGATTCATATTTTGTGTTGTGGTGGAGTTATGTATTTTGTGTGATATCGATATTGACTTGATCTTCCTTTTGTCATTATTGGTGTTAAGTTTTATAGTATTTTAGTGAAAATATATTAACATCTAATTTTTGATGATGTGCAAGTTATGAACAATACGATTTTTATTTGTATACAACTATTGTATATTTTATTCTTTAATTAAAAACTTGATATCTATACGATTAAACATTTTTACTATTATATTATTCTATCATTTGATGCTTGTTTATAATGGCGCATGTATCAATAATTAGAAATATATTTTGCTTTTATACTATACTATCAAAGGCTGAAGTTTAAATTGATATAGCTTTGTTTAGTTCCTTCTTCATAATTTAGAAGATTGTAAATTAGAGTTCATTTCAAATATTATTATTATTTAGGTAGATGAAGTTTTATATGTTTCATTTTCATTGATTAATTGACATATCCATCCAAACTAAAAAATAAAAAAGAAATTCTTCAAAAAATATAAAGAAATATTGTGAGATGATCATCTTAACCTTTTGATATAATGATATAATTTAAATAAAGTTATAGTGGTATTAAAATTAGTATTTATTTCAAAGTTTAATTTTAAAATTCTTCTTATAGATTTATAAATTATATCTCCTTCATCCACAAAATTAAATTAAATTACTTATTTCTCTGGCCATCAATGACGAAGCGTTCTTTCTTCTTACGGACGTGATCACATAACTCCCTCGTATTTTATGGGTCATCTTACCACTAGCTTTACATTCAATCTGATTTATTAAAGCGTATCTTCTTAAAATTTGTAAGCAATTTGGTGGACGAAATAAGTAATTATTTGGGCGCTAAATAAAAAGTGCGGGTCCGTCACTGGATGTGAGCATGCCATCTGGCCAAAATTGAGAGGGTCAGTGGTACCATGGTGGTGGCTGTCGGCAGTAGCCATCAACATAAAATGAGAAGGCTGAGCAGTAGCCATGAGGACGACTTATTGGAAAGCAGCCATGGATCTGAAGAGGCGCGAGCTTTACCGGTTCCAGAAAAGCGACGGCGGGTCTAGTTTGGAGAGAGAGAGAGATGCGACTGAGGTGGAGAAAGATAGGGAGTTGAACGTTTTGAGAAGAGGAAGAAGGTGTATGAGGCGATGTCCGTCGGAGCGGTGACGACGGAGCCGATGCGAGGCGGTGGAGTAGCGTTGACTGCGTTTGAGGGAGGGGCGACGCTGAGAAAGAAATGCGGAAGGGTTTCAATGAGAGTTAGAGAGGGAGAGAAGAAGCGTGTATAAGAGGGGAGTTTTGGGCCCAAATTTGGGATCTGAAATTAAATTTTCTCATTGGACCTGGAAGTAATTATTTTCTTAGGCTAATTTAATCAATTATTGCTGCAGTTTTTTTAATTAAATTGAGCATTAAGTTGATTAATTAATTGTAGGATTTAATTTGGTACAATAAATCAAATTACGTTAGCCAAGATTTTAATTCGAGGATTAGAAATTGAAGGAAAGTGAACAAAATGGCAATTTTGATAATATACTACATTTAATGTTAATCCTTCAATTTATCGTATCTGCAATCAATCAATTCAAACATAAAACTATATAATTCAAATAATCACATCTTATTCTATCCTATCAATCTTATTTATCTTATCCATCAAATCAAACTCCCATATGTATTGTAGTGTCAACTCTGTGGCACATGTTTAAGCGAAATTGCCCTAGCAATTTTTTTAATTATTATTATTAATGTCCCGGAGCCACATAGGAAACTGTGAAAACGAGTCTTACTAAGAAGGTCAATGTCAAATTTCGCTTAAACATGTGTGGTGGAATTTCAGTTTTCAGTCACATACTTTGTGGTTTTACTAATTAGGTCCTCAACATATAGTTATGTTCTTGAATGTTTTGTAGGTCCTAAATTTAGTAAGCATGATCTTCTATGCAAATTGTTAATTTTTATTTATTTTTAGTTATAGTTTTTTCACCAGGTTTGCAGGAAAGGTAATAGGCGACTACTTTGATATATTTAATAAATAAATAAATAACAAATTTCTACATACTTAATGTGGTAAATTTTAAAATTATGATATTGGTGCATCGCATGGGAAGGATGCTAGTCGTATGAAAAAAAATGAAAACCTTGTGATTTCATAATTCTAGGCTTCCAGCAACTTTTCGTGCGTTATTTTTGGTAGAAGTAGTTCCGCGAATAAAAATTCAGTATTGACATTAATACCGTAGAGAAAGACAGTTCGAATATCTTATTTTTAATCGTGCATCGGATGTAACGTAATAACGGTCAATAATTTTGTCCATTACAATAGTAAACTCAAACACAAAGGTAATTAAACATGAGTTGGTAAAGAGATGTAGAATAAATATTGAGACAATAATCATTATAAGAATTTGCACGATTAACGGCGGAATTTTCTCTGTTATCTTGAATAAGTCCGTCGGTGATCTTAAATAACGACGAACAATAGCGGAAGCAAGTCCGTCGGTGAAAACATATCGTTGATTCACCGGCGGACTCTCGACGGATATAGGCGTCGCCGTTATGTACGCATGCCCGTCGTCGATCAACGACGAACAGTCCGTCGTTAAAGTTTAAAAAAATAAACCATTTTTTTCACATTTATCGTACCCAGTTATCGACGGTCGCCTGTTGAAAATGAAATCATTCAATTCAATAATACCTCAACAAACATGAAATCTCAATTCATCATTCAATTCAAATACATTAAAATAACTAAATCGTATTTGTTTTATCCATACAGAAAGCATATAAATATAATCCATCCGATGAAAGAAACACAAAGTAATATGATCCATACAATACATAAAAATGAGTAATAATGTATGATCAATAGGGAGGATGAGGTGGTGGTGATGCAAGTCCAGAGTGTGCTAGATGCTGATCCAGTATGTGATAAACGCGAACTTTACGTTTATTTTGATATTTAAAGATGATTTTAGATCAATAAAGTGCGTTTATGTCTTGGATCTCAATGCTTTTACATATTCTTGGAAGATACTGCTCTTGGGTTCCGTTTTTGGTGTTTTGTAGGCTTATAAGTTGGAAACCGGAGCATGGAACGAAGCACGAGCAAAAGAAGGCTGAAAACAGGGCCTAGCAACCACCCTCACGGCCGCTAGCCCGAGCGCGAGCACAATATATGCGCGGAACTGAAGCCTGCGACCAGCCTAGCGATCGCTAGGCCGACCGCGAAAATCCACAAGGCGCGCCACTCCTGGCGACCGCGAGGCGTGCCATGAGCTACCCAACGTCGCGAAGAAAACGCTTCGATTCTCGTGACCATGGCTAGCGATCAGCGGCGGTGTCGAAAGCTTACCTAGCGGCCATAAGTCAAGTCATAGCGAAGAAGATGCGCACGCTGCAGTTCACCTAGCGACCGAGCTCGCGATCATGAGCTCGCCACGCAGCAATGCGGAAGGCCCAAGTGGGGTTTCGGCTTTGCTATAAATGAGGGCATCGCCCCTCGCGCCTCAAGCGCTCGGACCTCAAATCGACGTTTTCCTCGGTTTTCATTATTTTTCATACTTTTGCACTCTAGTTTTGATTTAGATTGATTCTAGCTTTAGTTTTCCATCATTCTACATTAGTTCTACGGTTTGTTATCGATTTGGAGCGTTTTCGTCGAGCAATTGCATTCTTTTCGTTTTCACCGAGGTTGGGATTTGAACCCAACGATTGTTCTTGAGACGCTTTCCTACGGGTTTTATCAATTTAATTTACATTTTATGATTAATTCGTATTTTATTCCATTAATTACGTCTAGCTAAATTTACATTCTAATCCTGGGTTTGCATGATTCTATCCTAAATGTTGTGATTCCTGCTCCTGGCATTGATTCATGATTCTTGGTGCTTATTTATATGTGTTGATTTACGATCAATCTTGATGCATATCTAGTTGCGATTAATTTCTTAACAGATTTTAATTGTCAATCGATCTTGAATGCATGATACGGATAAACCTTGAGTCGAAGTGAGATAGGAACATTCGTAGGAAGCATATTCTTTGTGATCCTTTTGGAGTTGCTTATTTTCCTCTAGAGGCGTAATGATGAATAGGAAAATTAGTAATCAACTACCACAATTGTCGTGTGGCGAAATTGTTGGTTACATATGTGATCTTCCATCTTATGCGGATTAAATTGGTTAATAGGAAGCGGGATAAACATACATTGTGGGTAGGATTAATGCATCCCTAGGTTAGTCTTTCTCTTATTATCTCTTTGATATTTTATTGCTTTAGTTTATTTTCTAGTTGTCACATACGCTTTGGATTTGATATCTCAAGCCCTAAACTTATATAAACCAAATTTGTGCTTGGATAATGATGAATTATTGTTGAGTTAGCTTACGTGTTTTAGTGTTACAATCCACGTGGATACGATACTGCTTACCTTATACTTGCGTTTTTCGTGTTAGAAAGTGAGCGATCAAATTTTAGCGCCGTTCGAGGATTGTTAAGATTATATAGGAATAACTTGACAATTCGGAATTATTAATTCAAGTTGTATTTTTATTTTATTTCTCTTTGCTTGCCGGATCTAATTTCTTTGTTTCTCTCCAGGTAGTTTATGATTACAAGGTCCCGAGGACCTCCTGAGCCATTGTTAGATCCAGAGATCGAGACTACTCAAAGGAGAAAGAGACGAGAGAAGAAAATGCAAGAGATGATAGCAAACCCGAACAACGGGGGTGTTCCTCCCAACGGGGGTATACCTCCTGAACAAGCTGCACGTCTTCTGGCAGAATTTATGGAGATGCAACGTCAGATGGCGAACATGGGAATTCTAGTCCCTAATCCGGAGGTGAGACCTCTAAACTACATGTATCGACCTCCCTCTTGAGTAATTTGAGGAGGCGGATGGGGCTGTGGGTGAATGCGAATAACCCGAGTTGAAGCCGCCCTAATCGGCATGGTTCAAGGAGAGCAGTTCGGGAGGAGTGACGGAAGATCCGAATGCCCATCTCGAGACATTCTCGACATTTGTGACACCATCAAGCGAATGGGGTGCCACAAGATACGATCCGGATCGCATGTTCGGATTTTCACCGTGCAATCAAGCAAAGGACCGGTTCAAGAGTTTAGATCGTCTTGGAATCAACAGTTGGGGAATCTTTATAAAAGTTTCTCTCAAAGTACTTTCCACTCGCTAAAGCACGTAAGATCATAGCCGAGATTTCCACTTCTCCTAAGAGTCATTGTTTGAGTCATGGGAGAGATTTAGGGCTTGTTGAGAAAGTGCCCATAACATGGATTTTCTAGAGAGCGTTAGATTACAGTTCTATGGTGGTGACACCTCACACGAGGAGTATTATTGATGCATCGGCGGGAGGATGCACGCTAAATCGGCGAGTGGAGAAGCTAGCGAGAATTTAGAAGAGATGGCGAATAGCTATCAATGGCCTATGGAGAGGACACCGGTGGTAAAGGCGACTCTTGTCGGCGATGCTAAGCACGATGTCGATGGGCGTTCACCCTTTTGAGAAGCCGATTCGAGAAGGAAAGGAAAGCAAAGGAGTTGTTCACGTCAATCTGCGGTGATATGAATGAGGCGGAAGATGTGAGTTACATAAATAAGAGGAACGCCATGGGGAATCCGACATACAATCCGAATAACAGAAGTCATCCTAATTTTTCGTATGCCAACCCCAACAATTTTCAACAACCTCCGCTTGGGTTTCTCGATTCGAATGGGTGATTCAAGAGGCGAAGCCGAGTTTAGAGGACATGATGCGCGAGTTGGTTGTGAGCAACCAACAATTGGCGACAATCGAATTCGTTCATAAGCAATCTGGGCGGAAGATAAATCATCTGGAGTCTCTTGTGATGGCTATGGGTAAACACATGAAGATGATGAAGAATCAAATCGATCGAGATAGCCGCGATGAGCAGGCGACCACAAGTCGGGCGATTTCCGAGTAATACGGAGGTAAACCCAAAATCACCGTAATGCCATTCAATTGAGGTGGACGGGCGTATCGAACCACATGGAGAAGAGCGGCGAAGGCAGGCGACAAAGGAGCACCTCGCGACCGAGCTCACGACCGCGAGCCCGGCGCGAGTCGATCGATGGCGTTTCGAGGAGCTGCGGTGACCACACGGTCGCTAGGAAAGCAAGCATCCGCGAAATCGGACAGAGAGTTCGAGGCGAGACCAGCGGCCGAGCTCGCGACCGTGAGCCGGCCGCCAAGAAGAGCGCAGAAGCAGCCCAGACGGCTAGCGACCGCACCCGCGGTCGTGAAGAAGGCCGTGAGGTGACTCCAGCAAGGGCATATTCGACCTACAACCCTACGATTCCATTTCCGAGTCGATTGCCAAGCCCAAGTACGATGAGAAGCTGACCCGCTTTATGGAGATGTTTGAAAGGTGCATATCAATATTCCTTTACTTGATGCACTCGAGACATGCGGGATACATGAAGTTTTGAAGATCTTGTCGCAAATAAAAAGCTCGAGAAATTCGAGGCGATAAATCTATCTCAAGAGTGCGGTCTTTGTCTTTGCGAGAAGAAGTTGCCGCTTCGAATGAAGGATCGAGGCACTTCACCATAGCATGTGTCATCGGAGGACAGACATTCTCAAGGTTACGTGTGATTTGGGGCAAGCATCAATTTGATGCCGTTGTCCATTTTAATAGATTGGAGATTGGAGAGATCGAGCCGACTACCATTGCTCTTGGATGGCACCACATAAGTGATTTATCCGAAAGGGATAGTGGAGGTCGTGCTCGTGAAAGTTGATTTCATCTTCCAATGATTTCTTGGTTCTCGACATGCGGAGGATGGGAACCGCCTCTTATTCTTGGAATACCGTTCCTAGCTACCGGTCGAGCAGCGATGAGCGTGCAAGATGGAGATCTCACCTTCGGGGTCAGCGATGAGGAGATGAAAATCTCTATTTATGCCAATGAAGCAACACGAAGAAGGCGATGGGCGAATGTCGTGTTATCGAGCAAATTCCTCCCACTCAAGTGCAATCGGTGATCCGGTGGAGTTTTGTATGCGAACTCGATTTTCTCACCATGAGACCTTGATGAGGCGTGTGATGAGATCTTAGAGTATCTTGAGTCCATCGATGAAGTCAAGGCCCTCCTCGTGGAGTCAGTGCCTTATCAAGACGTGAGGAAGCCCGTTGGAGGAGAGGATGCTGTGGTGAAGAAGGAAGAGACCACACCCAAGATAGAGTTGAAGGAGCTTAGGACCACCTTGGTATGCCTTTCTAGGCGGCGATGAGGCGTGCCCGATGATAGTATCTTGACTTTGACGGATGAGAGTCACATAAATTGATGGTTGTCTTTGAAATAATATAAGTCTACGATTGGGTAGACTATCTCTGATATCAATGGGGTCAGCCCTTCAATTTGTATGCACCGGATCCTATTGGAGGATGAGTATAAGCCAAAGGTGCAACCTCAACGCCGCCTGAATCCCGCAATGCAAGAGGTCGTGAGGAAGGAAGTGTTGAAGCTTTTAGATGCAGACATGATCTATGCTATATCAGACGGTGAGTGGGTTAGCGGACTCAAGTGGTATCCAAAGGGGTATCGGTGATCGAGATGATGAGGCGAGCGAGCTTGTGGCGACAAGACTCGTGACGGGATGGCGAGTTGCATTGACTATCGTGCTCGAACACGACCACAAGGAAGGACCATTTTCCTTGCCTTCATTGATCGGATGTTGGATCGATGGCGGGTATGAGTTCTATTGTTTTCTAGATGGATATTCGGTACAATCAGTTGCCATCGCCCTCGAAGATCGGCCTGAGCGGCGTTCATGTGCCCTTATGGAGTTTTGCCTATAGGAGAATGCCGTTTGTATTGTGCAATGCTCCAGCCACTTTCCAAAGATGCATGATGTCCATCTTCCATGGGTTGACTGAAAATATTATGGAAGTCTTTATGGATGACTTTTCTTTGTTTGGCTCTTCGTTCGACCATTGTCTCCACAATCTCATCACAAGTGCTACAAAGATGTGAAGAGACGAATCTTGTTCTCAATTGGGAGAAGTGTCATTTCATGGTAAAAGAAGGTGTGGTGCTTGGTCACAAAGTCTCGGCCAAAGGTTTGGAAGTGGATCGGGCAAAGATAGTAGCAATCGAGAAACTACCTCCTCCCACAAATGTCAAATCCATGAGGATTTTTCTCGATCATGCGGACACATAGAAGATTCATCAAGGACTTCTCGCAATCACGAAACCATTTGTGGACTGCTAGAAAGATACGAGTTCGTGTTCACGAGTGAGTGTTTGGGGCGTTTGAGAAATTGAAGCTAGCCACGATATCGACCCGGTTTGGTATCACAGTTGAGTCAACCACTCGGCGGATGTGCGATGCTAGTGATTGGGCGGTGGGGCTGTGTTGGGCGAAGCGAGATAAGCTTTTCGAGTCATCTATTATGCAAGTAAGGCGCTCGACTCGGCTCAAATGAACTACACCACTCTTGAGAAGGAATTACTTGTTGTGGTCTATGCTTTTGATAAGTTTAGACCTTATTTGGTGGGCACCCACACTGATCATGCCGCCATCGGTCATCTATTCGCCAAGAAAGACTCGAAGCCACGATTGGTGAGATGGATCCTTCTCCTTCAAGAATTCGACATGGAGATCAAAGATAGAAATGGCTACGAGAATGTGGTTGCCGACCACTTATCGAGATTAGAGAAGCGATCGAAGGAGAGGATAAGAAGATTGGGATCGAGGAGAACTTCCCAGACGAGCACATTTTGAGCATCATTGATTACACGATGGTATCTTGATTTTGTAAATTACTTGGTGATTGAGTTTACCTCCATCGATGCGATCCTCATCGAGAAAAAAGTTTCTCCACGATGTCAAGTTTTATTATTGCGATGATCCCCATCTCTACCGATGTGCCGATGGTGCGATCGTCATTGTGTTCCCCAGGAGAATGGGAGAACATAATCCACGAGTGCCATAGTTCTTTAAATGGAGGACATTTTGCGGTGCCAAGGCGGCAAAGGTTTGCCAAAGTGGATTCTATTGGCCGATCTTCAAGGATTGCGGTATTTTGTTAAGAGTTGTGACATTTGTCAAAGAATGGGAAGCGTCACTAAGAAAGGCGAGATGCCACGAAGACCATCATGGAAGTGGAACTATTTGACGTATGGGGATCGACTTTATGTGTCCGTTCCCATGTCTTGTGGTTACACGTACATTTTACTCGTTGTGGAGTATGTTTCCGGTGGGTAGGCGATTCCCATCGCCACGAGCGACTCAGGTAGTGATCAAGTTTCTCCACAAGAATATTCGACTTGATTTGGAGTCCGAGGCGTTGATCGTGATGGAGGTCGCATTTCAATAATAAGTGGCTAAGCGATGTCCTAGCTAAGTATGGTGTGAAGCATAGGTGACCTCCCATATCATCCACAAGCGAATGGGCGTCGAACTCGCCAACCAGAGATAAAGCAAATTTTGAGAAGTCGGTTGTGAATAGGAAAGATTAGGCCAAGCAATTGGATGATGCTCTTTGAGCTACCAGGGCGCTACAAAGCTCCCATCGGCTATCTCCATATCAAATGGTATTTGGTAAATCTTGCCATTTACCGGTTGAATTGAACACAAAGCTTATTGGGCCGTGAGGAGAATTAACATGGATTTCAAAGAGGCGGTTTGATGAGAAGTGAACAATTGTTGGAACTTGATGAGTGGAGGAATGAAGCTTTTGAAAATTCCGGATATCTGAGGAAAGAGCTCGGAAATTCCACGACCTTTACATTCGTTCCAAAGTTTGCTCAGGGTAATGATGTTTTACTTTACAATGCTCGACTCAAGTCTCTTCCGGAAATCTTAAGTCAAGATGGTCGGGGCGCATAATCGTCTCTAGAGCTCACACCAATGGGAGTTATGAATTGCTAGACTCGGTGGAAATATTTTCAAGGTGAGCAGCCAATACCTCAAATCCTACTTCAAGTCACACTTGACCGAGAAGTCAAGGTGACCAAGCTCAACGAACCATGATGAGAGGTAACGTCGAGCTAGCGACGATAAATCTAACTTGGTTGGGAGGTAACCAATGAGTTTTACATGCTTTTTGTTTTGTCGTTTTTGTTTTTGTTTTTGTTTATGTGTCGTGTCTCGTTGGTTTTTGTTAAGTCCCAAGGTGTTTAATGGCTTTATATATTTATAAAAAAAAAAACCTTCCGTGCGACCACCCTCGCGACCGCCAGGAGTGGTCGCGGAAAAACGGGCAGTAGTTGTTTTGGCTGCGAGAATACAATTGTATAGCATTTGGGCATACCTCGCGACCGAGCTCGCGACCGTGAGCCCGGACGCGAAGCATGCCCCGACCCATGCCCAGGATACGACCCGAGTATTTTGGCCCTAATTTTAACCCCCTTTCCCCCATTTTTTAACACACACACGCATATTACAACAAAAACTCTCTCTCAAGCACCATAGCCCTAAATTTTCACCTCACTTGAATTTTTCACCTCTAATCCACTCAAGGTATGCTTCATTTACTTAATTCTTATTGAATTTACGCTTTTTAGCATGATTTAGAGGCATTTTGTCCATTATATCTTCTTGTTGTGGATTATTGAATATTTGAGGAACTAGGGCTTCTATTGCAAAAATTACTTGGTGTTTGAGCATGTTTGTTTCAATGTTAGGTCTATTGATGTTCTTAGATGCATATTGTTGGTTTAATTTGCCTACATTATTGAATTGGGTTGCAAAATTTGAAAAAACCTAGTTTTCTTTGTCGTATGAACCTCGTGACTGTGCTCATGACCATGAGCCCGATCATGACGTCCTCGCAAGACACCTCTGTGGCCGGCGTGCTTAGTTTGTGGTAGCGGTGCTACCTCGCGACCTCCCTCACGATCGTGAGGTTGGCATGAGCAGCTCGATATTCTATTTTCATGAGTTTTTGCATGTGTGTGCATTTTCTCTCCCTCGTTTCACCTTGTTAGACCATATGTTAGTATAGGGGGAGCATTTTTGCTAAGTTTAAGTTCGGGGGAGGTCTATATATTTCTATGGGTTGCCGTTTTCTTTCGATTTCCTTTTTAATAAGTACACGAGCTAACGTTGACTTCTCTTTAGGTACATTATGTCGCGTGCTTCCAGCCACAAACGAAAGGGCAAGGAGGTCGCCTCCTCTTCGCATGATGACACATATGATTAATTCGACCCCGAAACCTTTGGGGTGCGATTGCCAACATCCTCGTCGAGGATAGGTGGAGGAGATTGGTGCAACTACGGTATAGGCACTCACGATTTATGTGCATAGAGACGTTCCAAGCCATGGGGATAGCCAACGATGTCACATGGCTGGGCGGAGAGGCCGGTCTATATTCATTATAACGCCAACTACGACATATCGATCCTCACTCTGGAATTCACATCGACCGTCAGAGTACACAAGTCGCGTGGGTCGTCGGACTATATCACTTTCGGATGGACAATGAGCCACGCCAACTCTCGGTGGATGAGTGAATGGAATCATCAATGGTGATCCCAAGGTGATACATCGGAGATTTGGAGACCACGCCACGAGAATGTGTGGCCGTTATTCGTGGACACCACTCGGCGCGAACCCGTCTTATAGCGCCTCGAGCGAGGCAAGTTCCATAAGGAACCCAGCGATGCGCTACTTTCACCGCGATCACCTTCGCCATCTATGGCGCAACAATGCCGCACGGTCGTTTCACAGGACATGAGTCTTTTAATTGGAGATGCGACTCGACATAAGATGAATGCCGACATGTTCCTTGCACAGCACTTTCAGATGCAAGCTGAGGTCTCGGGGAACGCACTGATATGCATAGGAGGATTCGTTACCCCCAAGCTGATTTCTTCGGGGTGACGATTCGTGAGAGTCCTATCTCTCAAGATATTTTCCTGGACAAGCCCTATCTATATGTCCAGACGTTTTTGAAGAGACACCCGAGCTGTTACCTCTGGTTGCTATACGACAAGCACGACCAGTCTGTTCTTCGCCTGCCTAACACGGATCTCACCAGTTTAAGCAGATTTGGTGCAGCAGAGGCTGATTGGAACTTGCGCTCCGGTCTTCACTACTCATGGGTTCGGCGCTTGAATGCGCAAGGTGAGATCGAGAGAGAGCGGAATGAGGAGGAAGCCGGCGGGAGGAGCGAGCCGAGCGGATGTGGCACACGAGGCAGGCGGTATATTGCACCGCCACCCATCAAGCGACCCCAAATATATGAGCGCATGGATCGCATAGATGGTCGACTTGACCATATTGACGGCGCTGACATCCATTTGGCCCGGTGAGGCCCATTCGAGCAACAACAAGCCTCCTCGCCCAACACCAAGCACATCAAGAGCACCAAAGAAAATGATGGAGATGATGCAGAGGTAGGATCGATGGCGAGGATTCTATCCGCCGCCGGAGTAGCATGGCATACGAGGTAAGGTCTCTCGACCAACTACTCTTTTCTGCAAACCTTATTGCCTCCATTTCCACCTGTTTACAATAAGTTTGGGGGTGGGCGAGTTTGGTTGTTTAAGAGTCATGTTTATGTTTTATGTTTTCTTATAAAGTTGTTATGCTTTGGGGCTTTTGTCGTGTTTTGTTTTGTTGTATCCGTCGATCAACGAGTTAAGTGAAATGTGTTAATACATGTTTCCAATGATGATAGAAATTTTACGAAAAATGTTGTTTATAGTGCACATGATGTGTTAGGAAGCGAAGCATGAATGGCTTGAGATTGCTTAGCTTGTTGTTTTCACCATTTGCTTAAACCGTGAGACTTGAGCTTTACTATATAAACATCTTGATACAGTTTCTTTTAATTGTGTGATATCGTGCATGTAATTATCTTCTAGAACTTGCCATTTTTCTGTGTCGAGGCTGCAATATGTGTTTTGAATATGGAAAGGATAAAATGCCATCTTTGCTAAACCACATATTTACCCAAACACTAGCCCAATGATACATACCGTTTGTCGCCTTCTTTGAGACTTTATTCTTTCGATTAACCGGATGATAGGAGGTGAGGATGGATATGGGAATCAAATGGGAGGAAAATTTTGTTTTGATATTCTAAGTTGGGATAAAAGATAAAGGATGGTACCCGTGTGATAAAAAAAAAGAATAGACCCTATAAGCTCTATTACAAAGCCAAGAAAAGAAAAAATTTGTGAAAAATGTGAGCATAAAGGAAGTCAATTATCATAGTATATGGTACCATGAGTTGCATAAATGATTGAATTAGTATGTTGGAAAGAAAAGGGGAAATGGACAAAGTCCATATGAGTTGAATGTATAAATGAAGGTACTTGGAGGTATATTTGAGTCACTTAGCCATATATTATCCTACCTTAACCAATGTGCCTACATTACAACCTATGAAAAGTCCTTTTGATTAATTTGAGCGCATTTGATGTGGTGGAGATATTAGAGAAATGGCAAGCCTATGGTGAGATTTTACATTGCATTGATTATTGAGTGTATATCGTCCTTTATTTCTTTATGAGTTGAGTGTACTCTATATATTACGCACATGCCGTTGTGAGGTGGAATTGAATGAGGTTTTGCTTTCAATGGTTGTACATTGTCGAGTTGACTAATGTCGTCGTGTGCACTAATGATTTTGAGCTTTGAGATATTTACGAGGCGTTATTGTGTTAATCACCTTTCTTGCCTTCGTTGATCTTTTGTTGTGTCTCTCTTTCTTTTGGTTTTGTTTTGTTTGAGGACAAACAATGCTTTAAGTTTGGGGGTTTGATAAGCAGCGACTTTACGTTTATTGTTGATATTTAAAGATGATTTTAGATCGATAAAGTGCGTTTCTATCTTGGATCTCAATGCTTTTACATATTCTTGGAAGATCTGCTCTTGGGTTCCGTTTTGGTGTTTTGTAGGCTTATAAGTTGAAAACCGAAGCATGGAGCGAAGCACGAGCATAAGAAGGTGGCAGGGACTGCGACCACCCTCATGACCGCTAGCAGCCGAGCACAATATATGTCTTGGTGAAGCCTCACAACCGACCTAGCGACCGCTAGGTCGGCGAGAAATCCACAAGGCGCGACCACTCCCGGCGCCGCGAGGCGTGCCCCGAACTACCCAGCGTGCGAAGAAAAACGCCCGATTCTCACGACCATGGCTAGCGACCATGAGCCGGTCGTGGCTACCTAGCGGCCGTAAGTCGAGTCTGGCGAAGAAGGCAGCGCGAGTTCACCTAGCGACCGAGCTCGCGACCACGAGCTCAGCCATGAGCTGTGAGGCCCAAAATTAGGGTTTCCGCTTTGCCTATAAATAGGGCATCGCCCCGCGCCTCAAGCCGCTCGGACCTCAAATTGACGTTTTCCTCGGTTTTCATTATTTTCATACTTTTGCACTCTAGTTTTGATTTAGATTGATTCTAGCTTTATTTTCCATCATTCTACATTAGTTCTACGGTTTGTTATCGATTTGGAGCGTTTTCGTCGAGCAATTGCATCCTTTTCTCGTTTTCGGCGAGGTTGGTATTTGAACAACGATTGTTCTTGACGCTTTCCTACGGGTTTTATCAATTTAATTTACATTTTATGATTAATTCGTATTTTATTACATTAATTATGTCTAGCTAAATTTATGTTCTAATCACAGGGTTTGCATGATTCTATTCTAAATGTTGTGATTCTGCTATCGTTATTTACCTTCATGGCATTGATTCATGATTCTTGGTGCTTATTTGTATGTGTTGATTTCTGATCAATCTTGATGCATATCTAGTTGCCAGTTAATTTCTTAACAGTTTTAATTGTCAATCGATCTTGGATGCATGATACGGATAAGCCTTGAGTCGTAGCTGAGATAGGAACATTCGTAGGAAGCATATTCTTTGTGATCCTTTTGGAGTTACTTATTTTCCTCTAGAGGCATGTGATAATAGGAAAAATTAGTAATCAAGCGCCACAATTGTAAATGGCGAAATTGTTGGTTACATATGTGATCTTCCATCTTATGCGGATTAAATTGGTTAATAGGAAGCAGGATAAACATACGTTGTGGGTAGGATTAATGCATCCCTAGGGTTAGTCTTTCTCTCTTATTATCTCTTTGATATTTTATTGCTTTAGTTTATTTTCTAGTTGTCACCTTTTGCTTTGGATTTGATATCTGAAGCCCTAAACATATATAAACAAATATGTGCTTGGATAATGATGAATTATTGTTGAGTTAGCTTCTGTGTTTTCGTGTTACAATCCCTGTGGATACGATACTCTGCTTACCTTATACTTGCACGTTTTTCGTATTAGAAAAGTGAGCGATCAGTATGCACTGCTGAGCTTCTAAGCGTGCCTTCAATGCCTTATGCTCTTCGCCTTTTTGGCGTTGAAGCTCCTCCATCTGAGCATTTTGAGCATGTTTTGCTTGTTTTTGTTATGTTTTTCTATGTTTGTTTTAGACGATTTGATTCCTATTCGTTTAGTTTTGAATATCTTTTTATTGGAATCATGTTCGTTTTTATTTTGTGTAGGGAATGTTCGCGTATAAGCATTTTGAGCATAAAAACGCACCCAAGCGCCGGACTCGGCGTAGCCGACGTTGGGTGCGTTTGGCATCATGAGGACGCGCTGGAGGAGGCGCTCGCGTCCGGTGCTTAAATGTGTTCGGCGCTAGGTGTCGTATCGCCCTTAGGGCGCCCGCGTCCGGCGCTGGGTGCCCTCGCTGAAGTTTCCCAGAGATCGCCCACGTCCGGCGCTGGGCGCTGTGTTGAAGTCGTCGAGAGAGATGCCGCGTCCGGCGCTGGCTCCCGAGCTTAAGTTGTCCAAAGGATCGTTGCGTCCGACGGCATCGTCCACGCTTGCTCCCGTTCTTGAGGGCAGCGTCCGTGCCGGCATCGTCCGACGCTTTCGTTTTCCACGAGGGCCGCGTCCCGCGCCGCTAACAAGCGGTCTTGGGTGACCATGATTTCGCCTTACTTTGAAGAGCTCGCGTCCGGCGCTGGGCGTGAAATTTCGGCACTATAAATATGTTGTAAAACGCATTGAAACCCTAGTTTTTATTTTTATTTTGGATTAAATACATTTATTTGAGAGCATTCCTCCATGAATTATTCCTCGTTTATTTTCTAAGTAATTTCCTTTGCATTGGATTGATTCAAGAACTTTGATTGAAGAAATTCATCAACGACTTTTGCGATTGTAAGAATTGTTATTCTCTTTTCCTCCGTTGAATTATTGGATAATGATTTCTATTGATTACAATTGTTTGATCCGTGAGATGAGCATGAACTAATCTTCTTCTTGGGTTGGGTGATTCAAATTGATTGATTGTTTAATTGTTTTGATTGAGTATACCAATTGAATCCTAGGGTTTCTTGTTAAGTGATTGATCACCATTTAATTGTTTATGTTTAGTGTATTATCGAGAGATGAATCGTTGCATCATAGGAATCGATTGGATTAGAGGTTACAAAGCGGGTACTCTAATAGTTTATGTATTTGTGAAATTTGATAACCTAGGTTTAATCCACGGAGCGAAAGTCGAGTGTTTGGATTGAGGTTTGAGGATTGCATGAATAGGTAGATTTCTTAAACTAGCATAAATTAATTAATCAAGGCGAAGAACCATAATACTCTAGTCTTTCTCACAATCTTGAATTACTCCTATTGCTATTAAACTGCTTTGAACATTTGTTTGAATCGTTTGCGTGATTTAATTCCTGTCAATTTTAGGTAAGCATCACCCCTAATCAAGTTTAGGATTTAGAATTACCGTTTTATCGTAAACATCATAAGCCCTGTTAAGTCTTCCTCGAGAGATTCGACTTGGGTCGACCTTACCACCCTATAGGGACCTCGTACTATTGCGAGCGACTTAGTAGAACAATTTGGTCGGAACAAATTTTGGCGCCGTTGTCGGGGAAGGCTTTAGGCATTTTTGATTGTGTTATTTTCTCCTCCTTTTCTTCTATTTTTCTTTATTTTATTTTTGTTTGGTAATTTTCTTCCCTCAGTGCGCGTAATCCGTTTTCTTGTCTTGTGTTTTTGTATGCTAGGTCGTGAAGTCTTAAAGGAAGTTGGCACGATGTTCGACAACATTCACGGGGTGAGAGATTTTAATCTTCGAACTCGGAAGAAGAAAGCTCGTCTCGAAAGTCGACGAGTTCGGTGTTGATTGAGCACGAGAATTTGGAGAGTAGATCTCAAGTGAGGAAGTTGTGCGGAAGAAATGACGATAAATGGAGGAGTCGGCGAAGAAGGAAACCCACGGATACGTGACTTTGCTCGACCCGTCATTTGGGTAACAACGTCATGCATAGTCCTCGGGGATCCGCACGAAACTACGAGTTGAAGCCCATCCACTTCAACCTTCTACCTTCTTTCTATGGGATGCCGGCGAGGATGCTTTGAACTTCATCAGGAGTTCTATGCGATGGTTCACACTTTTTCGTTGAGCGGGCTCTCGGAAGATCTGGCGAGAATGAGGTGTTTTCCTTACACCTTGAAGGATAGAGCCAAGACATGGTTGATGTCTCTACAGCCTGGTTCACTGACGAGTTGGCAAGCCGTATATGATAAGTTCATGGGAAAATACTACTCGAACCAAAAACACAAGAGGTGAGGGCTCAGATAGCCACCTTCAAGCAGATGGTTGGAGAACCTCTGCATGAGACATGGGATCGTTTCAAATCGTTACAGTAGCAGTGTCCGCATCACCATTACCCTGCTGAGCTTCTCAATCAGTTTTTCTATGATGGATTGACGATGGATTTTCAATACATGATAGATAATGCGGTTGGAGGAGACATTGAAAACTACTAGCGATGATGTTAGCGAGATTTTGGAGACGCTAGTGCAAACTCACAAAGGAGAAGTGCGGGACGAAGACTGCTGCGATAAAGAGGTGACGCCTAACTTTGAGTGACACGACAATTGGCGAACTCACTCGCCAAGTTCGGTTATTGAGAGTGAGCGAGTCTCGATCCCGCCTCGATTCCATGACAACAAGTGATGTCGATGGAGACATGTGGTATTTGTGGTGAGCGGGACACATGGCCAACATGTGCCGGCGAGTCAATGAGATGGCATATGACGAAGTGCAAGTAAATGCTATGCTGAGGGTTCCAACAAGGGTTCGAAGAGGCAATCGGCAAGGGTATCAACCGAGGCCTCAATACGATCCTTTTCAAATTCATACAATCCATTTGGAGAGATCATCCTAATTTCTCTTGGAGTCGAATCGAGGGGATCTAGTCGGGAGCTCGATTCAGACGACAACCTCCTCGGCGGTGGTTCCAGCAGCAGCAACAACAATTGCAGCAGCCACCTCCACAAACCCAACAGCAGCCGGGTGCACCGAGGAAGCCAACACTTGAGGATTCTCTACATACTTTTATCCAAGCAAGTCATCAGAGATTTGAGTCTGTGGAAGCATCAATGAAGAGGATAGAGACTCAAGTAGGACAGTTAGCTGGGACCGTTGGAGAATTGGCACAACAAGGATAAAAAGGGAAATTGCCTAGTCAGCCTGAACAAGCACAAGCAATCACGGTTCTCAGGAGTGGAAAAACGATTGACAATAAAGTGGAAATTCCACTAGAGGAACCAGAATTGACTAAGGTGACTGAGGAAGTGCAAAAGGAAAGCACAGAGGAGGAAGATAAGAGACATTCGAGGCTTCACAAAGCCGAGAATCCGTATCAACCTCCAATTCCCTTTCCGAGCAGGTTGAGAAGTGAAAAGAAGGATCAGCAGTTCTTAGAGTTCTACAAGATGCTATCTAAAGTGAATGTGAACTTGCCTCTCCTTGATGTTATTCGAAACGTGCCAGCATATGTCAAATTCTTCAAAGATTTGGCATCGGAAAATAGGAAGTTTGTAGATGACGAGAAGGTGATTGTATCCGAGGTTGCCAATGCTATTTTTCAGCATCAATTGCCACCAAAGCAGCGCGATCCAGGAAGCTTTGTGAATAAAGATTGCTTTGGGAAATGGAAAGGAAGCTACAGGCATGCTCGACCTAGGTGCAGGTATAAACTTAATGCCTTACTCTATTTTTGAACAACTAGAATTAGGGAATTAAAACCTACTCGCATGTGTCTAGAGTTAGCTGATAGATCAATTCGTTACCCTAAGGGGATTATCGAGGACATATTAGTCGAGTGGGTGGGTTGATTATTCTGTTGATTTTGTTGTTCTTGATGTGGGTGACGTTAAGGAAAATGGTGAGAAACACATAATTCTTTTAGGTAGACCTTTTATGGCTACAACCAACACGGTTGATTGATGTTAAAATGGAGTATTGAAAATGGCGGTGTTGGGGCTGTGTCCTTTTCTATTAGAGATAGCACTATAGTACCGTCTTACGATGTGATTGATAATTGTTCTTACATAGATCCTATTGATTGCTTTGTGGTCGAGATATGTGTATTGCAGGAAGATCGCATAGAAACTTTCCTTGCGGGTTTTGATGAAAATGAGAGAAGCATGCGGAGAGCAATATTGCGAGAGGAAGCAGGAAAATAGAAATGAAAGATTACCTCGCAAGGGAAACTAGACCTCAAAGAGTTACCGAACACCTCAAATATGTCTACCTCGGGAGGGTGGCGAAACTGTCATAATCTTTGCGGGTCAAATACGGTGAGGAAGAACAACTCATTGAGGTGCTAAGAAAGAATAAACAAGCTCTTGGATGGAGTATATACGATATTTGAGGATAAGCCCGACAAAGTGCATGCATCGGATAGTACTTGAAGAAGGAGCTAGGCGATTCGGGAAGGACAACGAAGGTTGGATCTAACCTTATGGAGGTAGTCGAAAGAGATTCTAAAGCTCCTTGCGAAGGACTCATCTATCCGTAGCGAGGCGATCGGTGGGTTAGTCCGGTTCACGTGGTACCTAAGAAAGGTGGTATAACTATGGTGAGAAATGATAAAGGAGAGCTTGTGCCAACAAGGACCACCACTGGATGGAGGATGTGCATCGACTACAGAAAGTTGAATGCCACCACTAGAAAGGATCATTTTCCTCTTCCATTTATTGATCAAATGTTAGATAAGCTAGCTGGACATGAATATTATTGTTTTCTTGATGGTTTCTCTGGTTATTATCATGTAGCAATTGCTCCGGAGGATCAAGCCAAAACAACTTTCACTTGTCCATTTGGCACTTTCACATAGAGGAGGATGCCGTTTGGTTTGTGCAATGCCCCTGGAACGTTTCAAATATGCATGACATCTATCTTTTCAGAAATGATTGGTAATTTCATTGAGGTATTTATGGATGATTTTCAGTTTTGGATTATATTTTCATGATTGTCTTATGAAATTAGATGTGGTTCTTGCGTGTTGTATTGAATGCAATCTTACACTAAGTTGGGAAAAGAGTCATTTATGGTGACAAGTGGGATTGTATTGGGACATGTGATATCTAAAAAGGGGATTCAAGTTGATAAAGCAAAAATTGATGTAATTGAAAAATTACCTCCACCAATTGATGTCAGAGGAATTAGAAGTTTCTTAGGGCACGTAGGATTTTATAGGCGATTTATTAAGGATTTTTCTAAAATAAGTCAACCATTATGTAAATTGCTTGCCCAAGATGTTCCTTTTCTATTTGATGAAAGTTGCTTGCATGCTTTCAATACTTTGAAAGAAAAACTTATCTCGCACCTATTGTTGATGCCACGATTGGTCATTGCCCTTTGAGATTATGTGTGATACATCGAACAACTGCGGTAGGAGGCGTCCTTGGTCGGCGTATTGATAAAATGTTGCGTGTGATTTACTATGCTAGTTTAACTCTTAATTGCACAAGGAAAATACGACTACGGAAAAGGAGCTTTAGTTGTGGTTTTGCTTTAGACAAGTTTAGGTCTTACATTTTAGGATCTAAAACAATTGTACGAGTGATCATGCGACTCTTGATACTTGATGTCTAAACCTCAAGCCAAACCTAGATTGATTTGGTGGATTTTATTGTTGCAAGAATTCGATGTTGAGATTAAGGATAGAAAGGGTAGTGAGAATCACGATGGTGATCATTTATCTCGTCTCCCTTTAACTCCCAATCGGATGACTTATATCAATCGGCATTAGTGATGAGTTTCCTTTGAGCATGCATTTGAGGCTTACATTATTCCTTGGTATCTTTGATATATGCAATTATCTTGCAAGTGGAAAATTACGTCCTGATATTTCTTCTCAAGAGAAGAAAAGGTTTTTGTCTTCTTGCAGGAACTACTATTGGGATGATCCTTATCTTTTTCGCCTTGGTAAGGATGAGGTTATCAGAAGATGCATTCCAGCAGAGGAGCAGCTAGAGATACTGACGTTGTGTCATGCTTCACATTGTGGAAGACATTTTGGGGGTCGTAAGACCGCCTTTAAGGTTCTTCAATCTAGATTTTATTGGCCGTCAATCTTTAAGGATGCACATAATTTCTGTTTAGCATGTGATATGTGTCAACGGGTTGGTGCGATAGGAGTTAGAAATGAGATGCCTTTGAATACTAATCTACATGTTGAAATTTTTGATGTGTGGGGCATTGATTTTATGGGTCCTTTTCCAAAGTCTTGTGGATTTGAGTATATTCTTCTAGATGTAGATTATGTGTCCAAATGGGTGGAAGCGATTCCTACCCGGATATGTGATGCTAATATTGTCATCAAGTTTGTGCAAGATAATATTCTTTGCAGGTTTGGATTTCCTCGAGCTATAATTAGTGATGGGGAAAAACACTTATGTAATAAGTTATTTGAGAAATTGATGAAAAAGAATGGAGTTTCCCACAAAGTAGCAACACCATATCACCCTCAAACTTCAGGGCAGGCCAAGACGAGCAACAAGCAAATCAAGTGGATTCTGGAGAAAATGGTGAAGCCATCGAGAAAAGATTGAGCAACTAAATTGAATGAGGCTCTGTGGGCATATCGAACAGCTTATAAAACCGTTTTAGGGATGAGTCCTTATAAGTTGGTCTATGGTAAGTCTTGTCATCTTCCGGTTGAGATTGAACATAAAGTATATTGGGCAATTAGGAATGTGAATTTGGATTTGTCTCAAGCCGGAAAAGAGCGGACTTTAGAGTTGTCTGAGCATGAAGAACTGCGTGATGAAGCCTATGAGAATGCTCGAATTTATAAGGAAAAGGTGAAGAGAATTCATGATAAGAAATTGGTGAGAAAAGATCTTCAACCTGGAATGAAAGTGCTATTGTTTAATTCACGGTTAAGATTGCTTCCCGGGAAGCTTCGGAGTACATGGAGTGGTCCATATGAGATAGAAGAGGTGCTTCCATACGGAACGGTGAAATTGTACAATCGTGATGAGAAGAAGTCCTTCCAAGTTAATGGACAACGTGTGCAGTTGTACATTGAAGGAGCACCGAATGTGATGGAGACTAAGTCGATAAGACTCCAAGAAGCAGTGTCAGAATGAAGGATTAATGGTCGGGCTAGTGACGGTAAAACTAGCGCTTCGTGGGAGGCAACCTATGTTTCTTTATGCTTTCATTTTATTTTCTTTTGTTTTTGTTTTTGTTTTTGTTTGTGTTTTTGTCTTCGTTTTTGTTATGCGTGGTGTAGGATTTGGAGTATTATATTTTGAAGCGTTGGGTGTATGGAGAAGAAAAATCGAGGTGTGGAGCAATCATTTTGCAGCAGAAGCAAGACCCAAGCGTCGGACGTAGGCCAATCGGCGTTGCGTATTATCAAAATTTCATCCAGAGGAGTACCCCAGGCACCGGACGCACCGAAACCGGTGTTGGGGTACCATTGAAACCATTCAGCGACTAGACAGAGAGTTCACCCAGCGCCGGACGCGGTGAAACCGGCGTTGGATGCCAAACGTGAATGTGCAGATAAGGTGACCTAGCACCGGACGCCACGAAACCGGCGCTGGGTCCATTTTCTATGATTTTTAAAAAAATAAAAATAAAAATAATAATAAATAAATATATTATTATATACACGAATGTTAGGGTTTGGCTCTCACTTATTCGTTTTCTTTCAGCCGCTCTTTCTCCCAGAACGCGCTCAACGCCGCACCCCAGCGCCACGCTCCCTCTTCCCGTCCGGCGTGATCTCTCCAACGCCGCGTCCAGCACCGCGTTTCCGCTCCTTCACGTCGCTCGCGCCCGTGCCGCCCAGCGTTTCCGTTCTTCGGTCGGTGCTTGCCCGCTCCGTCCGGCGCTTCCACCTCAACGCCGTGCGCCTTCCGCTTGCCCTTGCTCCATCCGGCACTTCCACCTCAGCGCCGCGCGCCTTCCGCTCTCAAGCCTCCGTCCGACGTTTCCACTTCAGCGCCGCGCGCCTCTATCCGACGCTCTTGCCGCGTCCGACGCTAGCCTTCCTTCGGTATTTGAGCTCAAATGCGCTTTCGGTATCCGTCGTCCTTCCATCCAAGCCAGCGCCGCCGTGTCGCGTGCCTTCCGTCGCCCGCTTCAGTCCTTCGCGTCCGGCGCTTAAGCTCCATCGCCGCGCACGTCTCAGAACCGCACCCAGCTCCGCGTCATTCGCCCATTCCTCAGCTCCATCTAACGCTCACTCTGATCGCGTCCGGCGCTTGCCCTCTATCCCTCGCGCCCGGTAGACTTCTGAATCCGGCGCTTCCTTGGTGCCCGACCTCCGTCAAGCTCACTCAGCCTTATCCGGCGTTCCACTCGCCCTTGTCCAGTGCTTCTTACACAAAGATCAATATGGTTCGCACGAAGCAACTTGGCGGATCTGGCTCCCGTCATCTACGAGATGATGACGTTCCTATGGAGGAACCCAGAGAAGACATCAGTATTATGTATTCAGCCGCCTTTCCCATCTATTATCCTGTGGAAGGTACTATTCATCGTCGCTTTATCCATCAAGATATAACTCATCCACGTGTATTTAATTGGCAACTGATGATAAGCTTGGGTCATGGAGATAAAATTAAAAAATATTTAAAGAACTTAGGTTTGCTTCAGTATGGTATGATGGAATTGCCTGGTTGTTCTCCGTTATTGGTTGAATTCTATTGTACATTGAATTTTTGACGATGAACCCGACACTATGACACGTAAAATCTATTGGGCGAGAATATCTTTGTCACACCTCGTATTATGAAGGGTGTGTTTGGATTTCCGACTTCAGGTGCACGTGGTGTACCTCAATCATTCAATGTAAGAGAGCGACATGAATTATCGGGGTTTAACTGTTGGTCATACAGCAGGAATGCCGAGTGGATTTATTAAGGATCCAGCATTGGCGATGGTGCATAAGTTTATCGCCTTTAATGTCTTCGGGAATGAGCAGGCCAATAAGGTTAACACCGCTGAGGTCTTACTGCTCACTTGCGATAAATAAGACAAAGGTTTCGCCAACATTTTTCATATGGGAACATTTACAGTTTGTTCAACGGCGTAAGAAATGTCGGCCAACCTTGTGTTAAATCCCTACTTGGTACATCGATGCATTTAGGGATTATCAATAATGAAGGAGGACATATTCCAGGGGCAAGATCTGATAAGGCCTAAGTCGATTGATCTTAGCGAGCTTGAGGCGCCCGTTTGCATATAATGAGACAACCTAGTTCCTCGTAATTTGAGGCGTGTGAAGAGATATGTGCATGCGGCTATTTGAAACTCAGCGGCGAGGCGGGACCATCTCATGCACCTACGGTGACATGATCATTTTATACCACTCTTGCATCCGATGAGGCGACCATCATACCGAGGCGAGAGGGATGCGGAGCTAGTTCAGAGCAATGCCGACCCTAATCATCCTCAGTTCCCGTTTAACAAGGTGCATCAGGGCAAGGTTATAATTTCATACGTGAAGAGTTGATACAGTTTAGGAGTGAATTAGCAGGTCACTGGACAGAGTTTCATTAAGATATCTACTCTCGATTTGATTAGCAAAATCAACGTCTTGATGGCGAGCAGTTATGGCGAAGCGAGAACCGGCACTAGGATCGATATAACGGCGAGATGATTGAGTAGAATCGCCGCATGGGCGCTCTTGAGGCTCGATGGAACAACTTGGTGCATTTCACGTAACTCGCCTCCACCACCATCGACCAATAGTGATTCATCACTTATTGGTGTGTATGTTTTTTACATCTTTGTTGTTTCATTTGCTTTTGTTGTTTTGCTTGTCTTTGTTTGCTGTTTTTGTAGGTTTTGTTTCGTGCTTGATGCCCCGCCTTTCCGGTTCTTGCTTTCAGGGAAGTTGCCTCTACTCTACTCATATATTTATCTGCGATGATGACCTTGCCTGTTTTAAGTGTGGGGGGGTTTCATTTTCTGTTTTGTTTGCATTTTGTCGTTTGTGTTGTTCTTAGCTTTGTGTTTGGATTAGAGAGGATTTTATGTTCTTGAAATCAATGGTACGTGAAGAATTATGCTTTAAGTTGGATTAATTGTGTTTTGATCTGAATTTCATGTTGTCTTGGCATATATGGTTTTTAATGTAATGAAACTTAGTTCTCAATTTGAACTGTGGGACATGATTAGGATGCTGTGATTAGACAATGTGTGTGATCGGTTGTCATATACTTCATACATGGGACCCTTGCCTTGTATGATTTTTCCAAAAAAAAAGAAAGAAAAAGAAAAAGAAAGAAAGAAAAAAAGAAATCTGAAAATCATTGACGTGATGTTGTGAAATAAGTGGGCTTAAAATTCGAATAAGGGGCTCTACCCCTCTTGCTTGTGTTTTCTGCTATGGGTATAGATAACTACGTTAGGATACTCGAGTTTATCACTTGAGGTTTCATCTAACGATTATTGTCCTATAATCGGTTTTAAGTTCCACATGTCTTATTTATTTTTATCATTGGGATGTCTTACATTAAAAGGAACCATGTGAGTTGTATATTGATTTCTGAAATCATATTTTAGTCGAAGCACAGCTATTCTATGATAATTCACATGTTTATATTGATGAATGAGGATCATTATATTGAGAACTATATTATTAATATGCATTGAAAGGATAGGAATATGTGATTGATTATATTTGAAGCATTGATTTGATGTGTACCATTCTTTTCAAGAAACTAAAATTTGCTCGAGGACAAGCAAAGAGTTAAGTGTCGGGGAGTTGTTTTGCATGTTTTTGTTATGTTTTCTATGTTTGTTTTAGGCGATTTGATTCCTATTCGTTTAGTTTGAATATCTTTTATTGGAATCATGTTCGTTTTGTTTTGTGTAGGGAATGTTAGCGTTTAAGCATTTGAGCATAAGCGCACCCAGCGTCGGACTCGGCGTAACCGTATTGAGTGCGTTTGGCATCGTGAAGACGCCTTGTTGGAAGGCGCTCGCGTCTGGCGCTAAATCGTCCCGGCTGGGTGCCGTATCGCCATAGGGCGCCCGCGTCCGGCTGGGTGCCTCGCTAAAGTTGCGAGATCGCCCGTTCGGTAGGCGTGGCGTCGTCGGCCCAGCGGGGGCGAGTTGAAGTCGTCGAGAGAGATGCAGCGTCCGTGGCTGTCCGTCGGCGCCTCGAGCTGAAAGTCGTCCGAGAGATGCGCGTCAACACGGCTCCCGTGAAGTTATCGAGGAGGATCTTTGCGTCCGGTCTTGGCTCCGTTCTTGGCGCCCGCATCGGGCGGCTTCCATTTCGAGGGCCGCGTCGTGCTTTGCTATAGCAAGTATTGGGTGACCATGATTTCACCTTACTTTGAAGAGCTCGCGTCCGTATTTGTAGCGAAACTCGACACTATAAATATTTTGTAAAACGTGTTGAAACCCTAGTTCTTATTTTTATTTTGGATTCGTCTGTTTATTTGAGAGCATTCCTCCACGCAAATTATTCCTCATTTATTTTCTAAGTAATTTCCTTTGCATTGGATTGATTCAAGAACTTTGATTGAAGAAATTCATCAACGACTTTTGCGATTGTAAGAATTGTTATTCTCTTTTCCTCTGTTGAATTATTGGATAATGATTTCTATTGATTACAATTGTTTGATCCGTGAGATGAGCATGAACTAATCTTCTTCTAGGGTTGGGTGATTCAAATTGATTGATTGTTTAATTGTTTTGATTGAGTATACCAATTGAATCCTAGGGTTTACTGTTAAGTGATTGATCACCATTTAATTATTTATGTTTAGTGTATTATCGAGAGATAGATCGTTGCGTCATAGGAATCGATTGGATTAGAGGTTCTGGAAATGGGTACTCTAATAGTTTATGTATTTGTGAAATTTGATAACCTAGGTTTAATCCACGGAACGAAAGTCGAGTGTTTGGATTGAGGTTTGAGGATTGCATGAATAGGTTGATTTCTTAAACTAGCATAAATTAATTAATCAAGGCGAAGAACCCTAATACCCTAGTCTTTCTCACAATCTTGAATTACTCCAATTGCTATTGAACTGCTTTGAACATTTGTTTGAATCGTTTGCGTGATTTAATTCCTGTCAATTTTAGTTAAGCATCACCCCAATCAACTTTAGGATTTAGAATTATCGTTTTTATCGTAACACATCATAAGCCCTGTTAAGTCTTCCTCGAGAGATTCGACTTGGGTCGACCTTACCACCCTATAGGGACCTCGTACTATTGCGAGCGACTTAGTAGAACAATTTGATCGGAACACTTTCGTGCCTCCCATTCCTCCTGTAGTTGCTTCTCCACATCTACTAAGCTCTGGTCATATACTGGGACACGAATTGAGATGTGACAGTTGAAGACTCCCTTCTCAAACTCCTTGCAAGTGCACCAACACCAAACATCCGTTTCTTCTGGTCTAGCCCACCCACGACATCCACATAGATTTGGCTAATATCCAAATCTGGCGAGTCACTCGAACCTTCTATAGGCTGGCTTCGCTAGGTGACTAGCTCTTGGATTCTCATCTACATTTATATATCAACTTATATAGTTGATGTACGTTCATCTAAAGTATGTGAATTGCATTTAAACTAACACATACCCCAATAGATTTGGATGTCTCGTCAGTATAAGATCCATCCTTGTTGACGTGAATGATGTTATAAGCATCATATAAACAGCTGCTCAGATGAACTCCTCTCTGTGCAGCCTTTTGCAACCAAACAAAAAATGTAATCATATAACATTTGTAATAAAAGAAACTATATGATCTATATAAACATTACCAACTCAACAGCATACTGAAGAATAGTTTTGGAGCCTTCTTGTGCTTCACCATCACATTCACGATCCTGCGAGGCTCGACATCGACACTTCCGCAATCTCGACTTTCTCTTGACTTCTTGGTTTCCCAATAAGCAAGCCAAGCGGGCCATTCATCCTCGTGGATACAAGGAGGTCTCGTCCTATTCTCGTCATCCGCGTGGCCTTGATGCCACAAGCAAGTCTCTATATCGCCGTGTGGTAATAGGGTACCAAGGTTATAAATGACCTCATCTGCGATTGCCTCGTCCCAGCGAAACGTTTCCGTTTCAAGTGAAAACAAAAAATTCAATAACAAATTATGACTATATGTTTATTGATAATTAATAACCGAATAAGCATCGATTGTGACAAAAACTACCAATATAATTCTAGATCCTAGAAGAATTAACAATCACCACAAATATTAGAACAACTAATTAACAATCACAAAAGGTTTTAAGATTGTAAAAAGCTTATAAACATTCTTTTGTTACTTGAACTCGTTGAAATAATCATTCTTCATGAATTGTGGCATCGGTCTCAACTAAAATCCATTGGGTTTCGACACGCTTGAATATCTGGTGAAGGCGCGAGAACCACATTATATGGGACTAAATTCTTGCATAAAACATAAATATCATTAGTTGACAAAATATCATCGATCCTGAAGCTGAGTCCGTCGTGTCCTCATTTGAGATAGAACTTGATAGGATACGGCCCAACTACTAGGCCCAAGCATCGGGCCCAATATAAATGGGCCCCGACACTAGCTCGGCTAAGCAAGTTCGGCCGAAGACTCTAAACCAACTACAACTCAAATCACAAGTGGAGCGTAGAAGATTGGATATATCGAAGAATCCTATTAAGAGAAGATCTCGTATTAGAGTCAATCTCAAAATAATGGTGTATAAATAGAGGCTAGATTAGACGGAAAAGGATCATCTACACTCTTTGTAATCGCTTCTTAAGCACTAAAATACACATACACTCTCTTGCTCCGTGGACGTAGATCTATTTTAAAGATCGAACCACGTTAACTCCTCGTGTTCTTTATTGCATTTATTACCTTATGAAAACCAGATCGATCCTTTGGCGCCGTCGTGGAAAATGAAATTTTGTGTTTCGATCTTTTCTCGGGTAACAATCGAACAACAATGAATACTGAAGCATTACATCCGAGTACTGCTACCGGCAACAATAACGGCGGTGAGGCGGCGAACTCGGCTTGGAAAAGCCCGATAAGAGATGCGACTCACGAAGGACACATTCAAAGTCTCGATGGCGGCGACCTATCTGCGTGAAGAAGAAGAAGTAGCGTGGCGAAGGAGGTCATAGCTGACAGCAGGAGGAATCCCAAGCACCACAGTTGAACCTTGGCGAGGCGGTTAAAGGGTTCCTCGAAAAGAATAAGGAAAGCTTTCTCCGGTACCTCGGCCGAGAACAAGGTCAACATTATCATGAAGAAAAGGGCGCGGCCTCATCAAAGCACAGGTGACACGGTGAGTGAATCACTAGCCTCCGGATGATGGCGCTCGTCTTGTGTGGTAATACCTCTACTACGATTGGTTTCAAACCAACTATGCAAGGAAGAAGCGGTGTGGGGCGGGGCGTCGTGATCGAGGCGGTCGATCCCACAATTATAACGAGTCCGGCCGACAACCTCACCTCTTTCTCAGGAGGCGAGTTCGGCCGGATACGGAGGATCATTACCGCTTCTCCAATGAGATACTCGACCACTCCTCTCCCGGACAAGTATCGGGTGCAAGTATAGCCCCTATGACGGATTGCGAGATCCACAAAACTTCCTCTCGGTTCAGTACAACATGATCAATCGATGTCTCAACACCATCCACATGTGCAAGTTGTTCCGGGCTCTTGATCGACAACGCCCGCGGTGGTTCGACGGTTACCTCCGGTAGCATTGGATCTTACCGAGATCTAATGGAAGCCTTTCATCGAATGTTCTTCCAAAGGCCGAGTCGAAACTACATCAGTCGTCTTCTCACCGTGAGGGTAAGCTCGGCGAGTCCATCGGAATTCATGACCCGGGTTCAACAAGGAGGCCTAAAGTCGGGGCGTGCGATCTCCCTCATTATCTCGGCTTTCCAAGCATCTACACGGAGCCCTATATAAGGAGATCGTCAAGTCGAGCCCCGTCTGCGTTGAAGGCGTGGAGCATAGCGATCGGTTCGCCAAGCGGAATGAAGGCGGTGAGGGAGGCGAGAAGGCGACAAGTCGAGCCCTCGACAAGAAAGGAAAGAGGATGGTCGAGGGACCAAGGACAAGGTCGACGAAGTGCCTTGGAAAGGATCTGATGTGTCCCTATAGAGTCGGGCTCGGGCCACGTCGTAACCGGAGCGACCTCGGTATCACCCTTGGCGAAGTCGAGGGCGAAGATTCTGAGCTCCACATGGACATGTTAGAAGCCTCGGCCCATGCTAGGGGGATCGGCTTGTGATCGAAGACAAGTATTGCTCCTTCCATGAAGATCATGGACCACGACACGGAGGAATCACGGGGACCTCATGGTAGACGTCGAAGTTGGTGCATGATGGGGTTCTTAAAAGTACCAAGGTAATGGCCGTGGTGGTGATGAGGCCCCACGAGGTCGAAAAAGCGGAAGCAAAGAAGAGCAGGGAAGCTGGCCTCACAAGAAAGCAAAGCCGACGACGGCGAAGAAGGTGATGGCGAACCTCGATTACAATGGGGTTATATCCACCATCACAGGGCTCCCACCGGTACTACAAGGTCCTCACTAAAAGCGAGGCCGAGGTCCTCGAACCAGCGAACTGTAAACAAGATGTTGAAAGGCGGGCAATCACCTTTTCGAGGATGATCCCGTGCCCAGTAGTACCTCGCCGGGGCCTTGCGGTAATCAGCGATGATCGCCAACAAGTTAGTCCGGTAGCGTGTGCGTCGATGGCGGTGCGTCGATGAGCATCCTCTTCAAGGGTGCCGACAAATTAGGGATTGAGGAGGCCCGCGTTAAGCCGGCACCACTACCACTTTGGAGCTTCCGTTACAAGAAGAGGCGCGCGAGGAGGATCATTGAACTACTATCACGATGGGAAAGCACCGCGAGCTCCGCAAAGTGACACGGTTCTTAAATAGTGGCAGCCGCTCACCATATAACATCATACTAGGGTGAGGCTGGTTGAATCGGTAGGCGGTGTGTTCAGCGTGTCACCCGACCATGAAGATCCCAAGAGGAGGAATAGTTGTGATCAGGAGATCGGAAAAAAGCGAAAGAATGCGTGATGGTTGCCTTAAGAGGTGCGGGACTTGACCCGGCACCCATGGCATAGCAATTCTGAAGCCCGAGGAGTTGGAACTAGAAATGGCGTCGTCGATTCTCGACATTTCGGTAGAAGTCGCGTTATATGAAGCGATCCTCGAGGTTGTCAAATTGGTTCTCACAAAGTACCTCGGCTAAGAAAAGCGGATCATCCAACTCTAAGGAAATTGAGAGCGTCTTGGCACGTCGTCCCTCGACATGGACAGGGGTCTCACCAAGTGTTATTACTCACTCGCGCCTCAACATTGACCAGCGTCGAGCCAGTTCGGCAAAAACAACGGATATTTCGACGGAGCGGAATCGGTCGTACATGACGAAGTGAATCAACTCTTGAGCGGGCATATTGTTGAAGTCAGTATCCGACACGGATAGCCAACCGGTGATGGTCGAGAAAGGAGGAGGGATGGCGAATGTGTATCGATTACACGATCTCGATAAACATTGCCACAGGATTGCTACTCCGCTTCCAACATCGACAAAGAAAGTTGAGGCTTTGGTCGGATCTGAAGTCTTGACTTCACGGATCTATATAAGGGTATCACCAAGTCTAATGAGTGGCGAGGATCGTCCAAAAGCTTGACGCCATCAAGGACTTGGCGTCTTTACATATAAGAAGATGCCATTCGGACTCGAGAATGTCGGGGCACCTATCGAAGAATGGTGGACAAGATATTTCAACCTACATCGATCAAAATGTGGAGGTGTATGTAGATGACATAAATCATCAGAGTAAGAGAAAGCCACATGTGTTGCCGACCTACGGATGGTCCTCGAAACTTGCCATTAAAGTAAACCTAAAGCTAAACCCCCAAAGTGTACATTAGCGATTCGATGCGGAAAATTTCTTGGGTCTTTGGGTTTCCAAGAAGGATTAAAAGCCAATCCGTCTAAAGTTGAAACCGTTTTGGAGATGAAGGTCTTGAAGATAATCCTGGCGTGCATAAGTTGACGGGCTGCATAGGCTGCTGTTGGCCGTTTTCTTCGGCCGTGGATAAGCAACTCTCTTTCAAGATTCTCAAAGCGGCTCGAGTTCCATTGGGATAATAAACACAAGTTGGCCTTTGAAGATCTCAACTACCTCGCCAAACTACCCGCTTTATACGTCAGAGAGAGAAGGAAGTCCTCCCACATGCCTCGTAGCCGGATGAAACCATAAGTACCGTTTGAGTGCGAGGAGGATGGACATCGTCGACTCACTTGTATATTTCATCGGCCGAGCACTCAAGGGCCGAAATGAGATATCGACCTTTGGGCTCGCTTTGGCATTAGTGAATCGGCGAGGAGACTCGTCCCTACTTCATGCACGTCCCATACTGAGTTCTCACGATCATCCGCCGACAAGTATTGACAAAGCGGAAGCTTGGGAGGGTGCGAAGTGAGCGATTGAGTTGGGCGAACACGATATCTCTTTACGCCTAGTCGAGCCATCGAGGTCGGGCCAGCGAGACTTGCTATGAGGCTAACTTCACGGCAGAAACCGAAATCCACGAACTACTCGGACTATGCGGCCGAACCCATCAAGGAAGCATCAATTGCTAGCAAATCTATGTGGATGGAGCTTTCGGTAAAGCAGGTAGCGGGCGGGCATCTTTTACAGGACGGATGGCGAGATCGCCTCGCGCCGGTTTACATTCAAAATACGAATAAGAAGTGGAATACAAGGCTGTAGTGCGGGACTTCGCCACAGCTCAAAGTCTTGAGATCTGGCCGTGCTGAGTTCACAGATGATTCCAGTCATAGTAAGCCACATGTTGGGAAAGTACGAGGCAAAAGCAGGATGAAGAAATACCTTGAAAAAGCCAAAAGCACACTGTGATCTTTCTCATACTTCGGTTGGTTCGCATCCCGAGGGCAAAATAGCCGGTGACACCTTAAGCAAAGCGGCCTCGTCGTCAACGAGTTCGGCGATGAAAAGTCTAAAATAGAAGCATAGAGCGATGTCGAGGTCGAAGTCAACATTGTCTCGATGAAGAGCTGATTGGATGACCCCATTCAAGCATATTTGGAGAGGCGAATTACCTCATGACAAGATCGAGGCCGGGAGAATCTTGAGCAAATCTTTGCGATACGTCATGACGAAATTCTCTGAGGAAAGTCGTATCTCCAGCCTCTCCTAAGGTGTTTGAGTGCGAACCGGTGAGTATGTACTACGAGAAGTGCGTGAGGGATCATGTGAAATCTACAGCGGACCCGCGCATTATCGAAGAAAGTCGTGCGATGGGGATACTCTTGGCTTGACAATGTTCCGAGACTCGATCGACCTCGTAAAAAGTGTCGAAGTGTCGATTCATGGAAATGTGCGAGGCTACCTCAAACCGACCTCGTCGGTATGCAAAGCCCTTGGCCATTCATGCAATGGGGATCGATATCGTGGGCCCATACAGTAGCTCGAGGCGGTTTAGGTTCTGATTGTCGCCATCGACTACTTCACAAAGTGGGTGGAAGCCGAACCCTTGGTGAAAATCACAAAGCAGCGCTCCAACTTTATGCGGAAGAATATTGTGTGTCGCTTGACATCCCCATATCCTCGTTTGGGATAACGGAACACGGTTCGCAGATAAGGTGTTGAAGAGTGGTGTCGAGAGCTTGATTGACAAAATTCACCTCGGTCGCTCATCCTCAAGCAAATGGTCAAACCGAAGTCACCAACAGGACAATTGTGAAGGGACTCAAAACTACGCCTCGGCCAAGTGAAAAGCATTGGGTGAAAAATTTGCCACAAGTCTTATGGTCATATCGTGCAACACCTCGGACATCGAATGGAGAAACACCCTACGGTTTGGTGTATGGAACCGAGGTAGTCATCCCCAAAAATCGGTATCTGCCGAGGCCCGTACCATCATTTCTCGGCCAAAGTAAATGAGGAGAATTACTGAGGCTGACCTCGATCTGTTAGAAGAGAGAGACCTCGCCTACATTAGAAGCTCGGTGCAAACAACAAGTAGCTCGGTATTATAACCCGATGTGTCGAATCGACAATTCTAGTAGGCGATCTCGTGCTTGAAATAACGAAGTCGATAAGCGGAAAGCTCGGCAAGCTAGAAGCCACATGGGAAGGACCATCTGAGGTTGAAGAAATCCTCGAAAAATGGTCATATAAGCTCGCCCATTTATCAGGTGAGCAAATACCTCATCGTGCACATCGTTCATACGAAGAGATATTTTGCATAAGTGTCAAAGTTGAGTGCGTTCGGTCATGTCTTTAGGTCTTTTTACATTGTTCGTCGTACTTTATTAATAAAATCTTTTTATTGCATATTTTATTTGCAGTTATGCATACTACCTCTTCCCGTTATCTGATACCCTCAGGAGGATGAACAATACCTCTAAGGAGGACGACAAATACCCTCTAAGGAGGATGAACAATACCCTCTAAGGAGGACGACAAATACCTCTAAGAGGATGATATCTAGCAGCGTGAGGGACCACCCCTATCGATACTTCTCGACAAATAAGGAACCTATACCTCGTTTATTTAGGATGAACTACCCGTTTATTTAGGATGAATTACCTTCGTTTAATCTGAGACGAACTACGCCGTTTATTTAGGATGAATTACCTTCGTTTAATCTGAGGACAAACTATCTTTGTTTATTTAGGGATGAATTACCTTGTTTAACACGAGGCGAACAACCTTGATTGATTACGAGGGCGAAAATCGTTTGCTTAAAAGGAAAAATCGACCTGGCGAAGAAAAATTTGTTCTTATTTCCGAAGTATACAAGCGCATACATTACGAGGGCGATGAAGGCCCGGAGGATGGAAAAAGCTAAGCGATCCCTAGAAAAGTCGGGGTTCAATAGCTCATCTATGCTAACCCTACCTCTACCCTGCCTCGTCCTCGATCGAGTTTGGCCGACTCGACCTATATGCCTGTGACGACCTCGGTGCTCGACGATCCATGACCGGTGCCCAGATGGACGGCGTCTCTCTTGGGCATAAAACTCGGCGAAAACCTCTACGCAATCCTAGTAGAAGCCCGGCGAGAAGAAGAAGCCTCGGCTTCCGGACGAAGCACCCGCTCGAGTTGTGGGTGTGAGCTGGGGCGGTCTGTATATGCCGCTATTTTCTTGGTCGGCGTCTTGCTCTGAAATTGCCGAGTCGGCCGTACTCATGCACGTAGCTCGAACAGCGGGCTGCGATCTCTTCTGCTGGCTTCAACCTCGAGAGATCGTCATTCCAAAACCTCGTGAATAACCGCCTCGTACTCGGCGTCTTTCCTCGGCGACCAATTTGGCTTTATCCTCCGTGATATCGAACCTCCTCACTCAAAACCGAGCTTGAAGCTCGTCAAACTTCTCTTGAAGCCACAGAACTTGACATCGGCCTCTTCACACATGGCCAAGTTTGCCCTCAGTGAAGGACCTCGACGTCCTTCGCTTCGAGAGCTTGGTTAAAAAATTTTATTTGGTCGACCAAGGAGACATGTCAGCAGTTCGAGAAGCAGTGAGGCGAAAGCAAAAAGCACTTGATAAAATGAAGGAATTTTATTCAAGCCTTGAAGGCGGGATAATGTATTAGTACATATACATTAAAAAAGGATCAGCGACCCCTCCGGCGACTTCTCCCTCGGGCTCGGCGGCCTCGGCCTCGCTTTCGAGCTCGGCGGCCTCGGCCTCGCCCGAACATCGGCCTCGGCGAGGCGCCGCCACAACCTGCTCTCCGACCACTCCGGCCATGATGGCCAGGCTGGACATCCCGATCGCGGCGGGCGGGCGGCTCGGCGGTCGACAAGGTGAAGGCGAGCAAAGCTCTCCGGCGGGGAAGCTCTTCGTGCAGGCGGCTAGGACCTCGGCATATGCTTTCGGCGAGGCCTCATCATCCGTAACCTCGTTCCGTGCCGGACTTATCCGTCCGGGTAATCTCAACCACATCGCCGAGTATCGCTTCCACTCTCTTGTTAAGGACCTCGGCGGCTCGCGGCAAGCTGGAGAACCTCCTTGACAAAATAGCTTCCCATGAAGGCTCGAAGGAGCTCTCCTGCGAGGCCGCCACCTCGACCTCCTGCAGCCAGCGCCTCCATCTCGGCCTTCAACAGGCGACCTCGGCCGCCGTCTTGCCTTGTTGCCTCATTGCCGCCCAAGCCACGGCTTCCCTCTTGGCCACATCCGGAGCCTTCGCCTCGGCCTCGGCTACCTCGTGAACAGGAGGTCTTCTCGTCCTCCAAATCACAGGCGAAGAGCCCGCTTGTTGGTTGGTGGCGGCATCATTCAAATGGTCCACCACTAAAGTGGGCGTCGCCGTCGGTGGGAGGACACCGTGCTAGCTCGGCCTTCAAGTCCTCGGTCCCTATCTGAGTCGACAATGTCGAGACAATTACATCAATACATAACTTGTGCGTCGATGCTGATTACATTACCTCGGGGAAAGGCCCGGCGTGTGACCTGAAATGCAAGCGATCTCCACGGTAATCATCGTTGGCGGGGTGGAAAAACACTTCTCCTTGTCGGGGTGGGAGATACGCAAGGCGGCGACCTCACTCTGGCAGGCCTCTCGGAAGGGCACGGCCCCGTCGCCCGGTACCGGTGGGGGCTCGAGGCTCGACCCTCGATCTCTTCCTCTTCGCCGAAGGAATGAAGTCCTTTGTGAGTTAAAATAAATGCGAGTAAACACATAAACCAAAAAAAAATCAATCAGAGATAAAGTGAAGTAAGGGGCCTCGCCCTTGGCTCTCTCCGCGGTAGAAGGATCGTAAGGGCTTAGCCCCGCTGATGAAGCTTCGGCCTGCGAAAATTCTTCATCGACTTGGCCAGCCCTTTGTAAAACCTCCTCGATGCCACGAAGCTATCTTCGGTGGCTACATCAACAAACTTCCCGTGTTCGAGCGAAATGAAAGGATTCTTGAACTAACAAAGAAGAACTACGCGAGTTCAAAATCTTCGACTTCGTTTTATTTTAAAAGCGGCGAGTGATAAATAATACCACCCAGCTAGACTTAATTTGGAAGAACCTAAGGACAAGCCCTAGGGTGAAAGAAAAATTGTGGCGGTAGGAAAAACACCAAGGCCGTCAGCGCCGAAAAAATTTGGCGTTAGTTGAAGCGAGAGGTATCAGAACATTTGTTGAAGTTTGACATATACGGAAGGAAAGGAAGATGAAGACCGCACGAAGGTGGTCCTAAATGGCGTGACAAAACCCTCAGGAGGCAGCCCTATCCTCCCGTGGGGGGCGACCAACCCAGATTTTGGAATTAAAATCTCTGAGCGATTTGTTTTATTGTAGGGCTTCTAGAAAGAAGGAAAGAAGAAACCACAAAATCCCTCAAAGAAACCTAGTCTACACACAAAAGGAAGGGAATCGAGTGAAAACTTCTAAAACCGCGTGAGTCGGTGGCGACCTGACGATCGGCCTTCATGGCGGTGAGAATCTCGAAGAAGAAGAAGAAGAAGAAGAAGATGAAGAAGCCGTAAAACTTACTTGTTTAATGTTGATATCAAAGAAGATACTTTGAAGCTCTGGCGAAGGCGACAATGAGTAAAGATCTTGACACTTGCACTTTTTAGGAAAGACAAAGAGTTTTGAGAATTTGAAAGTAGGATGCGAAAAAGTGAAATGGGAAAAGGCGTATCATGGAAGTTATTCCCCGATGTGCGCTTTATCGAGAACCCACCGGCATGCGCATTAAATGAAAGTGGCGTATTAGTGTTCGACATCGGCGGAACATCACACGTCTCGACCTCGGCGGTCGAAGAGTATTAAATTGACGATTTGGCGAGTAGCATACAACTTGACGAGCAGCCTCGGCGCGAAGGCGACATCTGACTTGAGCGAGCATGGCGGGCCGAAGCCAACCGACATCGACTTGACGAGAATGCCTCGGCGAAGCCAGTGACATCACGACTTGACGACGCCTCGGCGGGCGTACTCCGCCGCCCGGATCGAGGTTTCGGTGACGATGTCGAACCAACATCACGTCCATCACGACCTCGACACCTCGTCTTTTTTGGGGAGGGATGTGATAGGATCGGACCCAACTACTAGGCCCAAGCATCATGCCCAATATAAATGGGCCCGACACTAAGCTCGGCCTAAGCAAGTTCGGCCCGAAGTCTCTTAAACCAACTACAACTCGAATCCACAGTGGAGCGTGAAGATTCGGATATATCGAAAGAATCCTATTAAGAAGATCTCGTATTAGAGTCGATCTCAAAATAATGGTGTATAAATAGAGGCTAGATTAGGCGAAAAATGATCATCTACACTCTTTGTAATAAACTTTAAGCACTAAAATACACATCTCTCTCTTGCTTTCGGTGGGCGTAGATCTATTTTAAAGATCGAACCACGTTAACTCCTCGTGTTCTTTATTGCATTTATTACCTTCGAAAACCGGATCGATCGAGAACCCGACCCGGTGAAGCTAAAGGCTGAGCTCGAGTTGAATCGAGGATGTGCTCACTCTCCGATCGCATGCGATCAGCGGAGGCATTGATACACTGCCTCGATGCGATGACAAAGCGATGGGGATCCGCGTCCTCTAGCGAGATGAGGATCCCGTCCTCTAGGCATCTAGCAAAATAGATCAATTGAATAAGAAAATAATTCATATCTCGTATTAAAACATACTATCGAAATATTTTTCTATCAAATTGATTCATATAAACATATATTAATCACTATAAATCGTCATAGTCATCATCATTGTTATCTTCCCTTTCGTCAGTATGTATCTCGTCTTCTTCACTATTGTTTTCATCTATAGGTCTATCAAGCCACCACGGGTTTATTATTGTGTCTTCATCGTCTATATCGGATTAGTTGAGATGATTAAGTCATCTTCACGATATGGTGATGCGATGGTATTTCAAATGTTAATGTTTGAAATGGGACTTCAATTTTGGATCGTGCTTTTATCTTACAAACTTCCATCAATCCTTCTTAGGCAGTTCATACTCGGATAAGTACAATAATATACTTGGATGGCTTGGTTGGCTAGTACGAATGGTTCGTACTTATTATCTGACATGTATGATTTATAGAAACCAATTTGAGCGAGGATGCTTTGAAGTCCCATACGTAGATGGATCGAACCATTGACACTTGAATAATGTAGTCGTCTTTTTAGATGAACCGTGATACTCCAGCTCACACACCTCCAACAAGCGTCGATAATAATCGAGTTCACCATTATAATCGAACCATAACAATCACCTTTTATCGAGACACCACTTGTTCATAGTGGATCGAGATGACCCATGAGACATCATATAAATTTATATCCATTCACATAGTATCCTAGGTATGTCGTGACTAATGTTAATGGACCTTTTACAAGACTAATCAAAATTGATTCTCGACATTGCTTTTTGGATTTAAGACCTGTAATAGTAAAATAATGCGAAAATAAGACTTCGTTTTAAACTATGATTGTAGTATTACTATATAAAGACTAGATAATCTCACAAGTGAATGGAACCATGATGCAAATTGTTCTTCCATCGATCGTTAATTTCTTGCTACGAGATAGAAGTCTGCGCTGTGATCCACAAATAACCTTAAACACGGTATATCGTTACATATAATAATCTATATACAAATAAATGGTAAAATTTAGTAATAGTGCATACTTGAGATATGTCTGTAACTTCTACAGTTGAGTAGAACATATGTGTGGTACATGATACTCTTTGTCATCAGTATCTCTTGACATTTTCCAAAATAATGTCCTTTTGTTTGAATCTTGATAGTCTATTTGGATGTTAAGCAAATCTAACGACATCTACACCATCAAAGTTACGAGGCACATTCGTATGTATTATGCTCACATGTTCCTCAAAGTAATATGAGCAAAAGTAGATGCTTCTTCCACTAAGTAAGCATTACAAATAGAACATTCCACTCTAGCCTTATTCCTTACATTGTTTTCAACTTTCGTAGGTACCTATTCATGAATGAAGTTGGTTTACATATCAATTTTATAAGATATAGGGCAACTTTGTTATCTTGGTTACCTTTCAAATGGGTACATCCATCGATATTGAATAGGTCTGCAAAGGCGAGCCGTCGACTAAATGAGCTGGAAGATGCTCCGTTGAATCAAAAAATTTGGGTGGAAAGATGTGCTCAGGCGGCATAAAGTGATAGGGATATTGTCATTGAGTGCACATGTCCTCACTTTGTATATTCGAGAGGTTAAGTCTTTGAAAAATAAACTTAGCTCTGTGTTGCCTTACGCATTTTTGGGAGTAATTCACGAAAAGCAGCAGGTAGAATCCATTGCATGAACACATGGCAGGTTGTGACTTTTCATCCCAAATATCTTAAGTTTACTCATGTCGACATCTCTTCCATATTTGATACATAGCAAATGCGAAATCGTAGGGTTTTCACCCATTCAAACAAGACTTTCTTCTCGTTAGTGTCAGTATGTAACAAGCTTTTGGATACTTGTTTGTCACATCATTCTTTTTCAAAGATAGCACGGAGGCGATACATGTTTAGCTCACCCTAGATTTAGTCGTATCTTTTATCTTCAACTGATGCGTTCGACCTTTGTATTGAACACATTATCAAACTCATTATTCTCAGCGTGCGTGGCGTCGAGTTGTGGCGAATTAAAGTTGTGGCCTAAATCCCAAAATATACTACGTTTTTCCACCCGATTGCAAGCGACGAGCAACAACCTTACTAATTGTATCACTATTCTCTTGATAACTTTTAATAATCCCATCATTTCTATTTCAGCCAATACATCTTCGCTTTGATCTTGCCGGTGGAGGTTCTCTTGTAATAATCTTATTTTGAGAAAAAAATTTATCTCTTGAAATGGATTGTCCTCGGTAAAAACTTTCGATGGTTATCAAACCATGATTGTTTTCTACTATGTTCTAGGGTGAAAGCTTGGTTTCATTCATGCAATGTGGACATGCAAGTCTTAGGTGGTACTCACGAGACAACATGGAGTAGGCGGGAAAATCGCTAATTGTCACATCAGCAGCTCTTTCGTATTTGAAAATTTTGCTTCACCGACCGTCCTATGTAAGAACACCTATATTCCACAACTCTGTCGATTCGGATATTAGCGGCTACAAAATACATCTAATTTCTCCTTTGGATTAGTGGGTGGGGACTAGGATTGTAAGGAACATGTATTGTTCCTTCATTACACATCAGGTGGTAGATTATATGGTGTAGCGATGATCGGCCATGAAGAATATTGTTGCCGGTGACCAAGGTTGAAAACCATCGTGGATAATCTAATCTAACATTTGAACCTCTTGACAAAATGGAAAATTTTCATTCAAGTGTTTCCATGCGGTGAGTGCGGGATGGCGCTATAACTCCATCATCTATTGATGAAGCATGCCAATGCATATACTGCTGCTTTGTAACTTTGGATGCATACAATCTTTATAGTCGATGAGTAAGAGGAAAATAGTACATCTTCTTTGCGGTATCAATGTTTTCCATGATCCTCGATCCTCGATTATTTTCTTTGTAACGATGAGTACTACGAATTTACATTGAACGATTCACAATCCTCGCTTGATAAATCATGCAATTATTACGGCAACAATCAATCTTGTCTCGGGAAGCCCCATGTCACATAATAACTTCGTATTGTAGAAGTTACTAGGAACCAAGTTATTTTCTAGCACAATTTCCTTGATCAATTCGGTCCATTGATCAAAATTTCTCTCGAGACATGTTACCCTCGGTCTTCAAGGACAATAGGCGAGCCTGGCGACAAGCTGTGAATGAGACTTGCAACTGGCCAAAATCCCTTATCCATGATATCGACATATCATACGGTTGTTGTGCTTCCGGATTAGGCAACTCTTCAAACTCTTGAAAATTTCTACGAGGCGACAACGTCATACCATAGTATGGTAGCTACTTTGTTCGTCTTGAACATCTTCTAAATTATGATAATTTTACATTGGTATTTCAATTTTCCCATGAAACCTCCAAAGCTCGTAACCTTGCGAATCCATTTTTGCAATGTGATATTGAACAATATCTTTTACATGATAATACATATTATCACATTTTAAATACGGACATAACTTTGTCCCCGTCAATAACATTATGCGGGTCATTGCAAAATCTATGAATTCATTAAGTCCGCTAAAAATTCGGGATCGAAAGTTCCATCAGGTTGAAACCGCCTATACATCCAAGCACGATTTGTATTCATTTCTTGAAGAAGCTATTATTTTAGAAAGTGCAAGTTGAGCGTGTAAGTATTTGACTTGGAAATTCTATAAATTATTCAAGGTGCAATGGATCAACCCTAAATATGAATATATTAAACATACCATCTTTCTTTCTATTAAACATACCATCTTATTAAACATACCACCACACCAAAAAGGTTGGCGAATACCTAAATATGTGTCACATTTTCAGAATTTTGTCTAATGAACTTTGATTCCTTTGACGTCTTTGTGTACCGAAAATACAAACCAATATTTCATTATTGCCAACCAAGATTGTCACATGCGTTGTGCTAGAAATGTCGCATCTAATTCAGACAACATTTGCAGCATAAAATTTTTATTGGCAATATTTTTGTGTAATAGCGAGGAAGGATAATAATAATATTATTATTATTATTATTTAAAATTCTAATAAAAATACAGGGTTATGTATGTACGACTTTGGGATAAGTCATACGAACTAGTATTATGTCTATTATCATCCCATAATCACTGATACACTAACGCTATATATGTTGTCTCTATTAGCTTTTATTTAAGTTGAAGCTTTCAAAAGTTGAAGCGATATGTAGTGCTTTAAGAGCTATAAATATACATCAATAAAATCAAAATCACTATTATTACATGTATTGAAGGATTAGTATGAAAGAATGCCCTTAACTCAGAATTGTGAATTTAATGTCTTATCACTCTTATTTGACTGTTTAAGTGGTAATTTAGAGGTCTACTTTTGGATTGATATGAGTTGATGACATATAACCATTTCTTGGTTGTTTAATGGCCATAATTATACTTTTCCAATTGATAAAATGTTGATCTTTGTTACCAAAATTTTGAAGTTCAAAATACAACTCTCAATCACTTCTTCTCTAATCTCATGTGGTATTGATCTTTCTTTTTATGCCTTTGTCCTAATTGGAGCCTACCTTACTCTTTTAAATTATTTTCTTTTTCCAATTTTGTATTCTAATTTTTTAAACTTTATTACCTAATAAATAAATAAAATACGATCTTATGGGTCAACTTTAACAAATTATATATATATATATATATATATATATATATATATATATATATATATATATATATGTATGTGTGTGTGTGTGTATAATTGTTAGCTACAACAATTAATTGTTGTAAGCTAGTTTTAAAGTAAAAAAATTAATCTATATTAATCTGTAGAACATTATTAATCTGTAAAAAAGATTGTTGGCTATATTAATCTGTAGAACATTATTAGCTATAGCTACAGCTATAATTGTTGTAAGATAGTTTTTTAAAGTAAAAAAATTAATAAAATCTTACAAAACCAATCGTGTCAGGGAAGTTGGTATCTATATTTGTTCGGTTCTACTTCGACTCAAGCCTAATATTACGTTAATCGCGGACCAATTGTATTGCAACTACTCTAATTTAATAAATATGTAATAGAATTTAACTAGTAAATATATGAAGTGATACAAGAATTCCCTTTTATCAATTGGAAAAATATAATTATGTCCATTAAACAACCAAGAAATGGTTATATGTCACCAACTCATATCAATCCAAAACCAACTTTGCGATTCCAAATCATCGGCGAAAATTACGTCTTGGCCATGATTGGACTCTCTCTCTCTCTCTCTCTCTCTCTCTCTCTCTCTCTCTCTCTCTCTCTCTCTCTCTCTCTCTCTCTCTCTCTCTCTCTCTCTTAATGCAAACTTATATAAATTAACAAATAAAGAATTGACCACGATGAATTTATCATCCCAACAAGTTAACAATCAAAACATTTCAAACATATGCATGAAATATAATCACATATTACTCGATCTCACTTAGCATATTGCTCGATCTAATCACATGGTGTGTATGTGAATTGATACACATGGTGTGTATATTTCAAAACCAATAGACAAAAATGTGTGGCCTCTAATCGAGAATCGAACAAGATCATCATACATACACATACACGATAAATATCATCATACGTACACATTCATGAATCTACGGAATGACTCGCGTAATCATGGGCTATATCATTGCTCGGACACAAAATGCTACAATTCTGAAATAAAGACATCAGAATGCTACAATTTATTTAAGCTGAGACATACGAGATAACGTCATACCCATTCATGACTATCTTCTTCGTCCTCTCTAGATGGCACTCCACTTCTTGCTTTCGGTAGGTACGTGAGAGTGCCTCCATGCCTTCTTCAATTTGGCGGGTGAAAGCGACGGCGTGTATGAGGTGCTCCTCACGTGATGACATCTGCAAACAAATGTAAAAATGTTGTATTAAAATTCACAAATAATACATATCATAACGTTTTGTGTGCATACTAGAAAATAAAAGCGTTTCTTGTGCATACTAGTGACAATTATAAATCGTCTTCATCATAACGTTTGTGTGCATACTAAAAATGCTATAAATTCACAAATAATGCATATCATAATGTTTTGTGTGCATACAAAAAAATCTATAAATTGAAACCCTATTCATAAGTAAATCGTCATCATAAATCGTCGATGTATGATTGTCTTGACTACGACAATTCAACTTCATCATCCTCGTTATCGGATGTCTCTTCAATATACATGAGTGTACCATCGGGATGAACTAGTGTCGTGTCCTCGTCCACAGCGACATTAGTAATCAAACTAATCGTCACTCTTGAAAGGGAAGGTACTATCGATCTGAGAACTCTCATACGAAACTTCACATTAGATCGAGCTTTAATTTTGCATACTTCCACCACTCTTTCATAGATTGTTTTAAACTTGGATATGCACAATAGTATACTTGAATGGCTTGATTGGCGAGGATAAGCAGTTCGAACTTGTTATATCTTCTCGTATGATTTACGAAACCAACTTGTACTCGGAATGAATTGATAACCCCAATCGTGAAGGATCAAACCACTCGCATCTAAACAATGTTGTGGTCTTCGTTGGTAGCCGGATATTCGACTCACAAACCTCGATAATCGCCCATAAAATCGAGTTCTTGCGTATACGTACCATAAGTTTCACTTTAATGCACACTCCACTATTCATAGTTGATCTTTGTGACCCATGTTCTAATGTGTGAAATTTGTAACCATTTATATAATACCACAGGTGCGTCTTAATTAAAGTGAAGGCCCTTTGGCGAGAGACAATATGAGCGGATTCACAATGTTGTTAGTATGATCTTTGACCTATTATTAGTAAAAAGCGATTAGAATGACTAAGCGTACATATTAAATATTTTCTACTAATAATCATCGAACACTCACATATGCCTCAAACCAAAGCGGAAGCCTCTTTCAATCGACCTTTGAATATCGAGCTAGAGATCGGTGGATTTGATCTTTTCACATCTTCGATGAATAAACTACATCAACATATATTTCTGAGCCTGGTTAATAATAACAATAATAATAATAATGTGGAATGAATTCTAAGAAAAACACGACACTACGCCATGTAAATATGCGCAACTTCAACAGTTGAGCAACACGTATAAGCAAGGCGACATCGTATTCTCTACTATCCAAATATCTAGTTGACATATTTCCAAAGGTGCCGTCTTGCTTGAAGATTTGAAGCATATCTGGATAGTTTTGTGCCTAATCTCCGCTTGACCATGATGCGAATCTACGAACTTAGTTCTTACGTGATCATCAAAATAATTGATCATTTCCTTTTCACACGTAAAAAGTGTAATTATAGGGTGGCGAGTATCGTATCCACGAGTTGCAATCCGAAAAACGAAGCTAATTCAGCGACAATTCATCATTATCCAAGCACGAGAATAAGGGTGAGATGTTTTGGGGCTTGAAATAAATCAAAGCAAGGTAACCAAGCGAATTATAAAATAAAGCAATAAAACCCGGAAGATAACTATGGAGAAAGACTAACCCCAAGGATGCACCAATCCTATCCACAGCGATGTTTATCACGCTTATTATTAACCGTTTTAATCCGGACAAGGCGGAAGATCACATATATAACCAACAACTTGATTCGACAATTGCGGCGATTGATTACTAATTTTCCCTATCACGATTCGTCTCAGGAAAATAAGCAACTCAAATGGATCACTAAGAATATGCTTCCTCTGAATGTCTATCTCGATTCGACTCGAGGCTTATTCGTATCATGCATTGAGATCGATTGACAATTAATACAATTCGTCATTAGCGGCAACTAGATATGCATCAATATTGATCGAAATCAACACATATAAATAAGCACCATGAATCATGAATCGATGCACGGAAGGTAAATATGATAGCGGGAATCACAACATATAGGATCGGATCATGCAAACCACAGGATTAGAGCAGAAAACTAGCGGACATAATAAGCGGAATGAAATCGATTTAACCATAAAAGCGAAATTAAATATATAAAACCCGTAGGGAAGCGTCGGATGAACAATGGTTGGTCTTGAATCGATCCCAAGCGAGCGAGCGGAAAACAAGCAGCGATCGGACAAAGCGTTCCGATCGATAGCGAACGATAAACTAAACTAGAATAGCGTAAAAACAATACCGAATTAAACTAGCGAAGACTAAAGCTTAAAGAATGTAGCGAGGAAAAGCGAAGAAAATAAGGTGCAGGCGTGATTGGGGGCTCACAGGGGCGCGGTGTTGCCGTATATAGGCACGCCCTGAGCCTAATTTCTCTTACGCGCGTCTCGCGACCACCCTTAGCGGTCGCTGGGTGTGGTCGCGAGGTAATCCTCGCGCGGCCTTCTCGCCATGATGCGCCTCTTGCGCTCGCTTGTGTACCTCGCGACCTTACTGGCGGTCGTAGCCATACTCAGTGGTCGCGAGAAATCGTCGATGGCTTTCTCGCTGAAGCTTCGCTCGCGGTGCGTTCCGCGGTCGCGGTCTTACGGGTTGTGGCGTGTTTCCTGGCGGCCGACCTGGCGACCGCTAGGCTGGTCGCTAGAAACACGCCAGATGTATGTTTTGGCTCGTGCGTGGTTCCTTGCTTGATTTTAACATATGAACCTACCTGACGCAAAAGAACACGAAGCGGTATCTTCTAAAAATAGATAAAACATTAGGAATCGATCGTAGCGCACATTAAGCGAGCTAAACTCATCTTCAAATATCAACTATAAGCGTGTAAAATGCGCGTTTATCAAACCCCAAACTTAAAGCATTGTTTGTCCTCAAACAAAAGCGAGCAGAAAGACAAGCGAAGATCAGCGAGCATAGCAAAGAGGATAACCATTCTAGGCCTCGAAACATATCAGCGCTCAAAACATTAGCGCACATGGCGTTAGTCCACTCAACACAAACAACAATTTACGGCAGCTCATTTATTTCAACCTCGCAAAGGCATGTGTGCAAAATATATAGGATACACTCAAACTCATAAAGAAATTAAGGGCGTGTATACACTCGAAGATCGATGCAATGCAACATCTTACCATAGGCTTGCCGTTTCTCTAACATCTCCACCGCGTCAAATGTGTTCAAATAAGGATCAAAGAGGTCTTTTGATAGGTTATAATGTAGGCACATTGGTTAAGGTAGGATAATATATGGCTAAGTGACTCAAAATATTCAAGCACCCCGTTTATACTTTTGACACATATGGACTTTGTCCGTTTCTCTTCTTTCCCAGCGTGTTAAATCGGCGTTTATGCCTCATAAGGTACCTATACTTTGCTTAAATGCCCTTTATGCTCAACACTCATAGTGAACTTAACATTTTCTTTTCTTTTCTTTTCTAGAGCTTATAGGGTTTAACTTTCACGAACAAGGTATTATTCTTCACCACGGATGTATTTTCTAAAATAAACTTTTCTCGTCATCACTACATCAAAATTTCAACCCCTTTTGATTCCCATATCCATCCTCACCTCCTATCATTCGGTTAATCGAAAGAAAAAGTCTAATAAAGGCTCAAAGAAGGCGACAAATGGTATATATCATCGGGTTAGTGTTTGGGTGAATATGTGGTTAACAAAGATGGCCTTTTATCCTTTCCAAATTCGAAACACATATTGCAGTCTCGACACAGAAACACGGCAAGTTCTAGAAGATCATCACATGCATGATATCACACAACAAAAAGAAACTGTATCAAGATGTTTATACAGTGAAGCTCAAGTCTCACGGGTTAAGCAAAAAGGTGAAAAACAACAAGTCTAAGCCATCTCACGGGTTAAGCAAAAAGGTGAAAAACAACAAGTCTAAGCCATCTCACGTCATTCATGCGTCATTTTCTAACATATCATGTGCACTATCATTAAATTTCACAAAAATTTCTATCGTCATTGGCCACATGGATTAACACACTTCACTTAACTCGTTGATCGGCAGACAGCGAAAAGAAAAGCAGAGATCGACACAAAAAAAAAACAACACAAGCGAAAACAAAAACAAAACATGAAAACAAAAACAAAAGCGTTGGGTTACCTCCCGACAAGTGCTTACTTTAACGTCTTTAGCTAGACCATCACTAACCTCGTCGATCGGCATTTTAGTAGCACTTGACATCTTTCCCGACTTGTGGAACCTTCTAAACTTCGCATTCACGGATGACCACCGCTATGGAAGTGGCCACTAAACTTGAATGATACACTCGGAGTTCCATGCAAGGTCCTTCTTTCTTCTCGCGACTTCCTCAATCGATTGAGTACCCTCTAATGCGGGGCGTGGCGGCGATACTTGATTATGATCGAGCAACAATCTTCCGGCTTCCCAGCGTCGGGTTGCTTGATGGCGTCATATATGGAAATTTTGAGCTCCTCATCGTTAACACGAAGCGTGAGGTTTCCTTCTGCACATCAATCAGCATACGACCGAGTTGCTAGAAAAGGTCTACCAAGGATTAGCGGTTGTTGTTTGAATTGGAATATCAAGAATAACAAAGTCGTGGGAAAAACAAAATCCGAATTCTTACCAACCGTCTTGACGATACCTTTTGGATATGTGATGATCGGTCGGCCATCATCGATGAGATCTTAAATCGGCTTCATCTTTCCAAGGTGTGGCGGTTGAAAGCGTTCGATGGCATCAGTTGATGCTCGCCCCAAATCGCATAAGACATTTGGGAAAATCGCTCGGCGATCTCGCACTCTAGCGTGAAACCGCGGGATCATACGCTTTAGAGAGGGCTTCCTTTGCAAGGACCTTGCACTCTTGGATGGGAAATTTTCTCAAATTTCCCAAGTTTCTTCTTTGGCAGCGTCTTTAAGAACTTCATGTAGCCCGGCATGTTTATAGCGCTTCAAAGAGGCAAATTTATCTCAACTTTACGAAATACCTCTTTGAAGCGAGCAAATTCCTCGTCATATTTCGACTTGACAAGTCGACTCGGAAAGCAGGGCGGAGGAATGCGTGCGAGTTTAGCCTCTGGGTGTGCCTCGCGGTCGACCTCGCGATCATTTGGGATGGTCGCGAGGAGTATCTTCTTGTTGATCTTCGTCTTGGCGTGCGAGCTTGCGGTGTGGCTTTCATGATTTGGTATTCATGACTGCTCAGCGATTTCGCGATCGGGTTTTTGCGGTTGGGGCCTTCATGAACAACTCTGGCGCGGATACTTGGGTGGCTCGCGATCGGATCTGTGGTGGCGCTTTCGATCGTGGCGTCTGTGAGCAAAATTCATGATGGCTCGCGATCGGGCTCATGATCGCTGAGCTCGATCGCAGTTCTGCGTCGAATGTTTTCTTGCTCTTCTTTCTCGGTAGGGCTCGGGTAGGCTCGTCCATTTCCTCGTTTGAATGGCGAAGCATTGACTCTTCGGGTTCACCTCCGTATTACTCGGAAATTGGCCCGTCTTTTGTAGTGCATTCACTTGTGCGGCAATTTGACGATTTGAGCTTCCAACGTCTTTATGTGCTTCCCATGGCTGTCATAGTCGACTCAAATGACTTATCTTTTGCGGTGTTCTTGATGAGCAATTCGATTCGTTGCTAATTGTTGGTTGCTTACAACCAAGCTGCTGCATCATATCTTGAGACTTGGCTTCTCGGCTCTTGAATTGAATTCGACTATTGAAGCTGCTTTGAAGGTTGTTGGAAATTCGAATGACTCCTCGATTGATGTGGTGGCGTTTTTGTCTCAATCGACTTTTCAAAAGTGAACTTCTTCATGAGGTCGTCATACTTGAATCCTCTCAGCGGTTGCTTTGAATGATGGCGTTCTCTCCGTTGGCCATTGATAGCTGTTGGCGACCATCTCTTCTGTCTGACTTGCCTCGTCGGTGAGTCGATTTAATAAGCGACCCCATGGCGCATCTACCATGCTCATAAATCGCCGTATCGGTCCAAGTAAATTGTGTGATTCTTTGTTCCTTGGAGAACCCATGTTGTGGACATCGTCTTAATAGACCTCTGAATCTCTCCATGCCTCGAATAATGATTAGTCGTGGTTTTGGCAAAATGAGAGATTTCGACAATGATCTTCTAGCGCTTTCGCCGTGGAAAGTATTTGAAGAAACTTCTCAAAGTTTCCCCAAGTGTCGATGCCATTCGGTCCAAACTCTTGAACCAATCTTCGCTTTGGCTGATGAGAAACCCGAACATCTTGCATCGGTTGTGTCTTGTGGCACCCATTACATTTGATGGTGTCACAAATGTCGGCGTCTCGAGATGCGCATTCGGGTCTTCGTGACTCCTCCCAAGCTGCTCTCCTTGGACCATCTTGATCGGGGCGGTTTGAGCTCGAAATTATTTGCATCTACGTGCGGGCTAACCGCCTCCTTGGGCTGATTCGGTGGGATGTCGATACATGTGGTTTAGAGGTTTATTCTCGGGCGAGGGACAATGATTCCCATGTTAGTCATCGTATTTGCATCTCTGCAAAGTCGCTAACATGTCGTGACTTGCTCGGGAGGAATGCCCCGTTTTGCGGATCGGTGCCATTCTGACTCGTCTCTTCTCTCGTCCTCTTCTCTTTTGAGAGCTTTCGATCTCGGGATCTAAAAATATTTGGGAGGTCCACGAGATCTTGTCGCATAAACTACACGAGAAGAGAAATTAATCTTGACAAAAATAAATAAAATATATATATATATAACGAATTAATAAATCCAAATCGTCAAATTATTCTATATGATCTTAACAATCCCGACAGCAGCGCCAAAATTTGATCGCTCCTTTTCACACGTAAAAAGTGTAATTATAGAATGGCGATATCGTATCCTGAGATTGCAATCCGAAAACACGAAGCTAATTCAGCGACAATTCATCATTATCGAACCAGAATAAGGGTGAGATGTTTTAGGGCTTGAAATAAATCAAAGCAAAGGTAACAAGCGAATTATAAAATAAGCGATAAAAACCCGGAAGATAACTATGGAGAAAGACTAACCAGGGATGCCAATCCTATCCACAGCGATGTTTATCACCTTGTTATTAACGTTTTAATCCGAGACAAGGCGGAAGATCACATATATAACCAACAACTTGATTCACGACAATTGCGGCGATTGATTACTAATTTTCCTATCACGATTCGTCTACAGAGGAAAATAAGCAACTCGAATGGATCACTAAGAATATGCTTCCTCTGAATGTCCTATCTCGATTCGACTCGAGGCTTATTAGTATCATGCATTCGAGATCGATTGACAATTAATACTGATTCGTCATTAGCGGCAACTAGATATGCATCAATATTGATCAGAAATCAACACATATAAATAAGCACCATGAATCATGAATCGATGCACGGAAGGTAAATAACGATAGCGAGGAATCACAACATATAGGATCGGATCATGCAAACCACAGGATTAGAAACGAAAACTAGCGAGACATAATAAGCGGAATGAAATACGATTTAACCATAAGCGAAATTAAATATATAAAACCCGTAGGGAAGCGTCGGATGAACAATGGTTGGTCTTGAATCAATCCCAAGCGAGCGAGCGGAAAACAAGCAGCGATCGGACAAAGCGTTCCGATCGATAGCGAACGATAAACTAAACTAGAATAACGTAAAAACAATACTCGAATTAAACTAAGCGAAGACTAAAGCTTAAAGAATGTAAGCGAGAAAAGCGAAGAAAATAAGGTGCGGGCGTGATTGGGGGCTCACAGGCGCGGTGTTGCCGTATATATGGCACCCCAAACCTAATTTCTCTTACGCGCGCCGTCTCGCGACCACCCCAGCGGTCGCTGGGTGTGGTCGCGAGGTAATCTCATGGAGCCTTCTCGCCGCGATCGCCTCTTGCGCTCGCTTGTGTACCTCGCGACCTTACTAGCGGTCGCTAGCCATACTCAGTGGTCGCGAAATCGTCGATGGCTTTCGCGCTGAAGCTTCTTTCGCGGTGCGTTCTCGCGATCGCGGTCTTACAGGTTGTGGCGTGTTTCCTAGCGGCCGACCTAGCGACCGCTAGGCTGGTCGCTAGAAACACGCCAGATATGTTTTGGCTCGTGCGTCGTTCCTTGCTTGATTTTTAACATATAGACCTACCTGACACCAAAAGAACACCCGAAGCGTTATCTTCTAAAATAGATAAAACATTAGGAATCGATCGTGGCGCACATTAAGCGAGCTAAACTCGTCTTCAAATATCAACTATAAGCGTGTAAAATGCGCGTTTATCAAACCCCCAAACTTAAAGCATTGTTTGTCCTCAAACAAAAGCGAGCAGAAAGACAAGCGAAGATCAGCGAGCATAGCAAAGAGGATAACCATTCTAGGCCTCGAAACATATCAGCTCAAAAACATTAGCGCACATGGCGGCGTTAGTCCACTCAACACAAACAACAATTTACGGCAAAGCTCGTTTATTTCAACCCTCACAAGGCATGTGTGCAAAATATATAGGATACACTCAAACTCATAAAGAAATTAAGGGCGTGTATACACTCGAAGATCAATGCAATGCAACAACGTCTTACCATAGGCTTGCCGTTTCTCTAACATCTCCACCGCGTCAAATGTGTTCAAATAAGGATCAAAGGGTCTTTTGATAGGTTATAATGTAGGCACATTGGTTAAGGTAGGATAATATATGGCTAAGTGACTCAAAAATATTCCAACACCCCATTTATACTTTTGACACATATGGACTTTGTCCATTTCTCTTCTTTCAGCGTGTTAAATCGGCGTTTTATGCCTCATAAGGTACCTATACTTTGCTTAAATGCCCTTTATGCTCAACACTCATAGTGAACTTAACATTTTTCTTTTTCTTTTCTTTTCTAGAGCTTATAGGGTTTAACTTTCACGAACAAGGTATTATTCTTCACCACGGATGTATTTTCTAAAATAAACTTTCTCGTCATCACTACGTCAAAATTTCAACCCTTTTGATTCCCATATCCATCCTCACCTCCTATCATTCGGTTAATCGAAGAAAAAGTCTAATAAAGGCTCAAAGAAGGCGACAAATGGTATATATCATCGGGTTAGTGTTTGGGTGAATATGTGGTTAACAAAGATGGCCTTTTATCCTTTCCAAATTCGAAACACATATTGCAGTCTCGACACGAAACACGGCAAGTTCTAGAAGATCATCGCATGCATGATATCACACAACAAAAAGCGTATCAAGATGTTTATCACGATGAAGCTCAAGTCTCACGGGTTAAGCAAGGTGAAAAACAACAAGTCTAAGCCGTCTCACGGGTTAAGCAAAAGGTGAAAAACAACAAGTCTAAGCCATCTCCGTCATTCATGCGTCATTTCTAACATATCATGTGCCTATCATTAAATTTCACAAAAATTTCTATAGTCATTGGCCACATGGATTAACACACTTCACTTAACTCGTTGATCGCGGACAGCGAAAAGAAAAAGCAGAGATGCGACACAAAAAAAAACAACACTGGCGAAAACAAAACAAAACATGAAAGCAAAAACAAAGCGTTGGGTTACCTCCCGACAAGTGCTTACTAACGTCTTTAGCTAGACCATCACTAACCTCGTCAATACGGCATTTTAGTAGCATGACATCTTTCCGACTTGTGGAACCTTCTAAACTTAGCATTCACGGATGACCACCGCTTGGTATGGAAGTATTTTTAAACTTGAATGATACACTCGGGGTTCCATGCGAGTCCACTTCTTTCTTCTCACGGCTTCCTCAATCGGTTGAGTACCCTCTAAATGCGGGGCGTGGCGGTGATGTGATTATGATCGAGCAACAATCTTCCGGCTTCCCAGCGTCGGGTTGCTTGATGGCGTCGTATATGGAAATTTTGAGCTCACCATCGTTAACACGAAGCGTGAGGTTTCCTTCTGCACATCAATCAGCGCCGCGACCGAGTTGCTGAAAAGGTCTACCAAGGATTAGCGGTTGTTGTTTGAATTCGGGAATATCGAGAATAACAAAGTCGGCGGGAAAAACAAAATCCGAATTCTTACCAACACGTCTTGACGATACCTTTTGGATATGTGGTGATCGGTCGGCCATCATCGATGAGATCTTCGTAAACCATCTTTCAAGGTGTAGCGGTTGAAAGCGTTCGATGGCATCAGTTGATGCTGCCTTCGTCGCATAAGACATTTGGGAAAATCGCTCGGCGATCTCGCACTCTAGCGTGAAACCGCGGGATCATTACGCTTCGGGAGGGGCTTCTTTGCAAGGCACCTGCACTCTTGGGATGGGAAATTTTCTCAAATTTCCCAAGTTTCTTTCTTGTGGCAAGCGTCTTTAAGAACTTCATGTGGCGGCATGTTTATAGCAACTTCAAAGAGGCAAATTTATCTCAACTTTAAAATACCTCTTTGAAGCGAGCAAATTCCTCGTCATATTCGACTTGACAAGTCGACTCGGAAGCAGGGCGGAGGAATGTGCGTGCGAGTTTAGCCTCAGGTGTGCCTCATGATCGACCTCGCGATCGTTGGGATGGTCGCGAGGAGTATCTTCTGCTGATCTTCGTCTTGGCGTGCGAGCTTGCGGTGTGCTTTCATGGCTGGGTCGCTTCATGACTGCTCTGGCTGATTTCGCGATCGGGTTTGCGGCGGGGCCTTCATGAACAACTTCTGGCCTTGCGGATACTTGGGTGGCTTCGCGGTCCGGATCTTGTGGCCTTGGCCTTTCGATCAGCAGGCGTCTGTGAGCAAAATTCATGATGGCTCATGATCGGGCTCATGATCCATGACTCGATCGCCAGTTCTGCGTCGAATGTTTTCTTGCTCTTCTTTCTCGGTGGGGCTCGGGTAGGCTCGTCCAGCTCGCCGTTTGAATGGCGAAGCATTGACTCTTCGGGTTCACCTCCGTATTACTCGGAAGTGGCCCGTCTTTTGTAGTGCATTCACATGCGGCAATTTGACCGATTTGAGCTTCAACGTCTTTATGTGCTTCCCATGCGTGTCATAGTCGACTCAAATGACTTATCTTTTGCGGTGTTCTTGATGAGCAGTTACGATTCGTTGCTAATTGTTGGTTGCTTCTGACCAGCTGCTGCATCATATCTTGAGACTTGGCTTCGCCGGCTCTTGAATTGAATTACGACTATTGAAACTCTTTGAAGGTTGTTGGAAGTCGAATGACTCCTCACGATTGATGTGGTGGCGTTTTGTCTCAATCGACTTTTCAAAAGTGAACTTCTTCATGAGGTCGTCATACTTGAATCACTCTCAACGGTGTTTGCTTTGAATGATGGCGTTCTCTCAGTTGGCCATTGATAGGCTGTTGGCGACCATCTCTTCTGTCTGACTTGCCTCGTCATTGGTCGATTTAATAAGCGACCCCCGGCAGCATCTACCATGCTCCTAAATCTGCCGTATCGATCCACCGTAGAATTGTGTGATTTCTTTGTTCCTTGGAGAACCCGTGTTGTGGACATCGTCTTAATAGACCTCTGAATCTCTCCCATGCCTCGAATAATGATTACGTCGTGGTTTTGGCAAAATGAGAGATTTGGCAATGATCTTGCAACTTTCGCCGGCGGAAAGTATTTGAGAAACTTCTCAAAAGTTTCCCCAAGTGTCGATCTTGACTCGGTCAAACTCTTGAACCAATCTTTCGCTGGTGCTGCGAAACCGAACATCTGCGTCGGTTGTGTCTTGTAGCACCCATTACATTTGATGGTGTCACAAATGTCGGCGTCTCGAGATCGCATTGGGTCTTAGTGACTCTCCACAAAGCTGCTCTCCTTGGACCATCTTGATCGGGGCGGTTTGAGCTCGAAATTATTGCATCTCGTGCGGGCTAACCGCCTCCTTGGGCTGATTCGGTGGGATGTCGATACATGTGGTTTAGAGGTTTATTCTCGGGAGCGGGGACAATGATTCCCGTGTTAGTCATCGTATTGCATCTCTGCAAAGTCGGCTAACATCGTGCGACTTGCTCGGGAGGAATGCCCGTTTGCGGATCGGTACGCCATTGCTGCTCGTCTCTTCTCTCGTCCTCTTCTCTTTTGAGAGCTTTCGATCTCGGGATCTAAAAATATTTGGAGGTCCACGAGATCTTGTGCATAAACTACACGAGAAGAGAGAATTAGTCTTGACAAAATAAATAAAAAATATATATATATATAACTTGAATTAATAAATCCAAATCGTCAAATTATTCCTATATGATCTTAACAATCCCGACAGCGGTAAAATTTGATCATTTCCTTTTCACACGTAAAAAGTGTAATTATAGGGTGGCGAGTATCGTATCCTGAGATTGCAATCAGAAAACACGAAGCTAATTCAGCGACAATTCATCATTATCGAAGCACGAGAATAAGGGTGAGATGTTTTGGGGCTTGAAATAAATCAAAGCAAGGTAACAAGCGAATTATAAAATAAGCGATAAAACCCACGGAAGATAACTATGGAAAAAGACTAACCTAGGGATGCACCAATCCTATCCAGCGATGTTTATCACCTTGTTATTAACCGTTTTAATCCGGACAAGGCGGAAGATCACATATATAACCAACAACTTGATTCACGACAATTGCGGTTGATTACTAATTTTCCCTATCACGATTCGTCTACAGGAAAATAAGCAACTCGAATGGATCACTAAGAATATGCTTCCCTGAATGTCTATCTCGATTCGACTCGAGGCTTATTAGTATCATGCATTCGAATCGATTGACAATTAATACAATTACGTCGTTAGCGGCAACTAGATATGCATCAATATTGATCGAAATCAACACATATAAATAAGCACCATGAATCATGAATCAATGCACGGAAGGTAAATAACAATAGCAGGAATCACAACATATAGGATCGGATCATGCAAACCACAGGATTAGAAACGAGAAAACTAGCGGACATAATAAGCGGAATGAAATACGATTTAACCATAAAAGCGAAATTAAATATATAAAACCGTGGGAAGCGTCGGATGAACAATGGTTGGTCTTGAATCAATCCCAAGCGACGAGCGGAAAACAAGCAGCGATCGGACAAAGCGTTCCGATCGATAGCGAACGATAAACTAAACTAGAATAACGTAAAAACAATACTCGAATTAAACTAGCGAAGACTAAAGCTTAAAGAATGTAAGCGAGGCGAAGAAAATAAGGTGCAGGCGTGATTGGGGGCTCTGAGCGCGCGGTGTTGCCGTATATAGGCACGCCCGAGCCTAATTTCTCTTACGCGCGCCGTCTCGCGACCACGCCCGCGGTCGCTGGGTGTGGTCGCGAGGTAATCCTCGCGGCGGCGGCCCTTCGCCCGTGATGCGCCTCTTGCGGCTCGCTTGTGTACCTCGCGACCTTACTAGCGGTCGCTAGCCATACTCAGTGGTCGCGAGAAATCGTCGATGGCTTTCTCGCTGCTAAGCCGCTCTCGCGGTGCGTTTCATGATCGCGGTCTTACGGAGGTTGTGGCGTGTTTCCTGGCGGCCGACCTGGCGACCGCTGGGCTGGTCGCTAGAAACACGCCCGAATGTATGTTTTGGCTCGTCGTGGTTCCTTGCTTGATTTTTAACATATAGACCTACACAACACCAAAAGAACACCCAGGCGTTATCTTCTAAAATAGATAAAACATTAGGAATCGATCGTGGGCGCATTAAGCGAGCTAAACTCGTCTTCAAATATCAACTATAAGCGTGTAAAATGGCGTTTATCAATATCTGAACAAAATGTCGATGCTTCTTCTACTAAGTAAGCATTGAGATAGAACCCTCAACCACGGCTTTATTTAAATGCGTTGTTCTTCAACTTACGTAAGTATCTATAAAATTTAGAACGTTGTTCTTCAATTTATATATATATATATATATATATATATATATATGTGTGATAATGTCTGGCGGTACCTTTTAAATGGATACATCCATCGGTATTGAGCAGGCCTGTACGGGCTTCATCGGCTAGATGAACCGGAAGATGTTCCGTGGAGTCGAGAAAAACTAGGGAAAAATGCGCTCAAGCTTGTATAAAATCAACGGAATATTTTCTTGGAACACACGGATCATCAAGCCCTATGTTTGAGAAGTTAAATCTTTGAAGAATAAAGATAATTACATTACGACTTTCCAAACATTGGGTGGGAGAAGTTCGCGAAATCAATCGGTAGAATTATTTGCATGAAAATGTGGCGATCATGACTCTTCATCCCAAACATCTTGGTTTTGTCATGTCTACACATCTACCCATGTTGAAAGCGTGCCCGGAAATCTTAAACCTCTTACCCACTACATAAGACTTTTTCTCACGATTGTCAAGTGTATAAGCGACCTTTGGATATTTTCTGTTGATTCATTCATCGTCGACTACAGTGCATAGCGATTATAAATTAAGTTCTTCTCTAGATTTGCTCGTATCTTTTGTCTTCCTTGGACATTCATGAGTGTGTTGAAGACATTATCGAACACATTCTTCTCTATGTGCATGACATCAATTATGCCGAATCGAAGAGAACTCGATGGGTAGATCCCGAAAATACTTCTTTTCTTCCATCCGGTTCAAGCTGCTTGGATATTACGCTATTTATTTCATCCTTTGCCAATCTACATTACGGAGACTAGTCCCGTACCCATAATTAGTGATGAGCTCATCTCGATATAGGCTTACGGTGGATCGTTAGTAATCATGTGTTCTTTACGAAACCTCTTGATCCCTTGAAATGGGTGATTAGGGCTAGAAATTCGATGGTTATCAAACCATGACGCTTACCACTTTTAGCTAAAGTAAAGCATCGGTATACTCCATGCGGTGTGGACAAACTAATCTTCGGTGTACTCCATCCGGACAACATAGAGTATGCATGGGGAAGTCACTAATTGTCCAAAGTAATGCAGCGTATATTTGAAAATTTAAACTCAGCGATACATCATAAGTAAAAACGTCATCCCACAAATCTATTAACTACGCTATCAATGGTTGCAAGAACATATCAATCTTCTCGGCGGATTACGCGGTCCGGGCACTAAGATCGTAAACATGTATTGCTCCTTCATACACGGCCACGGGGAAGATTATAAGGGGTCGATATAACGGGCCATGATGAATATTGCTTTCACGATTGACCGAATGGCTGAAAACCGTCGGTTGAGAGTTCGATCGCCGCGTTATGAATTTACGATGCAAATAAGGAAACTTCGTGTTCAAATGTTTCCATGCAATTGAGTGCATGCGGATGACGCATGACCCGTCATCGGCCAAGCGATGCATGCCAGCGCATATTTTCCGTTGTAGCATTGGATGCATATAATCTCGTAGTCGATGAGTTAGAGGAAAATAATACATCTTTTATATGCTACTTGTGCTTTCCGTCGACTTCCACCAGCTCGGTATTGCTCTTGAAGCGAGGATGGTTCTGAATTTGCGACTCGTCGATTGAGAATCTTGGCGCCAATAAATCATGCAATTAAATGGACAACAATCAATTTTGTGTCGGGCAACCCGTGCCACGCAACAATCTCTTCGTCTTGTAGAAGTCATCGAGACACGCAATTTCCATCTGGATCGACTCTTTCATCGATTCGATATTTGATCAAAACCGCTTCTCGATAATGTTGTTCTGCTTTCCAACTCGAAGTCGAGCCACAAATGATAATTGTGTATGATCCGAACAACCCGGCCATAAAGATTTATCGTGACATTGACATATCGTAAAATTTTTGGTAGGAAATAGGAATGAATATGGGCCTTTGATTTGCTATATCAATGGTTGAGATTTAATTTTGATTGTCTTTCTGGTTTTGTGTTTTGTGTGCTATATGGATTATTATGCAACACTATAACTCTTTTGTGCTTCTGTTGCAATGAAATATGTGCTAAACTAATATATTTAGCATATGTGCTACTGAATGGATGGAATATGTGCTAAACTAACATATGCAATATAGTAATTACGATTGTCTACACAAATATGAAAGATGTGCTACTAATCTTATTTTCGTACATTAAGAAGCTTTCTCATGTAACCAACTCCTATATATATATATATATATATATATATATATATATGTGTGTGTGTGGGGGGGGGTGACAGTACAATTTCTCTTGATAAAATTTTGTACAAGATAAGTCGTGATGTTGTAGAGGTGCAAAAAGATGAGTAAGATAAAGATGGTTTGATGATGATTATAATAATATAATATAATAATATGTTAGAAATTTAGTTTTGACGACTTCCGATTTTCTTGTGATCAAAATATTTAATTTGAGATTGAATGAAATAGGATTATTCAACGTACTGAATAGATAATTTGGTATATTTTACTGTTCAAAATCGAATAACAGTTGGTGAGAGACAGATAATTGAAGTTAGATACGATGAGTCATGTTTAAGTAATCTCACATTGAGTATTTAGCATTAAAGATGCCTCTATATATATTATTACACATATTAAATGTAATAACTAATGTGTACATGTAAATGAACTTCACACGCACGGTTGCTGTTCTCCTTACCTCGGTCTCGGCCATTCATGGCCTTGGACTTGACTCTTTTCGTTTGAAGAACTTCATAACGGCAATTTATTTTAATCGTGTTTTGTTTTCCTTCGTATTCTCAGTTCTCTATATTTTTAGTTTAATATTATATTCGAAACAAGTATATCCAATAGTAATATGTTATTATTGTTAATAATAACACATTCCTTCCCTTATTTCCGTTTTTTACGTTAACATCATCCTTGACCATGCCAACTTAACTAACACATTTGGCATATTCGCATTCTTTCACTTGGCCATAACTGGTCAAACATTGTTAAGATTTATTAGCCATCAAAATATTAAGATTTTTGTAATTTGACCATTCATTCCACCGTTGTAAAACTTCATTTAGTTTTCCAACTTTTAAAGAATGCTAAAGTCAATAATCCATATAATAAAAATCATTTCATTTGACCATAAATAAATGTTCCGTTACTCCTTTCTTTCTTTTCTTGTCCTAAAAGAGGAAATTCTCCCCCTAGAAGAGTCCACGTTCGAAGGAGGTAAAATTATGATGACTTGGTGGTTAAGGATTGCATAGTGTTCACGAGGTCACTTTAATAGTGTAAAATTCTCATACTACATTGTGGGACTCGATTTTTGGTCCATATCCATAATCTACTAACCATAACCAAGTAATATAAGCACTGTGAACTGTTTTCTTTCTTTTCTTCAACTCAAATTAATCCGTTTTCTCTTTTATAAAGAAGTTACTTTTCAGCAATGGAAATTATCACACAAATAAGAATATTTAATAAAATTTGACACTTATAAACGATGTTGTAAATGAATTTAATTTGAGGATGAAACATAAAAGAAATGTCGTACCAAAAGTTATTTGTGAAAGTTAAATGGACTAGATATTAGATATGGGCCTAATTATTAATTGTTTGACATTAGTTAATTAAGCATAAAGCCCATACAATCTATTAGTGGGTAGTTATCTATTATATGGGAAGTTAATCTTTGAGATTAACGTGAAACCAGAAAACAGAGAACACACACTTGAATACGTACTGTAAAATTCAATAGGAGATTCTTGGCTTCTCTCGTTGAATTTTGGCTACCGATAATTGTTCATGCGGTGATTAAAGACACATGGATACCATAGTAGTGGAAGCGGCTCTCGAAGGATTCCTTGGAAGCTTTACTACTACACAGGCGTAATAAACACGTAAGTCTTGATCTTAGTGTTCTAGGGCTCATCGCATGCTTTAATTATAGATCTAGATCTGTTCTTGATAGTTTTATTCCGCTGCGCATTAGATGTTGTCAAGAACGAATCCTAACAGTGGTATCAGAGCCAGGGGCTCGATCTATAATTAATTAATTCGTGTTCTAACAAAATTGTGGATTATCGGAATTATGAATTTCGTATTTTAATTTCTTTTGTTCGTTTGTATTCCTTTTATTTTAAATCTATTTTATTAAAAAAAGAAAAAACGAACGAACGGAAAAAAAAAAGCGGGTGTGTAATTGGAAATTGAAGCGGACACCGTCGTCTCCTCCTTTGGAGATGCGCGACTATCTCCTCGAACATTCGGACAAGCGGCGGTCGAGGACACGGCGCGCAAGCGCTTTGTCGTCGTCGCCGCGGCGTAATGTTGAAGCTCCTCCTGCATCGCAAGACGGAGGAAGAAGGAGATCCGCACGGTGGTGGCGGTTCGGTAGGTGACGTCGTGGCTGGCGTGGGCGTGTGGCGCTAGGCATCCGATCTTGTGGCGAAAATGCGCCGGTCGTCGGGAAGCGGGCGGTGGGCGCAGCGTCGCCCGAAACCCTAACGGGTTGGGCGGATCCGGGTCGGTATTTGGGTCACGGCACGAGCTGCTGAGCCTCCGCGTGTTCTTTGGGCTTCCAGGATGCCGTGGTGGGCTAGCTACGGTTCGTGGTCGGGCTCTTTGGGCTGGGCTCCGGATCTTCTTGGGCCGCTGGCAGCTTCGGGCCATGAGCTCACTGACATTGGGCGAGGCACAGGCTCCTTTGGGCGGAATTTTAATATGGCGGTTGGTGCAAAGTTTATAAAAAAAAAAAACGTTTTATTAATTTAGAATTAATAAAATTAATTTCAATTCACAAACATTAATTTATTAATTGGATTAATAAGTTTTGTTTAATGTTATTAATTTGAAATAATAGCATTAATTTCGATTTTGTATTAATTTAGAATTAATACAATCTAATTATGTACATAGATTTAATTTATTAATTTAGAATTAATAAATTTAATCATAATTTAGAAATTAATTTATTAATTAGATTTATAAATTTTAACTTTATTATTATTTTTGAAATAATAATATAAGGTTTGATTTTATATTAATTTAGAATTAGTATAATTTACTAATGTACATGGATTAGTTTATTAATTTAGAATTAATAAATCTAATCACAATTTTGGACATTAATTTATTAATTAGATTAATAAATTTTAACTTTATTATTATTTTGAAATAATAGTATAAAGTTTGATTTTATATTAATTTAGAATTAATATAATTTGTTTATGTTCATATATTAAAAAATTGATTTATTAATTAGATTAATAAATCTCATTTGATTTTATTTTAGAAATAATGATACTAAATGTATATTTATATTAATTTGGAATTAATATAAATGTTTAAATCCACTTTTAATTAGAAATTAAATTATTAATTAGATTAATGAATTTATTCGTTGAGCCCTATTGTTGTTGTTACGTAATAAGCATGCTATTTGATTTTATGCTTATTTTTAACTATAGTAGTTAGAGACCGCTTTTATATTTGGGTGGCGGCCAATATATGTGGTCCGCATTTCATCACTGGGTGGCGGCGATAATTGTTTTGATTTAATATTGGATATTAAATATACAATTAGTGTCACATGTTAAATCCCACTAAATACAAGTCTTGTTTTGAAACAAAGCGTGTAAGTCCATCATAATTGTTTGAGTCGATAACCTTTTAGACCAATAGTTTTACACCCCGTGTTTACTCCCAAATCTGAGGCGAGGCTCGCTCATAGATGTATGGTTAGCATCGTGTGATGGGGTTGACTTGCTTAATTATTTTGAAACGCCAAAGCGATCAAAATAATTAGTGGACACATATTAATTGGATTAATAAACCGAGAATTGAGGACTTTTATTGCATTCGGATTCAAAACCGACCAAGTGTCATTATTGTGGTCATCGACCCTCATGAGCTGCGATAATCTTGAACTTAATCGATCTGCAAAACTATCGGCGCAATTGGCTTTGAGGCCTCTTGGTGATATTATTTGTAGTCATCGACCCTCATGAGGCTTCTGATAATATTGACTTGGATCTTGGACTACTAAGATTTATATATTTGTTATAAATCCGTATTTTACATTTTGGGGTGCAATATATGTTAAAATTAGTGGGAGCTAATCAATCTGATAAACCACTTGTTTGATTAGTGATACGATTGTGATCTTTGTTTACTTTGTTCTAATTTGTTCAATTTACATTAATTTTATTCGATTCGATGTCGACTATGTTAGATAAATGTTTGATGGAAACAAATATGTTGGTGGGTCAAACTATACGGATTAGCTACGTTGCTTGCGTTTGGTATTAAGGATGAATAAGATTGAGTATGTCTTGGACAAACCAATCGATATCATCCCGATGTGCGTTCTCTAAGTATGCCTTGTTTGTGAGGTTGCTCATGAGAAGCATGTTGAGGATGCTATGTCGGCTCGAGGAATTATGTTGACTTCTATGAGTTTAGAACTCCAAAGCGACATGAATGCATCTTGCCCTATGAAATAATTGACACTTGAAGAGTTTGTTTGCCTCGAGGCACAAACCTTGGAGTATGAGATACTCGAGATCTCTCTAAGTGCATGCTTCATGAGAAAGAACCTTTGGAAGAGGCGCCCAAAATTTAAGGCCTGAGTGCGATGGGTGATAGCTCGGGTATATTTGTCGTTGAGATAAATATGTACATAAACAATTCACATTCTTGGGTATTAGATACGGTTGTGGCTCACACATTTGTAATAATGTGGAGGGCTTTGTGACGACAAGAAGGTGAATCTGGGAGGTTGATCTCTGGCGTGGGAAATGGAGCGAAGTTCTTTGCGAGCAGCGTGGGGACTTATAGATTGGATCTTCCTTGGGTTATAGACTAGATTTACATGATTGTTATTTCATTCACGAGATTTCAAAGAATATTATTTACATTCCTATGTTGGACATTGAAGGTTTTCCTTCCATTTTGGAAGCAGTAGATGCTCGTTTTCTTTTAACAGAGTGTCTTATGGAAAAGCTTTTCTTCGAATGGTTTATATATGCTTGAATGTGAGCGAGATATTCTCAATGTACAAAACAAACGACCTAAGCTAAATGTCTGAATAATCTACTTATCTTTAGCATTGTAGACTTGGTCGTATTAATGAGAAAAGGATAGCAAGGTTGAGAAAATTAGATTATCTCACACCATTTGATTTGAATCATATGGTACTTGTGAATCTTGTCTCAAAGGAAGATGACTAAGAAACCACTTTACGGGAAAGGGTTACGTGCGAAAATTGCTAGAGTTGATCCACTCGGATGTGTGTGGACCGTTTCCAACTCGAGCAAAGGTGGATATTCGTACTTCATTACTTTCTGCGATGATTATTGAGGTTTGGGTATGTGTATCGATGAAACACAAATCTGAAGCTCTTGATAAGTTCAAAGAGTTTAAGTTAGAAAGTAGAAACAACTTGGTAAAAGTATCAAGCATCTTGATCGGATCGGGAGAATACTTAAGCCGATAATTTCTTGATTACTTGAAATCACATGGAATCGGTCGGTGGACTCCTCCGGAACACCACAATTGAATGGTGTATCAGAGAAGAAATCGAACCTTATTAGACATGGTTCGATCCATGATGAGTTCGCTAGTCTCCTTTATTCCTTTGGGGCCATGCCTTACTTACATTGCTTATATTTTGAATAGGGTTCCTTCTAAATCGATCGAGAAAACACCATATGAGATATGGTATGGGAAAGAGCAAATCTTAACTATTTACGGACTGGGGTTGTCTGCTTTTGTTAAGAAAATGCGGTGATAAGTTGGAATCTAAAAGTGAGAAGTGTTATCTTGTGGGATATCTAAGGAAACTAGAGGATATGAATTCTACTTATCACGGAGATCACAAGGTGATCATTTCTAGGAATGTGGCGTTTCTTGAAGACTCCTATGTTTGCAAGGAACAAGGTCTGAGGTGAATCTTGAAGAAATTCGAGAACCACAAAACAACACGGAGGACGAAAGATTGTTCAATGGTGTGAACAAGAACTCGGTGGGAGTATTTGGCGATCTATTGGGAGGAAATGACTCTTAGAGGACACCTCACGACAATGAGACTCATCAAATACAAGATGACACAATAGTTGTGCCACCTCCACCTCGAGAAATTCATGAGGAAGTTCTTGAGAATCTCCAAAATGTTGATGAAGTCGACACGGAGGCCTCTACTCACGTTCGGAATGAGCAGCTTGAACTCCATGAACAACCCAACTCGATAGGCCACGAGAGGACTCGTCGTGCACCGAAGATTGAATCTAATGGTTGAGAACCAAGATGATGAAATCGAATCGGATGATGATGAACTAAGACCTATAATGAGCGGTGTCGGACATCGATTCAAAGATGTGGCTAGAAGCATAACATACGAAATGGACTCGATGTATTTCAATTTAGTGCGGGAACTAGTTGATGACTTACGGATGGGGTTTACCCATAGGCGCAAATGGATCTTCAAAAGAAGAGATGCGGATGGTAAATCAAACCTACAAGGCTGGGTTGGTGGCGAAGGTTATAGTCGGCGTGAAGGCATTGACTATGATGAGACCTTTCTGCGGTTGCCAAAATCAAGTCCATTAGGATCTTACTTGCAATAGCTGCATACTATAATTTTGATATTTGGCAAATGGATGTCAAACCCGCGTTTCTCAATGGAGAATTAGAAGGTGATGTCTACATGACTCGACTTGAAGGTTTTGTATCAAAGAGGCGAATGCGGTATGTAGGACTTAAGCAAGCATCGAGGAGTTGGAATATTTGTTTGTGAGCTATCAAATTGTTTGATTTTGTCGAAGCAAAGAGGTTTATGCGTTTATAGTAAGCGAGAATGGAAACGTTGTCTACCTTGTAATATATGTCGATGACATTACGATTATGGGGGGCGACCGATTCATGATGCAATCCGTGAAAATGGTGTCTAAATCCTTTATGATGAAGGATCTTGGTGAGGCCTCCTACATCCTTGGGATCAAGATCTATCGGGATAGACCTAATAGATTGTTGAAGCTGTCACAATCCACTTACATAGACAAATTGCTACTGGCGTTTCGCAATGGAAAATTCTAAGAAATGATTTCTTCCTATGGGACATGGCATCAAGTTGTCTAGAAGGATTGTCCTTCTAATGACAAAAAGTTGCTTGCATGAAAAGGATCTCATATGCTTCGCTATAGGATCAATCATGTATGTCATGATATGCACTAGGCGGATGTGGCCTATAAACTAACATAATGACGATTCGACAAAATCCGGTGAAGAATATTGGAAAAGCTGTTAAGACTATTCTTAAGTACCTTAGAAGGACTAAAGAATACTTCTTAGTCTATGGTGGGCAGCGAGCTATCGGTGTTGAGTACGCGATGCTAGCTTCAAGCAGAAACAAACATGTTTCAAGGCGATATCATCGATTAGAGAAATAATATAAATGAGCAATGTGAAATTAGAAAGAGTATCCTTGGCGATATCTTAGGTGATCCTTTTACCAAGCCATTTTGAGAGCTTGTGTGTTTGACATGTAGGATGTTGGCTTTGATTCGGTGGGAGTTTATAGTTGTATGTTTTAGAAACTCCTTGTTGAGGCGTACTTTCTATTTATCACAATCGAAGATAATGTTTTATCTATGGGTTTTGTACATTTAATGGAATAATTATTTTGATGTTTGTTGTTATTCTCTTATTTGTTCCTTGAATTATCCTTTGTTGTTTTCTTGTGAGACATCAATGATATAGTATAATTCTAAAATAGCCCTAACCAATGATCATCAAGAATGGGATATTGATGATATGTTATAGGTTAGCATGTAGTGCGCATCACATTCTTAGAGAATGTAGTGGTTCTCACAACTACGAGATATTTGATATCCGTGATGGACACATGAATACTTTGGGAGTATTGGTATACCCAACTATTAAATCGTTTGTTTGATGTCTCGATTTCTTAGTGTGTGGAGTATGTAATAGTCCTTAGACTTGAGGTCATTATACATTTTGTTTGTTGAGTGTTGTACTTTGACCAAGGCAGCGCTTGCAAGTGGCGAAACGGCTTGGATTGGGTGCATCATGAGACAAATGAAAATGATAGTTGAGCGAGAATGAGATTTATTCCTCGATTAGATTTTCGGTGAGCACTTATTTTCTCTATATTATTCGACCATAAAGTCGTTGGCGATGCAAGAGATATATTCAATTAAAGTAATTGAATATGATCATATAGATCTTATAATAAAGATGAGAAAAATGGTTGAGCTATTGGGATAGACACATAGCAAAATTCTAGGCTCAATCGAGTGTGTCATGAATGAAAGGATATTACATAAACTTCATGTAAAGGTTTGTTCTTGTTTTCACGTAAGCGTCCGTCATATCTCGAGTTATTTGCTGCCTTGATCAAGAGTTTTGTGCGGACTTTGATTAGATCATCGTCGGTAATGGGGGCTATTGGGTCACACTATCAAGTGTATTGTTAATCGATTCGAGGGTATATGCATAGTGCGGTATGTTGTCTAATGTTAGTCAGTGGGAGATTGAAAGTTAAATGGACTAGATATTAGATATGGGCCTAATTATTAATTGTTGGACATTAGTTAATTAAGCCTAAAGCCCATACAATCTATTAGTGGGTAGTTATCTATTATATGGGAAGTTAATCTTTGAGATTAACGTGAAACGAAGCAGAGAGAACACACGCTTGAATACGTCTTGCAAAATTGATAGGAGATTCTTGGCTCTCTCGTTGAATTTTGGCTACCGAAAATTGTTCTGCGGCCGATTAAAGACACGTGGATACCATAGTAGTGGAAGCGCTCTCGAAGGATTCCTTGGAAGCTTTACTACTACAGCGTAATAAACACGTAAGTCTTGATCTTAGTGTTCTAGGGCTCATCGCATGCTTTAATTATAGATCTAGATCATTATTGATAGTTTTATTCATTGCGCATTAGATGTTGTCAGAGCGAATCCTAACAATTTGAACATTTAATTATTGTAAAATGGACGAATTTAAGCTTGATCTCGATTTTGCACATGAACTTCAAAACATGACAGCAATAACATTATATTACGAATGAGATCAACCAATCTTACCTTTGGCCGCCCACCCATTACGCCCGGGTTCGACGACTCTCCTTTGTTAGAACTACGATGGGATATGGCCAACCATTGGGCCACTTGAGCCCAAGCAGTGGGCCTAACGTTGGTAGCGAAACCAGCGAGCCTCGAGCCCTAATCATTGCCCTCTCGGCGATGGAACCGCCACCTGGGCGATGGAGAAGATGAACCAGGTCGGCGCCACATGGCACCACGTAAGGCGAGAGGTCCTGCTCCGGCCAATGGAGGGCATGCGGAGGAAGAGTCGCACCCACGACCAATGGAGAGGTCGGGGCGCGCCGGGGCAGTCGATCTTTGTATAAATAGAAGGAAAAGCGATGTTAGAGGGTTAGCAATTTCTTTGAATACAAAGGCTTGTAAACAATACTCTGCATCTAAAAGCTCTAGTAAAAGTATTGAGGAATCATTCCTCGTGGGCGTAGATCTCATTATGATCGAACCACGTAAAAAGCACAGGTGTTCTTAATTGCATTATATAAATCTACGCACACTCACATAGCTAGATTTATCATTGGCGCCGTCTGTGGGAACCTTGAACAAAAAGCTTCGTTCCCTCTACGACTAAATGGCGAGAACACGCACAACCGCCGCCGCTGGCAACAACCGTCTTGAGGGCGACCGGTGGTCGCTCGGCGTCACGGAAGGAGATCGCGAGGCGCCACGGCGGTCACACTCACGAGCCGCATGGAAAATGTCTCCATACACCCCAGGACCGCCTCCACAGCGTGGGGAAGATGTCGACCTCACGAGGGCGAGCAAACAGCTCATTCGTCCCACGAGGTCCTCGGCCGGTGTGACCGAGTTCCTCCACGCTAATCTTGGCCAATTCAAAGCTTCCTCAACGGAGGACCAGCGGGCGGGTCCTCTAGGGCCGGATGAACACCACGGCCTCCGGCCGCTCCCATCCGAAGCGATCGGCTCACTTTCGGCGTGATGGCGAGAACGCATCGCGCCCGACGCGGAGCCGCTCACCGGCCGAGCCGCCGACCTCATTCGCGGAGCCGCTCACGCGGCGAGCCGCCGCCTGTGATCGCCCCCTCGCCATTCGCGTGGCCGCTCCCCACCTCGTCATGCCGGCCGGAGAATCGGCGAAGCAGAAGAGAAGAAAGGCGGTCGAACTCCCTCGGAGGGCGATAGGCGTCGCTATCGATCCGCCCTCCGAAAGAGATGGCAGCGATCTCCGGGGTTCGACCGATGCAGGAGAATCATCTCCCTTTCTCGGGGAGATTCTAGACACGCCCGCCCTGGTGGTAGGGCACCCAATATAGCGACCTACGATGGCCTCGGAGACCCTCCGACTTCCTTTTCGCCTACACCACCAACATGGCGAATCGAGGAATGGAAGATTTTCACATGCAAAATCTTCCCGAAGTCTTGATCTCCAACGCTTGCGGCGTTGGTTACCTCGCTCACTTGAGCAGACATCCTTTGTTTCGGGACCTCATGGATCGATTCAGTGGCGCTTCTATCGGAAGATGCCGCCCAAGTGACCTTCCTCCGACCTACTCACAATCCGCGAGGCGAGGCGAGGCGATGTCAAACTTCGTCTCGAGGTTCATCAAAGAGTCGCTCAAAATCGGCGGCGACAGCGATATCTACATCATCAGCGTTCAGCGGGATCCGGCCCGCGCTCAACAAAGAAATCACGGGGAGAAACCAAAGGCGGCGAGTAAGCTTTGGAACACGGTGGACAACTGTCGAGGAGGCGAGTCGGATCGGAAGCGGGAAATGCAGGACGGCGGAAGTCAGAGAAAAAGCGGACGACCGAAGTCGGCGCGGATCATGAGGCGCCAGACCGAATCAAAGAGCGGCGGAATCGGGCTCGGACCTCGGCCCAACCACCGGCGGCGCGCCCCTGCTCAAATCAAGGGCGGAAATATTGAGCTCCGTGAGCTCTTCCGGCTCCGCCCTATGAAGGGGATCGAAGAGGTCCATGCAGACAGTATGCGACTATCACCAAGGGTATGGTCATGATACCGAGGATTGCGAAACACAGGCTCGCGGATCGGCGAGCTCGTTAAAGGAGGGCCTCAAAAATACCTCGGACGGCGGGTCAGAAGAGCGAAGCGAAGAAGGAATGGGCGGCAACAAGCTGCGGGCCGACCCGGTGGCGACCCGACCCGAGGCAGCGAGGGCGAAGGTCCCAGCGCTATGGGCAGTCTATGTTGTTCTGGGACGCCCCTCGGGGCGATGAGGTCGTCCACGAAGAGCGATGCGGGCGGCGGCCGGAAGAACGAAGAACAAGCGACTCGGGATGGCGAGAACATAACGTTCTCGAGGAGGACCCGTGCCCAAGATCATGCCGCACGGGGCGCCATCACCATACGAGTGCGGTGGGCAACAAAAGCGTCCACGGGTCTATATCGACATTGGAGCCTCGTCGGCATCATCTTCGAGTATGCGGATAAGCTTGAGGTCGGAGGCATTGGTGCTTCCGCGCCCTCCCGGCTACGGAGCTTCACTCAAGAAGCAGTCGGCCGAGGGTCTTTACCCTTCCGGTCGCGAGTAGGGCGGGCTCGGTCGGTCACGGGGCCATCCGATTCTTCTCAGTCGGGCTCCTCTCCGTCTAACATTATCCTCGGGAGAGATTGGCTGCACGCCACCAAGGCCGTCTGTTGGTCTACCACCTCACTCGTCGATTCCCACCCGGTGGGAGTGCTCGGCATCGAGGGGACCAAGCGGCGCAAAAGAATACCTACGGCTCTCGACTCGAGATGCGGCCTCGCCCGGGCATAGCAATTACCGAAAGCCGGAGGCCGACACCCGGGATGACGACCGAGGACCTCCAACTATCTGATGGCGATCCTCGAGGGTCGTCGGTCGGCACCAGGGGCCGACGGACGTCCGTGACACGTCATCGACCACGAAAGAATATAGGGGCGTGTTTGCTTGGTCCCCGCTTCGATATGACCGGGGTGTCGCCCGAGCTCATAACTCATCGCCTCAACATCGACCCGGCCACCAAGCGGTCCGGCGAGAAGAAGAGGATATTTGGCGGGCGCGGCCGGTCGTTAGGGACGAGGTGACTCAACTTCGAAGGCGAATCTTGTTCGAGGTCGAATACCCGACTGGATGGCTAATCCGATCGTGGTCCAAAGCTTCGGCGGGTGGCGCATGTCGTCGATTATACCGACCTCAACAAGCGCTTAAAAGATTGCTACCCTCACGATATTGACAAGAAGGTGGAGGCTTTGGTGGGCCACGAGATGTTCGAACTTCACGGATCTATCTGAGGGTACCACCAAATCTGATGAGCCGGAGGATGCACCAAAGGCTGCATTCATCACCGACTTGGCGTCTTTGCGTCGAAAGATGCCCCCGGCCTCAAAACGCCGGGGCTACTTACGGAGGATGGTGGATGCAACATTCAAAGACCACATCGGGAGATCGTCGAGGTCTCGTCGGCGACATAGTAGTCAAAGTCGAAAGCGGAGGCTGCGCCGGCGACCTCGGCACCATCCTCCAACTCCTCGGGTCGGTGACCTCAAACTTAACCCCAAAATGCACGTTCATGGTAAAGGCGGGAAATTCTTGGGGTGTTGGGTTTCCCAAGAAGGCAAGGCGAACCCACCAAGGTAAAGGCGGTGCTCGACATGCAAGTGCGAAAACCATTTGCGAGGTCCACAAACTTACGGGTGCTGGCCGCCTCGGTGGGTTCCTCTCAGGGGCTGCCGAAGCGGCTCCCTTCTTTAAAATCTTGAGAGGGCCCGGACTTGGCGTGGCGGGAAGAGCACCACCTCGCCTTCACACGGTGAAGGAATACCTCGCATGACACCCACCTTGACCGCCCCAAAAAGCGAACTCTCTCCTTGTGCTTGGCCGCCTCGGACGAGGCAATCCGTCTTGATCTTGGTGCGGGGCGGTCGGACGGTAGACTTCCTATCTACTTCATCAGCCGAGCACTCAAAGGACCGGAGACAAAGTGCGCGGCCTTGAAAAGGTAACCTTGGGTGAATGCTAGCGGCGGCTCGACCCTACTTTCAGGCTCACTCCTCCGTCAATCTTGACCGACCTACCCACAGGCAAGTCTTGTCAAAACACAGAATTATCTGGGACGAATAGCCAGTGGGCCACGGGCTTGGCGAACACGATATCTCGTACTTCACAGACCGGCCATAAAGGGCAAGCTCGTGATTTCTGGTAGAAGCGAGTTCTTGAGTTCGGTCGACCGCTAAGATTAGCTCCTCCAACGCCTCCACCTCGGTCATCCCGGCCCCACTTGCGGAGCGGACCCTCGCCCCCGGATAGTTGTTGGCGGATGTGCGTGGGCGGAGCCTCGTGCAAAGCAGGCGGCCAGGCGGGCATTCTTCTCCTCGGCCCGCGGATAGCGAAGTCACCTCGCGCTCCGGTTTACCTTCCGACCACCAACAACGAGGTGGAGTATGAGGCCCTAATCTCGGACTCCGCCTCGCTAAGGAGGCGAGGGTGGATGAGATCCAAATCTTGGCGATTCCCAGTCGTCGTGAACTAGGTGTTAAGCAAATCACGAGGCGAGGAGGACCGAATGAAACAATACCTCGACAAAGCAAAGGAGATGTTGACCTCGTTCGGATACTTGACATCCACGAATCCCAGAGGGAAAGCAGTGGTGGCGTCCTCGACAAGCTAGGCTGCGTCGTCAACAAGTCCACCGGTGGAGGAGATCCGCTCGAAGCATAGCGGAGTCCACGTCGGCATCATCACCGAGATAGAGCCGAATTGGATGTCTCCACGAAGCCTACACGGAACACGGCGCACTACTTGGATCGGCTCGAAGCCAAAAGATGATGGCAAAATCGAGTATCTCATGCGTGAGGCGCTCTCTGGAAGTCTTACCTTGACCCCTCACGAGATGCCTCGGGCGGAAGAAGCCGACTATGTGCTCAGCGAAATTCACATGAGGGTCTTGTGGAAGCCACATGGTCATGAGCACTTTCAAAGAAGATCTTGAGGTCGGGATACTCTGGCCCACCTCGTGCAGGTCGGCCGAGCTCGTCGAGAAGTGCCCAGTGCGGATCCACTCCACGGTCAGCGCCTCGCATCGATTTGGCGCACTGCAGAGTCCGTGGCCTTTCATGCGGTGGGGATCGACATCGTTGGCCCGTTCGACCGAGCACCGGTCGGCCGATGTTTAGTCGTGGCCATAGACTACTTCACAAAATGGGTCGAGGCCGAGCCACTTTCGAGCCTCACGGCGAAGGATTCAAACATTTGTGTGGAAAAATATAGTGCGCCGCGCATACCGCACATCTGGTCTCGGACAAGCAAGACCCAATTCGTCGACAAAAACTTCAAGGTGGTGCGAAGAGCTTGGATCGATCAACGCTTCACCTCGATCGCACACCCGCAAGCAAATGGCGGACCGGGGTGACGAACCGCGCGATCATACAAGGATTGAAGAAGATTTGGATCGAGCTAAAGCGTTGGGTGAAAATCTCCTCAAGTCCTCGGGTCTTACGGGACCACACCTCGGACGCGCGGCGGGAACCCTTTGCTTTGGTCTCGATGCGAGGCCGTCATACCGGCCGAGATCGGTAGCAAGACCCTCGCACTCTCCACTTCGACCGGGCCGGGAGCGAGGAAGACCTGCGGGCGACCTTGGCGCCCTCGAGGAGGCGAGCTCGCGCTTCATAAGCGAAGCCAGTACAAGAGCCGGTCTTGCGCTACTACAACAAGAGAGTAAAGGCCTCCCACACTCCGAGTGTGGCGACCTCGTCCTCTGGAATAATGAAGCAAGCCGAGCAGGCGTCTTAACAAGCTTGATCCGACATGGGAAGGACCTACCGCGTTCACGAGGACCTCGGCAAAGGGCCTATAAGCTCGCCCACTGTCAGGGCACTTATTCCCAGACACGGCACATAACTAATCTAAGGAGGTATTTTACATAGCTTTGATTTTAGATCGGCGACATGTTAGCCCTCACTATTATTTTGGTGATGTGCGATCTTTGTTTACTTGTTTAATAAAACGTTTGTTTTTCTAATGAGTATTTCACTTGTTATGTCTTACATCTATGTGAACATCCATTCGGATATACCACATCTAAACCTTCACGAGGGGCGCCCTACGAAGAGAAAATCCCACCAAGTAGGGTAGCGTCTGATTACCCATTAAGTTGGGCGAAGCATGTCTGATTACCCATTAAGTTGGGCGTCTACATGCAAAGCGTCTGATTACCCATTAAGTTGGGCGTCTATCGCAAAGCATCTGATTACCCATTAAGTTGGGCGTCTACATGCAAGCGACATCGAGACCGATCTCGCCGTCTCATACCCCTTTAATTGGGAAGATATGCACTCGGTACAAAGTCTAAATGCATTAACGACTACAAACAAAGTACCAAGCCATATATCTGAACAAGACAAGGGCTTGAGCTCGTTTATACCCCTTTATTTGGGAAAATACACGCCTATGTATCGGTATAAATACATTTACGACCAAAGCGAAGTCCTAAGTTATGTTTGTACCTCTCGAGGGAAAATATACACTTGAAACGAGTCTAAATACATTTATATCTACATACAAGGTCTATACTATACATAGCCTCATTCGGGCTTAGGGCTCCGCCTCGCCGGGACTGCCGAAGCTACTTGCAATTCTCTACAAAATCTCCGGGCCGGCGATGTATGCAGGCGAACTCAGTGCCTTCGACCCGGTCGATAAGGCGGAATCCTGCCTGCTCCCGAGCGCTCGGCGGGCTCGAGGCAGCCGGACGGAAGCATCGACTCGAGTCACCGCCCGCTCGAGGGACACTTGAGTGGCGCAGGCGCCATTACGGGCATTCCGGGCAGTGGGGATGCACCCGAGGTCACACCCTGACCGGACACCGGGTCGGGAGTACTACCTCGACCCCTACCCGCGGCTCTTCCCCGCCGACCTGAGGTCCTCGGTCGCTGTCTACTCCCAGAAGACCGCCCTCTCAATGATCCGCTTCCAGAGGGGCCCATCAACCGCAGCACTTCGGCATGATCGGAGTAGCCCCTCTGCGGGTTCCTTTGTGATCGGGTCAGCGGAGTCCGCTGCGGCCTCGCTGCCAGGCCGGGGCATGCGTCGTTTGCGGATGATGTCATACATCTCCATGTATTTCACGACGGAGTTGACGCAGGCTTTGAACTTCTTGCTTTTGGGCCCCTCCTCCTCCCTCAGCACCATACCCTCATGGCAAACTCTGAACTCGGTCGTCGGCTTCGGATATGGTGGTCCCACCAGCCCGTGCGGATCGCCTTCTCATCTCGCATGCTCCTCCGACTTTGAACTAGCCTCTCGCGGATCGATTCAAGCGCTCGCCGCCTTTGAATCAAGCGCCTTGGATAGCGTCGCAGATAAGTCCACCTCACGGACTACATCTGTGCGATCCTCGACTTGGGACCTCGTTCTCGACCACGAGGCGGGCCACCTCGATATGCCTCGGCCAACTTCTTCTTCGGTTTGGAAGAAGGCGCGAGCTTCGCATCCATGGCAACAAAACTTGGGTCGGCCGTGACCGACTCCTCCAAATTGCACCTCCTCCTCCTTCTCGGCCGGGGCACCTCGGACCCTTTCGACAGCCGGCAATTCATGGTCGAGTCCCAAGTATTGAGATGCGAGAATCTTTATAAATAAAAGACAACACAAGTCTCATAAAGTGATAAATATTTTTATTGCATACGAAGAATTTATTACAAGGGCTCGAGGTCTATCGACCCGTGATTCAACCTATTACAATCGGCCCACTAACCTCGGCCTCTCGGACTCCTGGCCCCGCTTTCCTGCCGTTTCTCGTGCTCCTGCCACTGCTGGTGCTGGTCGACTGAGCCGCAGAGCTCGAACTCCTCCTCCTCCTCCTCGGCCGGGCCCGCGCCTCGGCCGAGCTCCTGAAGCTCGGATCTTCGTCCACGGCATTGGGACACGGCCTCGGCCGTCGGGAGCGACGTGAGAGGCTAAAGCCTCCCACCACGGGGAAGGCGGCTGCATCGGCAAGCACCCGGGCATACTCCAAGTTCACCGCCCTCTGATCAATCTCAGCCCAGCCATGCTTCGCCTTGTCAAAATCTGGCATCGTGGCCGCCAACCCCTCCAGGTGGGTAGATATCACCTGCGGCCTCATCACGGCGGCCAGGTCGGAGATAAAGGCGGAGAAGGACTCCGACTCGATAAGTTTGCTGGCGAAGGCCTTGACATGGGCCTTGCTCGCCGACAAAGCACTCGTCCGATCTGCGGCCCTCTTCTCGCCTCGGCCACCTCCTCCCGGCGACTCCACCTCGGCGGGCCTCCGCACGGCACGGCCCCTCCCTGTGGCGGCCTCGCGCCCGCCTTGGCAACCTCCACCTCCTCCGCCGCACCGGCCAGCGAGGACTCCACCGCTGCCGACTTTCTCCGGCTCCTCGTGCGGGACGCAACAACATCGGCCATGCGGCGCATCTCGCTCGCGATCAAGGCGAGTCCCGCAAATCAAGCGATTAGTAGCGAAAAAAAAAAAAAAAAAAACATGACTAGACAAGGGCGGAAGATCGCGGGAGATCGGTACCTGCCGCGCGTCATGGGCACGAGCCTCACCTCAAAGCCCGAGCCGGAGATCATTGCGGACCCTTGACGGATCGAGGTGTTCCACCACCACAGGCTGCGAGGTGGGCCAGACACCCTCATTCTCTTTTAGAAGGCTCTCGCCGCCCGGTGGTGGCAGGTCGAGGCGAGGCCGGCTGCTTCACCTCCTTTGTGTGCTTAAGCTTCACCGCATTCTGAGAAGAAAATCGCGTTAGTCAAGAGGTCGAACCTATAAGAATGAGAGAGAGGTGCCCTCACTTTGACTCGGACACCGACCGAACTGCGACTGCACACTCGGCCCGGCATCATTAAGGTTGTCCTCGGTGAATTTAGAGAAACTTCACCGAAGCGCGTTGAAATGTTCTCTACCCGCCGAGGGCTTAAGCTTTATATCCGCCACCTTACCCATCCCCCAACAGTAGATCGGATGCCCGTGGCCCTCAAAAAAAACTTCTTTGCCACCCCGACACCCGAGGTTGACTCACCCTAAGCGTCTGCGGCGAAGATAGTACTGACCTCTCGGTACTTGGCTAAAAATCGCATCAAGAGCTCGAAGGAGAACTCCTCACTACAATATAACAAGCCAACCCATCTCAACTACCGACCTAATGGGTTCGGGGTGAATTGGCGAGATGGGGATTGGAAATACTCTGGAGGCTCAAAAGATGGGGGCTAACGGAACTAAGACCCGCCCTAAAGGCGTCTATGTACATAGTTATGAAACCCTAGGAGGCTAATGCTCTATCGGATGGGTGCGGAACACACCACGAGCGTCGGCCGGAATGTGACATTCCTCTTATTTTTATTACATCGTCGAAGATCACAGACGATCGGCGTCCCTCGCTTAACCCCATCCCACGCAGATGATATTCTTTGGAACCTAGCGCTAATCTTCCTACACCTACCCGACCAAGGTATAGCGAGAATAATCCCAACCTCGATTTCACTATCGGGAGGGAGGATGGCGAGTTCGAACCGAAACTCCAGCGGAGATGATCGGGCGGACCCGGAAAGCAGCTAGGCGTACTCGAAGCAGAGAGGAAAGACATACTTACTTTTTTAAACTCATTGCCGAATTGAAGAAGATGATGGCTTCTCCGAATGGAAATTCTCTGAGTATAGAAGATGAGCAGTTTTAGTGAAGGAAATGAGCAGTTTCCCACCTACGAAGCATTTAAAGCCAAGCTGGCGCGAAGCTTTCACGTGCCTACGTGATTGGAAGTGGAGTACAGCAGCACACGATTCGAGTGCACAACTACCGCTGGCGGCGTATGACGTCGCTAAGCTAAGATAGACCATGATCGACCCGAGAAATCATCATACGGACCCGGCGTCTCCGAGATGGCGGCGACTCGGCTTCGCGCCCGTCGAATCGGGCGGACCCCGATCAGCAGACTGCGCCCGTTACGGAAAATTCCACTCGAGATCGCACCTCGGTGTAACCTACGGAGAGCGATACCGATCGGATCGGCGGACCGGCCCCAGTTCGTGGTCACCGGTGCGCCTCGACATCCCGAAAGGAGGCCTCCTAGTCGGACTACGACACCAACCACGGGAGCAACACCGGCCCGGATCGCACCTCGGCGTAACCAGCGCGGATCGCGCGTTATCGAGTCGGACTTGACTTCCTTGATTGCCACATCTTTCTCAGCGGCGTCTGATAAACAACCCAACTTCGGATCGGCGCGGAAGACCTCCGTCGAAGACAACCTTGCCCACCCACGCCTCGCTTTCGGTGGCTTGTCTTCACTCCACTTTCGGCCTCGGCGTGCCTCGGCTATTCGGGGCTATGATGGGATATGGCCCAACCGGTGGGCCCACTAACGAGCCCAAGCAGCTGGGCCTAACGTTGGTAGTAGGCCCGTGGTCGAGGCCAGCGAGCCCCAATCATTGCCCAACGCTGGCCCCGGAACCGCCACCTGGGCGATGGAGAAGATGAACCAGGTCGGGCGCCACCTCCACGTGCGCGAGGAAGGCGAGAGGTCCTGCTCCGGCCAATGGAGGGCATGCGAAGGAAGAGTCACGCCACGACCAATGGAGAGGGGCGGCGCCGAGGGGAGACAGTCGGTGTATAAATAGAAGGAAAAGCGATGTTAGAGGGTTAGTGATTTCTTTGAATCTGAAGGCATGGCAATACTGCATGCGAAAGCTCTAGTAAAAGTATTGAGGAATCATTATAAAGTGGACGTAGATCTCAATAACGATCGAACCACGTAAAAGCGCAGGTGTTCTTAATTGCGTTATATAAATCTCGCACACTCACATTTAGATTTATCAAACTAGTTTTCGACACATGTACAGTTCTAATCAATAAAAGCCGACTAAGATTACCATCTTATATTCTTGTATTGGACTTTATCTTTTATCGGGAAAAATGATAAAACTTTAAAAGATTATTTTTTAATATTTTAAGAATCTCAACATTTTCCAGTACTTTACTCATAAATAAACCAGTTGCTTCTCATTTCGTCGCATTAGTTGCAGTCAATTCAGAGTCCGTTAGTAATTGTCTAATAAAAATGAGTTGCAATCAATTTTTATTTATAGCTCAAGGCCTAAATTACGCCATAGTTTATTAGCCTAAAGTCAACTCAGAGCTAGCAAAATGGAAATATCTCTATTAATAATGTTTCAAATTTCAGGAAAAAGTTTTGTCAAAATTTTAAATATATATTGTTGGGCAAAGTGCTTGTAAAGCATTGAGAAATAGTCTTATCTAAAACAAACCTGTCTATGAACATGACTGATTGTAACAATTAAACAATTTTAAGTGACACAAATATTTTAGGCTGATTATGGTACTAATAGGCTTATAGATATTATAGGATAGAGGCTGTCGCAGAAAAAAAAAACTATATGGCTCCATTCTTTCTTAAAATTTGCACGCAATTAATCATAAATATTTAAAAATAATATATTATATTATAAAACATTATAAAATTAATAGCAATAAAATAAAACATTTCATACATTAAAGACAATATATCAACGTATATATATATATATATATATATTATTATTATAGTATGTATTCTAGATTTATTGTCTTTACACGAAGCAATTTGATGCATCATCATCATCATCATTAGAGCCAAATACACCCTTATGGTTGTACCTAAATTACAAATATTCTCGTAACATTATGTTTGGCGCAATTTAACCTTAAATTTTACCAAAAATATCATGTTAGTATTTAAAATAATTGCTGAATGTAATGTTTGTCGCCATCATTTCATCCCCACCAATGACTCCAATCTAACCCCCATACAAAATAAACAAATTTGGTACATCACATGTCTATAAGAGAGATCAAATGAAAATTTCCAAGTGTAAACTAAAAAGCAACTTAGATAATAGACTTTTGTACGATATATTATTTATTATCATAAAAGAAGCATTGATGTATATAAAAAAAACTAGTATGAATAACGAATTAAAGAAACATGTTTCATAAGTTAAAACTTTTTTTTTTAACTGAAATCGCTAGCTATATGTATAAATATATATTCTAATAAGTTTACGATTGGACTGAATATCGGCTTGGAATTCTTTTAGTAGCAAACCACTTGGTGATTGTTTGAATTGATTTTGAAATTCATTATTGTTATTTTTGCCCAGTTTTTTGAGTGATTTAGGTGACTAGCTCCAAAATTTCTTAAAAGTTTATGAATTTGAAACCCAAATATTTAAATTTATTCACAGATATATATATATATATATATATATATATATATATATAGAGAGAGAGAGAGAGAGAGAGAGAGAGAGAGATCATATGAGAATAGATATATTTGTGAGAAATGAGAATAAATCTAAATCATTGATTTCAGTAAATCAATGGACAAGATTTATATTTGTTGTGCTACAAAATAAAATTATTTGTGCTATGAAAAAAAATCTGTGTTTTAAATAAAGGTTAATTAAGTAATTACAACTTTTACTAATTAGTTTTTTTTCCTTATTTTTAGGCACCACACGGTTTATATACCTATAAATAGGGATTTTTTATATCTTATCATTTAAATCTCTATCTTCAACATTATTTATATTTCACTAATTACTATATACAAAATTATTGAAGATACAAACGAACCGATCCATGGAGAATTTAGGTACATAATATATATATATTGTTTCATACGTATGGTTAATTACATTGCACTGGTAGAAGTTTTTTATTGCATATTTTTTATTAAATATTGCACATAACACTAAGATTTATTGATTTTCAGTTTTAGTTTTTTTCAATGTGATAAATGTTGAAACATTATTGATTTATATGGTAGATTACATTGCACTCGTAGAAGCGTTTAATTGTACTAAGATTTATTGATTTTCAGTTTTAGTTTTTTTCAATGTGATAAATGTTGCAACATTATTGATTTATGTGGTAGATTACATTGCATTGGTAGAAGCGTTGTATTGCATATCTTTTATTTAATGTTGCACATAACACTAAGATTTGTTCAAACTACACACATTTGTAAAAGTGTATGCACTTCATCTCATTTTCCAAAATGAATACACAACATACCCATTTATATTTTTTAATATATATATCTAGTGCGATTTAAATCGGTGAAATGACTTGCCACTGACCAAACAGTAATGTTTTTGTCCGTTAACATGTGAATCAGTAATATTTTTGTTTGTTGACAACACGTGAATCAGATAAATGATTTCGAAATTATAATCAGTTATTCTTTAAATTACTTTATATAGAGAAAAAGTGTGAGAAAATCATGAAAAATATAATTAAATCACCTAATCATGTTTTTTTAAAAATAAATGAATCAAAAATTAATTAACACCTAAAATCGAAAATTTGATTCGACAATTCCTTGTTTCGGTCGATCGGAATCAAGGAATCATCGACCGAGAGAGGACTTCCATCGGCCGAATTTGGATTTTAATTAATTCAAATTAAAAATCAAATTTTAATACTAATTAGTCGACGGAGAGGATTTTTAATACAATTTTAATTAATTCATATCTCGGTCGGCCGAAACATCAAATTAATCGTGGGAGAGAGGAATATCGATCAGAAAACAAGTATATATGAAATGAAATTAATACTAATTATTAATTCATGTCTCCGATCGATAGGAAACATCAAAGGTCGTAGGAATCGCGATTTTCAGCCGAAAACAAGGATATATCAAATTAATTTAATACTAATTAATTTAAATTGAATGTATGATATTTAAATTAATATTCTGAATAATCTATGATGGAAATTTTGCAAAATATTGAAATCTTGAAATTATTACACAACTTATTAATTTTGAAATATTTAATATTGAAATTATCCTTCATATTCTGATATTAATCAATCTTGTACAAAATAGTACTACTGAAAGTAAAAGCATAGCTAAAATTACGAGAAAAATTGAAGAGGACAAATAAATGCGAGAAAAATTGATGAAGAAAGATTTGACCACCAATAATTGAACCAATTCTCTCCTATTTATACAATCGATTATAACAAATACAAATCAATAAATTGCTCTTGCTCTTGCTCTTGCTCCTCTAATTTTAGTTAGTTCATTTCTATTTTATATTCAAAATTTTAAATTTATTTCTTCAATCGAACCAGTAGCTATGTCTCAACAAGTAAGTAATTCAAATTTTTTTTTTCGACACGTGTTTTGAATTTATTGTTGTTTATGATATTAATTTGTGTTTAGATTTATTATTGTTAATTTTGTTTAGATTTATTATTGTTTATTGGTATGGATAAATTATTGCGTTTAGATAATTAAATTAATTGGATAATTAGTTTAATGTTTTGAATTTATTGCATAATTCGTATATATAATTGGATATAATTCGTTTAGATAATTAAATTAATTGGATAATTAGTTTAGTGTTTTGAATTTATTGCATAATTAGTATATATAATTGGATATAATTAGTTTAGATAATTATTGCATAATTAGTATATATAATTGGATATAATTAGTTTAGATGAAATTAGATGTTTTATATGATTTTATGGGTTTTTATATGAAAAATAATAATTAAATCATTGAATCATGGTTTTTTTTTAAAAATCATAAATGAATTAAAAATTAAATTACACTTAAAATCCTCTAGGTCGATGATTCCTTGATTCGGTCGTAGGAATCAAGAATCATCGGCCAGGAGAGGGATTTTAAGTGTAATTAATTACAAGTGATTCGATCGGCGGAAACAAGATTATCGAAGATATAATTCGTTTAGATAATTAAATTAATTATTGCATAATTAGTATATATAATTGATTCGGTCGGCCGAAAACATCAAATTGGTCGGAGGAAACAAGGATTATCAAATTAATCATGATTCGGTCGTAGGAATCTTGAATGTCATTGTAGAGAGCTATTTTTCGGCCAGGAATCTTGAATTATCAAATGAATTTAATACTAATTATTAATTGATGTCTCCGGTCGATCGGAAACAAGGAAATATCGACGGGGACATAAAGCATTCGGCCAGGAGAGAGATTTTTGTTTAGAAATTAATTTTAAATGAAATCAATTAGGATCATTTAGTGTAGTTATCTTAAGTTTTCAATTAGGATGAATATAGTAATTAATTATAATGTAAATAACTAATTAATTCATACGCTTAATTATTGTTGTTTATGATATTAGATTTATTATCGTTAGTTTTATTTAGATTTATTATTGTTAATTTTGTTTAGATTTATTTTGTTTAGATAATTCGAGCAATTTATAATACTATCTTTAGTTTTATTTAGATTTGTTATTATTAATTTTGTTTAGATTTATTTTGTTTAGATAATTCGATTGTTTACGCAATTTATAATTATTGGATAATTCGTTTAGATAAGTGCGGCATAATTCATTTAGATAAGTCCTTTTAATTAATTTATTGTAAGAGACTTTAATTATTTATAGTAGAGACTTTAATTATTTAATTAGACTTTGATTAGATTACTCTTTTTCTTATTGTAGCGATAATTTTAGTGTAAACATTAAGGCGTATATTTGTTTTATACATTAGAAAAATCATATTAAGGCGTATATTTACGCTAATGTAATCTTGTTGTTGTTATAGATGTCGGGATGGAAGAACATTATTGTTAGATATGGAGGCCTTTGGGATCCTTCTTTATGTTACCAGGGGTATCGATCAAATGCCTTTGTTCGAATGGACAATGTAATTTATCTCGGAGTTCGTAGAGATGATTGATCAAATTATGTTGACAAATTCGTTGAGTACAACCTACCATTGCATTATCTATCGAGATCTCGGGTGGTAGAATTATCAATTACTTTTGAGTAATGATGATCAACTTGTTCGATTGGCTCATGATGCCCAACAGAGGTCTATGTGACTCACGATGCCGACACGTCCCAATCGAGCAAGAACTATATAGACCTTCGTTCGAGATACCATCCTCGTCGACATATGACTACACTACAACACAGATCATTCGATGAGACATTTACACAACAATTTGCTTCATCGATTGGTTTGATCTTGATCGTCTCAATATATGCCGCAACACATGGATCCGTCCGAGAATTACATTTCCCGACATATCTGCCGCAACGGGGTGATACACTTGTTGAGGGGCGATGATGATGACTACGTTGAAGAAGAAGAAGATGAAACAAAGTCGGATGAAGAGGAAGAAGATCGCGATACGCTTTGGTGAGCTATGGCTCGTTTGTAGAGTTTGACGCATGGATCCGTCGAGAGGGTGGATTCGGGAAGCTTCATCTACGATTATGCGAAGTAACTGCATAAGCGCGTAGGAGGCCTAAAGCGAGAAGAAGTTGAGGAAATGAGCAGCTGGCTAGTCCTGTTATTCCTCATGATGCTTGATTAATCTCTTTGCTCGTCATCTGGACTCGGTTTCAAACCCCGATGAGCTGAACGAAGGTTCCGTCTTCGACAGCAAGGGTGAACTGAAGATATCCGTGGGTTTATGGCATTTGGAACATCGAGTAGAATTTGTTATTCCTCGATCCGATAATTAGAGGATTACATTCAAATGTCGATATCATAATCGGTGTCCTTTTCTACAGCGTGCATCGCGGCGAAGGTGGATTTTGGTTTGTCCATAAGTTTGATGTTATACATACTTGCGCACGAACCTAGTGAATATCGGAGTAAGGAAGGTTAATGCCCGTGTAATTGCAGCATATATATCACGAAAAATACGCGAAGACGGTGAAGTGCTAAAGCCGAGGTCCATTATGGCTGATTTGCGGCGAGAATGCGGTGTACGTTATATATAGTGTAGCAATGCGAGCCCGTAATAGGGAGATCGAGATGATATCGGTGGACATGAAGAATCATTTAAGCTACTACCGAGTTATCACGTATATGTTACGGATGAGCAATCCGGTTCGATGGTGACTTGGATATTGGATCGGATGGTCGGTTAAAATCACCTCTTTGTCGCGCTTCGGTTCATGCAGATTGGCGTACACATTGTGCCTCAGACCCGTGATTGTAGTGGGATGATGCGTGCTTGAAGGGCGCAATAAAGGCATATTATTCGTTGCCGTGACAAAGGGCGACAATGAGCAAGTTTTCCATTAGCTTATGGAATTGGTCGATCGAGAATGATGTCTCATGGACTTGGTTTACGTCTCGACTACAAGTCGCTTATGGATCAAATCGGAGATGTTGATTGTTTGGATGCTCATATCGATATAATGAGCAGCGGTCAGTGTGTACTACGATGCAACACACGGATTATGCTACTACCATCTGTGAAAAAATCACCCGTTTGGGCAACCATCCATAAAGTTATTCGAGCCGCTTATGCGTGCCAAGATGCATACTTTGAAGCGATGGCTATGTTAAAGTCTCCGTGAAGGCGATGGTAGTGGCGCATATACCAAGTTGGTGGAGGTTGGAGTGCAGTGGGCTAGATCACGATTACCTCGTTAGGCGCTACGGTTTTATGACATCGAACATTGCCGAATCATTCGATTCTCGATTATTGTGGGCTGAGCGATTGCCAATTTTCTCAATGATTGAGGCAATCCGTCACATTACGGAAAAATGGTTCGATGAGAGACATGAAGCGGCAAAGAGTGCGGTGAATTGACCCACAGGCGGTAGCGTAAGATAATGGTATCAATGGAACTATCACGAGATACGATGTAGTGCCCTCGTCGGACTCCACTTTCAAAGTCAAGCACGGAAGCAAAACATTGAGTGAATCTCAATACGCAATCGTGTGCGTGTTTGGAGTGGGACATGGATATGATACCGTGTTCTCATCTTTGTTGTGACTATATGATGCGCATTTAAGTTTAATTATGTTAATTTTTACGATCAATTTGATTTCACTTACATATAATTGATTATATAAATTTTTAGTCATAAAGGTCACCATATATCTAACTATGTGGAAGTACTACCATTACGCAAAGCTAGCGAAGCATACTAGTATCGGATCAATCTGTTGAGCCACGATCTGGTTAATTTGTTCCTCTAGATGTTCTTTGGAATTACGGTTATGCCTCCTAATAGAGTCCGTCAAGCTGGCCGCCCAAAAGTGGGTCGATATCGTCATCCAGCGAAGTGGGATCGAGTAGTAGAAGTCGTGCACCACGGACATGTAGCTTGTGTGTAGCGAATCTCATACTCGTCGGAAGTGTCCTTACTTGTCGAGGCAGTGACATTGTAATGAAAACACTTATTCATGTAAATACATTATTATTATTATTATTATTATTATTATTATTATTATTATTATTATTATTATTATTATTATTATTATTTGTTATTGGTATTATAATACTATTTGTTCATGTAAAGACATTATTAACATTATTATCCACGGCATCATTGTTATTTGTTATTGATATGAAGAAATTAATCAATTCTCGATAATATCGACCAAGAATCTATTAAATTGAAGATTATGCATACTAAAGCAGCTAAAGGAAATTGAAATTGAAATTGAAATTGAAATTGAAATTAATCCATTGAATTGACATTATAATGAAGATCTATTACATGAGATAATATAAAAGAAATCATCATCCTCTCTACTCTCGGCACTCTCGGCTTCCTATATGGCTCACATAACTCATATATACTTCCACCTACCTTCTTTCTATATGCTAAAGTATTAGACATACCCATTCGATGCTCGGTGAACCGGAAATAAGGCGTTCTACAGTCGTACACGCAAATGGACCATCATTTGAAATCGTCGTCTGGTCGAATACCTCGAAGCTTGACATGTGTAATAATTGCATCATTGTTCCATGGTGGTATCGGTGGGAGTTATTCTCAAACCATCTAGAGAAGAGCGTAAGCGGCCGCAATAATCTATCTGAGCACTCGAACTCCATCATCCTCGCATCCGATTGATCACGGTCCATCCGCCAGCGTTGCGAGTCAAGCGACGCAATGACCGAGTGCATATCCCGCGACATATCACGAAAAGTCGGTCGATGGCGCGTGGGATGATGATCTATAAAATTAATATTTAGAAAATGAACAAGAAATTTTTAATTTTGCAACTTATTGTATTAAATAGGTTACTGCGTAGCGCGTATCCATGGTCTATGACCGCAAAGCCGAGGACAAGCGCCATCCAATGCGGTGGTGGCTCCCATGCGAAGCAATGGTATCGGGGTAATGAGCAATGGTGCCTCAGCGGGTCTTGAATGAAGACGAAAGCCTTGGTGTACCTCGAACCATGCTTGTTGCATAAACATCATTCAACATTGAAAATTAATTAATTCGGATACTACACATATATAATATATATTGATTGTATTAAAGACACAATACTTACGAAAAACCGGTATCGAGGATGATTGTGTTATGAGAATCCACCCCGTCAATAAGTCGATCCGGCGTCGAGTCTATTCATCGAGATGCATCATGAATAGATCGACCATACGCAAAAGTATTGTAGGATACATATCAATATAAGTAGATGTACTTCAAAAAAGCGAAGCATATTTTATAAAATGTACTTACCCGAACATCGAAGGCCTCTACGGCATTTCGAGATGCCGCAAAATGACCTAGATTTGATGGTCGGTGCCGAACAACCACCACTGCGTTCTTTCTCTTCAAGAAAAGCTCGTATTGTATCAATACATCGCCGAGAATCGGACGTGGGACGGGCTCTTAACATACGGTGACCTCATTACGATAGAAGGTCTCGTGCCCGTTCACCTCTCGAGCTTCCAACTACAAACATTTAAGCATATGAGTTCTTGTAAAATGAAAAACATAACAAATATGATGAAATACTATAAAGCGCCAAATATGAGACTTAATAGTTACTGTTGCTCAGCTCAACTGCTGCAGGCTCGAAAGTGCGCTGACGGCGTCTGAGGCGTCATATCACTAAATAGGTCGATCCATCATAGTATGGCGATGCGGTTCGGGCGGTACCATGGATCTGGAAAGAGTAGCGGGGAGGGTATCACTAGGGCGATGTAGGGCGCCTCGGTGACTCAATACCTCCACCTCTCGTCGTCGTCGTCGTCGTCGGAAGATTCACGGCCTGAGGTGCGGGTGTATATGCATCTTCTCTATGTGTGCAACCACATGAGTCTTCTCAAATAAACTTTCAAATCATTTCTTCATCTTTGGAATCACTTTTCTTCTATAGACCTCTCGATCGTTGCCTTTGCTCTGTCCTCGCTCTCCCGGATAGATTCCGGATAGATTCACGGATCAACGACGATCGTGGAACTAAGATGTCGGGGTGAGCACCACCAACGCTCGATGAAGAAGAAGGCTGCGACATGTTTCCCGTGTCCGTCTCCAGCGGATGGACGACTATCCACATATGGGCTGCTGCGGCTCACGAACAACCGGAATCTCAGCGAACTCGGCCGACGATGACCTGCAGCCGGGTCGTGAAGGTGAAAACTCACGAGGGCTGCTCGATGGAGACCACGAAGATCATGATCTGAACAAGCGTGGAGCCCTCCGCCGAACTCGGCGTCTGCGTTGAGGCTCGTCCACGGATGAGACACACCACGACGAGAAGGAAGCTGTCGTCCCCCCTCAAAGTTTGTGGTATAAGAAAATTCACACCGAGTGGAGGGGTATGAGGCAGACACCCGATGGCGGTGCTAACCTCGAATGAGTCGGAGCTCGATCGTGAGATGATAATCGACCTACAATAAATTGAAAGATGTTATTTAATATTCTAATAAATACAATACCTCATACATGATTTAAAATTAAAATAAAATTGATACCTCTTGCTCAAAAGAGGCGTAAAGGCTGCGGTGAGCCTACTCTTGAACTTCCACCTCAACACTCTCGGATCTGTTGTGGGATTGATGTCGTCGACTATACTTCCCAAGCTGGTATGATCTCGGTGACCAAGCATATAGTGCCCAGGCCGGTCCGTAAAAGTGGTGCTTGAGCATTAGGTTGACAACTGCGTCGTATAATATCTCAATATCGGTAGCGTATGCCCACGGAAATCGACAAAAGCGCCTCGGATCGTCGACCAATGCCCAAACCCAATCGGCTATTATCTTCCCGTCTCGTACCCAAATACGAATCCATAGAGGATAATAACGTGGGCCGCGTAAATATAAGCGAAGATCTACATCTTCACTAAAATCACTCTTGCAAAATCTATCTAATAGATTACGTAATGTAATCTGTGTGCCCCATAAAAAGGCTATAGACCTCAGCGTCGCTCAAGTCGTAGTCTTGTGTGGGATCAAATGATGATGACCCAATTGCGGGCGGTGACTAAAGCATAATCTCTAATGGAAAAACATATATATCTTCCATTGATGAAAAATACATTTCGGTTGCGTAGGTTCTATCGGCGGGAGACTATATGGTGCAAAGATAAACTAGACTTGGGCAGGAATCGATCAATCGGATGACCAAAGCAACCCCCTAAAGATATCTAGCAACTCTTGCATACTTATCTAGCAAGACATTCTTAATATACTTAAAATAATCGGTCTATAATAAGTCTTTACATCCGCCACCACATTTATCGTGGTAGGCCTCAAAAAACAGGATCGACCTACAATTATATCAATGTCACATATTACACTGGCGTACTGACAAACCAACAAACTACTACAATAATTATTTCATTTATCTATAATTCGCATCAATAAACATCTATCATACAAATATCACTACCGAATCGGCATATAAGCGATCATGCAATTAGCGAGATTTTAGTTCGATCTTAACTAACCCGTATCATAATATGCTAAAACCCGACTATATTGTTTCAATCATATTATTGATCACATTATTCAATCACATTTAGCAATAATGAAAAACTAATTAAACAACTCGACTCATATTCAATCATATTATTCAATCAATCATATTTAGCAATATTTATCAAAATATCATACTTTTAAAATCGCATAAGTATATTGTCGATCTCGCATAACTATATTTATCCAAAAATTGCATAACTATACGAGAGCATAACTATACGAGAACATCTTGTAAAATCAAAATATACATATTGTAAAAATCGCATAACTATACGAGAACATACCGGTAAGTCCATATTGTCACTCGTTTTGGCCTAAAATATGGTTTACCGCAATTATTACAAAATTCAATTAATAACTAATTATTAGAAAATTAAATTGATATCGTAGGAGCGACCTTTATACACTGATTTTCAATATATACATATTAATGGTTGTTTCGGTCGAATAAACCATCTTTCCGGTCGATGAAGCCTTCTCCGGTCGGTGGGAGAGAAAACTTCATCGACCGGAAAGATGGTTTATTCGACGAAACAACCATTAATATGTATATATTGAAATAATTGTTGTTTCGGTCGAATAAACCATCTTTCGATCGTGAAGCCTTCTCTCCGGTCGGAGGAGAGAAGGCTTCATCGACCGAAAGATAGTTTATTCGACCGAAACAACGATTAATATGTATATATTGAAACAATTTGTTGTTTCCGATCGACAAACGTTGTTTCGGTTGAAATTCGTTGTCTCCGTCGGCGAAAACAAGTAACATTGCGAGAATTACCTCGGTTATTTTCACGGTCTCTCTTCTTATCTTTCTACAATATCTTCTTATCCTTCGCCGTGAAAAAATTGCGGTGAAAAAATTGCGAGAGAAGAGTGTTTGAAAATTTTGGCGATTTCAAATTGTGCGAGAGAATTGATTTCAAATTGTGCGAGAAGAGTGAAGAAAAATCGAAATGTGTTTAGTTAATGTTGGTCAGGCGTTAAATGCACGAGAAAAAAGAGAATCAATTCCTCTATCTCACATCACATAAATACGCAAATTTCAGACATTTGAGTCAAAATATAGTTTTTTAATTGGTTTGGGTATGGGGTGTAGTTAATGTTTAGGTTGGATATGAGTGGTACATATATTTTGAAAGTTGGGTATATAAGTTGGGCTCCCATATTTTATTACCTACATTTAAGGGATTTGGCATATTGAAGATGAAGAGATGGATCGAAAATTGGGGAGTGAGGAAGAGGATAATGAATTTTTTTATTTAAAATACCTAATCTACCCTCTGTCGATTTTTTTGTTATAAAATACAACTGAAATCAGATTAAATATTACTATTAATCTCCACCATTGATTAGGAAAAAAATCTATGGATATGATATATTCTTATTTCTTACACTTATTTCCATTCTCATAGGAACCACACCCTATATATATATAAGCCTTGCGGAGTCTTTCTTGTAGGTCTGGATTAATTTGAATCTAGAGGAGAGGAAAATCATTAAAATTTTCAGCATAACATCCTATAGCTTGAAGCCAGAAAAAATATTACTCCCTCTTTCACATCAACTTGACCCGTATTCATTTTCGAGTTGTCCCAATCAACTTGATCAATTTTATTTTCTAAGAAATAATTATATCTTCAAAAGGTGTTGACCATACCTATTTTTTATCCTTTTAACCACTTTGTACCATTTTCCTAAATAACAATTACGAAAAGAAATGAGTCAAGTTCGATTAGGTGGAACAAGTATTAATTTTCTCGAATAAAATTCAATAAGCTAGCACAGTATGAATGAAAGCCTACATTAAACATAAATGAAGTTAGGTACTTGGAGAGCTATATTTAGGGATGTCAATCGGGCCAACCCGCTCGGGTTCGGGCTAACCCACTCGGGTTGTCGGGCTATTCGGTTCGGGCTATTCGGGTTGACATTTTTTTCGGGTTAGAAAAATTCAACCCTAACCCTAAACTCTCGGGTTTCGGGCTAACCCATCGGGCCAGAAAGCTTATATATATATATATATATATATATATATATATATATATATATATCAAATATTTTATATTAAGCGTTGGAGTAAAAAACAAATAATTGAAAAATAAATATAATACATTCCACAAGTTCTTTTTTTAATCTTATTATACTAACTTTGAATAGCAAACAATAAAAATTAAAAATAGTGCTCATAATTAAATTCTTTTTTTCTAATATGCTTTAATGTCCGCATTCCATGTAACTAAATGATCTCTAATAATATAATACAATTATAGCGGAATTAAAACTAATATCTAGAAAAAATTTAATAAGTTAATTCAATATAATACTATTTAAAATATATTACAATATCAAAATTAGAAAATAATGCTCACAACTAAATTATTTTTAATATATCGAGTATTCATATTCCATAATAGCTAATTCACTATTTTTTTGTAACTTTTAACAACACTATGAATATCTTCTATAATTTCTTGTATAGTTGTAGGGATGTTAATCGGGCCAACCCGCTCAGATTCGGGCTAACCCACTCGGGTTGTCGGGCTATTCGGTTCGGGCTATTCGGGTTGACGTTTTTTTCGGGTTATAAAAATCCAACCCTAACCCTCTAATTTTATCGAGCTATTCGGGCCAACCCGTGGGCTTCGACCCATATTGACATCCCTAGCTATAATTGTGAACATTAAAAAATTAAAGAATTTGAAGAAAACTAAACGAATCTAAAAGAGTATCAGCATCGGCACTTTTGCCACTCAAGACAGAAAAGCAATATATTTTGATTCGCTTCGCTGATGTGAATACTTGTTTAATATCGTGACGAGAACTACACTTCCCTTTTTACAAAATTTCAATATATTTTTTGAGGAAAATTACACTTAATATTTAAATTATTCTCCTTTTCATAGTTATGTTTTGATATAAAAATAATAATCATTAAATACTCTAAGTCTCAAATTTACAATTAAATCGTACGGGACTGCTACCATCACCACTCTGTCCAATTAGTATGATATTATCCGCTTTGGGCCAAAAGTCACGGATTTGTTTTTGGGCTCAACCCTCAAAAGGTCTCATTCTAATTAGGAGTGAGTTTCTTAATATATAGAAGACAATTCTTCTTCTTTTCTTCGATGTGGGATTGAGTTTGCACCATACCCAACAATCCTCCCCTCAAACCAAGAACCACATCATGTCCTCCCATCGAACGACAATCCGTACCTCTTGCACCGCCGTTACCACCCAACAAGACTCGCCGTCTGACCACTCTTGCAGGAAGACTTTCGACACAAGGAACCACCGGATTCAATCGTGAGTTCACTAGGGTTTCACCTCCACATCGGAATGTAGTCTTGTCCCGTCCACGTATAGGGCCCAGCCGAACCGTCGGCTCTGATATCACTGTTAGGGATTGCTACCACCACTTGTCCGCTTTGGGCTAAAAGCCCGTACGGATTTGTTTTTAGGCTCAACCCCAAAAGGCCTCATTCTAATTAGGAGTGAATTTCTTAATATATAGAAGACAATTCTTCTTCTTCTCTTCGATGTGGGATTGAGTTTGCACCATACCCAACAAATACTCTAAGTCTCAAATTTACAATTAAATCGTACACTTTGATTTTTTGCGACGAAAATTCTTCTTGACAAAGTGACATGTCGGAACTTGAGCTGAATTTTACAAAAGAAATTAAAGATTAGTTTATATTATTAGAACGGCATCGTTTTGGTAAAATTTGAATTGATATCTATCCCTTGGAGGCAATCTTAATGCCATAACGATATCGTTTTGAGGCCAATTTATTTTATTTTATTTTATTAAAATTCAACTCATCTCATCTTTTGCCGTATCACATAGGATTTCGACAATCGAACTCCAGGATATAATTGCTAAAAGTTTGATAATTTTGGTATCTCATTATTATTTTCTATGAATCACAATAATTTGAAAAGGACAATAATTTAGGTATTAGATATAATAATCAACATCTTAAAAAATAATAATTTGTAGTCACTAGTCTTTTTATTATCGAATACTGATCGATCTTAATTTCGTTAGGTAATGAATGTAATAAAGAACACGAGGGAATTAACGTGGTTCGATCTTTAAAATAGATCTACGTCCACGGAGCAAGAGAGTGTATGTGTATTTGAGTGTGTAAAAGCGATTACAAAGAGTGTAGATCCCCTTTCTTCTCTAATCTAGCCTCTATTTATACACAATGATATTCAGTTCGACTCTAATACAAAGTCTTCTCTTATAAGGATTCTTTTAGATATGCATCCAGGATTCCTTTAGATATCCGAATCTTCTACGTCTCCACTTGCGAGATTTGAGTTGTAGTTGGTTTAGGAGTCTTCTTGGGCCGAACTCACCTTGGCCGAGCTTACAGTTGGGGCCTATTTATATTGGGTCCGATACTTGGGCCTAGTAGTTGGGCCGTATCCTATCACATCCCCCATCCCAAAAAAAAGACGTAGAAGTGAGGTCGTAATGGATGGGGGATAGTGCCTTGACATCACCTCGTTGAGATTCGTGATCTGGCGTAGTGGAGCGCGTATAGTCCTGCCGAGCTTGTATGTCGCTTGGTTTTGGTTGGCCGAGGTCGAGTACTCGTTGCCTTGCCGGGGTTGATTTCTAAATCTCTTGTCGAAGTCGGATAATGACGTCGTGGTTGAATGTGTATCGTCAATCCGAGAACGAGCGCGGGATAACCTGCCGATGTCGAACACGGAACACGTCACCTTCATTTAATGCGTACGGCAGTTATGGTCCCGATAAAGTGCACATTGGGAGAATAACTTCCCTGATACGCCTTTTGCCATTTCACTTTTCCGCGTCCAACTTTTAAACTTCAAAAAAGTTCTTTGCTTTACGAAAAGCGAGTTAATGACCATTGTCGTTCTTCGTCGAGTTCGGTAGCATCTTCTTCGATTGCATACATAAAACCAGTAAGTGATTTATGGCTTCTTCTTCTTCCTCTGAGGAGTCTCACGGCCATGATGGCCATGTTGTGTCAACGTCGCCACCGGATTCGCCGGTGGTTTTAGAAGTATATACGGTTGATTCTCCCGTTCCCTATGTCTGTAATTTATTTTTCCCCCATTTGAGGGATTTTGGTAAGATTTCCACCTTTCCTTCGTGTCTAGAATCCTCTGAAATAGTAGAGATTGCTACTAGTTTTTTTGTTCCACCATCTATGGGGCTGGTCGTTCCCCGAGCCAGGAGAATAGAACTGCGCCTCCGGTGGGATTTATTCTGATTCTGAAGGCGACCTCAAGTCCGGTCTTCGTGTTCCTTTTCCTTCCGTTTATGTTGAACTTCAACGAATGTTCGGCATTCCTCTAGCACAAATAACGCCAAACTCATTTCGGTAGTTGACGGGCCTTGGCGTCTATACCCATCGGTATAATCATCCTTTCACCCTAGGGCTGATCCTTAGGTTTTTCCAATTCAAGTCTAGCTCGGGGTGGTATTATATATCACCTCGTCGTGGCTTCAAATTGAAAACGAAGTCAAAGATCTCGAATTGGCAGAAGAAATTCTTCTTCTGTCGGTCGGAGGGGTTCCTCGAGTTAAATGCGGAACACCGAAGGTGGCGGATGTGGTCGTCGGCGGCGGCCGATGACTTCGAGGAGGCATTGAAAAGGTCGGCCAGTCGATGATGTTTTACCGGTGAGCTCGTCGTTGGGGTGAGCCCTTATGATCTGATCCGTGGTAGAACCGGTGAAGGGTGAGCCCTTCCCCTTATTACTTTTCGCTCTTGGTTGACTTTGTTTATGTTGTAACCGTATTTATTTCAACTGCGGTGGGCGTTCTTAGAGGAAGAAGAGGCGGTCGAGCTCAGTCACGAGCCTCCACCTTGGCAGCAGCGGGCGTGGCCGAGGCCTCTTCGGAGAGGGGCGAAGTCCCAGCGTGATCGCTTTTGGAGAGGGCCGAAGTTGCAGTGAGCTCGCCTTCGGCCCCAGCTAAGCCACGCCTCTTGAGGAAAGGCGTGGTATCTCCTCTGCGGCGATGAGGGCTGCGAGATCGTCGGCACTCGGCCGTCGTCGATCCTTCCCAGGTAATGCATTTGTTTATATGCCACCTAGTTATGTCTTGATATAGTTTGTTAACATGTGTGACTCATGCATGGGGGCGAGTCGTGAAAACCGAGCTTTTGAGGCGGAATATCGGGTGATGCCGTCTTGGTTCGACCAGTGGCTCGGTATTACCGGGAGTTGGAGGAGGAAGACCCTCCTTGTCCTAAGTATCCGAGGCTGAGTGAAGGCTCGCACGCGCCGAAGGAGGCCGTGTGGCGGCTTCTTGGCGGCGGAGGTGGAGAAAGCGGCCGGCGGCAAGAGCCGAGTGGCGGTGGCGGGCCGAGGCGGCGGTGGAGGCTGAAGAGGTGAAGTCGGTGCAGTGAAGGTCGAGGTTGAGGCCGCTCGGCGTCGGGAGGCCCGGTGGCGGCCCCGCAGGAGAGCTTCTCACGCCTGCGGAGAGGTTGTTCTTGTCGAGGAGTTTCTCGGGTTGGTGGCGATTTGGCGAGGTCTGAACACTCGCGTGGCGGCCACCTCTCGATGAAGTTGCCGAGGACTACCGTATTTGGATAAATCCAAATGCGGGTATGAAGTGATGGAGGATGAGGCCTGCTGCGGGCTTATGCGAGGTCCTTCTTGGCGGCACGAAGAGCTTGCCGTCTTTGGCGAACTGGCGTCCTCTCGACCTTGGCGGCAGATTCATTCGTTCGTGCTCGGTGGACCGGGACCTCGATTGAGGCCATAATGACCGATCTGGCTAAGGGGCCAAGGGCGGTGGTGGCTGTCGAGGTCGCGGAAAAGGCAGAGGTGGCGCAGGCTGGAGCTGGCGAGGAGGCCGATGCTTTGGAGCTCGGGAGGAGGGCGAGGCTTCTGGAGCTCAGGAGGAGGCCGAGGCTTCTGGAGCTCGGGAGGAGGCCGAGGCTTCTGGAGCTCGGGAGGAGGCCGAGGCTGGCGAGCTGGCGAGGCTGCTTTGGAGGTCGATTGATCTTTTTTTTTTTTTTTTTTGTAAATGTATATGGACTTCGACAAATTCCCTTAAAGGCTTTAATAAAATTCCCAAATTTTATGGAAGAAATCTTGTCTACTTTTTGCCTCGGTCTTCTCACGAACTTGTCGATGTATCGCCTTGGTTGGATCAAATCAAAATTTTGACCGGGCTCTCGAATCTAAAGAGGTCGAGGTCGCTTCACTGGAGGCAAACTTGGCCATGTGTGGGGAGGAGGCCGATGTCAGGTCGGGGCTTCTCAAAAGAAGTTTGATGAGCTTGGGCTCGATTCTTGGAGTTGGAGGAGAAGTTCGAGATCGCGGAGGATAAGGCCAAATCGATCGTTGAGGAGCATGCTGAATACGAGGTGGTTATCCGACGAGGTGGTAGAATGACTATCTCCGAGGCCGAAGCTAAAGTTTCGAGCTTCATGACCCATTGCTCAAGATATAGGCAAAATGCGGTCGGGACTCCGGCAATTTCGGGAGCAATATGCCGACCTGAAGAAAATAGGTGGCTTGTACAAGACCGTCGTAGTTCGTCATCCTTTCCTCGAACGGGTGCTTCGTTCGATGATCGAGGCTTCTTCGTCTGCCGAGGCACCTCCTCCTGTCGAGTCTTCTTCTTCTCTCCCAACGACGTGGAATGTCGATATTTCGAGAGTTTTATATGCAAGAGAGGCGTCGTCCATCGAGCAGCCGGGGCCGTGTGTCATCGAGCGGCCGAGGTCGATTGGCGAGGTATAGAGGTCGAGCTGACCGAACTCTTGGCGCCGATCGAGGACTAGGTAGAGATAGGGTAGGGTTAGCATAGATGAGCTGTTGAACCCTGACTTCTCTAGGGATTGGCTTAGCTTTTCCCAGTCTCCTGGGCCTTCATCGTCCTCGTAATGTATGCGTTGTATACTTTAGAAATAAGAATGAATTTTTCTTTGCCTTGTGTTGAAAATGTTGTATACATTTCGTCCTCGTAATCAAACGAAGGTAGGTCATCCTCGTAATAAACGAAGGTAGTTCGTCCTCGTATTAAACGAAGGTAATTCATCCTCGAAATAAACGAAGGTAGTTCTTCCTCGTAATAAAAGAGGGTAGTTCGTCCTCGAAATAAACGAGGGTAGTTCGTCCTCGAAATAAAAGATGGTAGTTCGTCCTCGAAATAAAAGAGGGTAATGGTTCCTTATTTGCCGAGAAGTGTCGTTAGGGTGGTCCCTTACGCGCGTTTAGATATCATCCTCTTAGGGGGTATGTGTCATCCTCCTTAGAGGGTATTGTTCATCCGTAGAGGGTATTGTTCATCCTCCGTAGAGGGTAGTGTGGAAAATGTGGTATGTATAAGTGACAAATGAAATATGCAAGACATATAAAGTAAATAAAGAAAAGATTTTATTAATAACACACGACGTAACAATAGAAAAAGACCTAAAGACACGACTGAACAAATCTAAATGAACAAAATTTTCCTTTGACACTTATGCAAAATACTTCTTAAGATGAATGATGTGCCACGTATTGGGTATCTGCTCACCGGATAAATGGGCGAGATAATATGACCCTTTTCCGAGGACTTCTTCAACTCGGTGAGGCCCTTCCCATGGCTTCTAGCTTGCCGAGCTTCTGACTTTCTTGACTTCATTATTTGAAGCACGAGGTCGCCTACTTGGAATTGTCGGGATTTGACACGCTGGTTATAATACCGAGCTACGTGTTGCTTGTACCGAGCTTCTCTAATGTAGGCGAGGTCCCTCATTTCTTTAAGCAGATCCAGATCAGTTTGTAGATTCTCCCCATTTACTTCAGCTGAGAAGTGGATGGTGCGGGGGCTCGGCATACCGATCTCTACCGGAATGCGGCTTGGTTCCATACACCAAGCGTAGGGTGTTTCTCCGTTCGATGTCCGAGGTGTTATGCAGTGCGACCATAAGACTTGTGGAAAATTCTCCACCCAATTGCCTTTACTCGGTCAAGGCGAGTTTTGAGTCCTTCACAATTATCCTTGGTGACTTCGGTTTGACCATTTGCTTGAGGATGGGCCACCGAGGTGAACTTTTGTTGAATCTGAAGCTCTTGACACCACTCTTTAAAGACCTTATCTGTGAACTGCGTCCCATTATCCGAAACGAGGATATGAGAGATGCGGCGACACGATATTCTTCCAGACGAAGTTGAGAGCCTTTTTGCTTGTGATTTTCACCAAGGGTTCGGCTTCCACCCACTTTGTGAAGTAGTCGATTGCGACAATCAGGAATTGAAACTACCCTGGAGCTTTGCAGAAGGGCCCTACAATATCAATCCCCCATTGCATGAATGGCAAAGGGCTTTGCATGCTGGCGAGGTCGGTTTGAGGTAACCTCGGCACATTTCCATGAATTTGGCACTTCGGACACTTCTTTACGAGGTTGATCGAATCTTCAAACATTGTTGGCCAGTAGTATCCCCATCGCATGACTTTATTTGATAGTGCGCGGGGTTCGATGTGGCTTCCACATGATCCCTCATGAATCTCTCGTAGTACGTATTCAGCTCGGTTCGGACCCAAACACCTCAGGAAAGGCTGGAGATACGACTTTCTGTAGAGAACTCCTTGCTCAAGTACGTATCGCAAAGATTTTCTCAAGACTCTCCTAACCTCGAGCTTGTCATGAGGTAATTCGCCGCTCTCCAAATATGCTCGAATGGGGGTCATCCAATTAGGCTCTTCATCAGAGACAATGTTGACTTCGATCTCGGCATCGTCTATGCTTCTGTTTTGGACCTCTTCTACTGGCGAACTCGTTGATGACGAGGCCAGTTTGTTTAAGGTGCCAGCTCAGTTATTTTTCTCCCTTGGGATGCGAACCAACTGGAAGTATGAGAAAGTCTGTTGTAGGCTTTTGGCTTTTTCAAGGTATTTCTTCATCCTATTGCCTTTTGCCTCGTACTTTCCCAACATGTGGCTTACTATGACCTAGGAATCACTGTGAACTTGCACGGCTCGTATCTGAAGACTTTGAGCTAGGCGAAGTCCTGCAATCAAGGCCTCGTATTCCACTTCGTTATTCGTATTTTTGAATGTGAACCGAAGTGCGTAGGTGATCTCTTAGCCATCTGGTCCCAGAAGCAAGATGCCTGCCCCGCTACCCCTTTTACCCAAAGCTCCATCCACATAGATTTGCCAGCAATCCTCGGATGCTTCCTTTGATGGGTTCGGCTTCGGCATTGTCTGAGGTAGGCTCGGTGGGTTTCGGCTTCTCTGTGAAGTTAGCCTCTACAAGGAAGTCTGCTAAGGCTTGACCCTTGATGGCTTGACGATGGCAGAAAGAGATATCGTGTTCGCCCAACTCAATTGCCCACTTTGTAATTCTCCCCGAAGCTTCTAGCTTTGTCATCACTTGCCGAAGTGGATGATCGGTGAGAACTTATATGGGATGCGCATGGAAGTAGGGACGTAGTCTCCTTGCAGCATTTACTAATGCCAAAGCGAGCTTCTCCAGGGGTTGATATCTTGTTTCTGGCCCTTTAAGTGCTCGGCTGATGAAATATCTGAGGGCGAGCGATGTCCGTTCTCTCGTACCAAAACGACACTTATGGTTTCATCCGAAGCTGCGAGGTATAGGGGGAGGACTTCTCCTTCTCTCGGGACAGATAAAGTGGGGAGTTTGGCGAGGTAGTTTTTGAGATCTTCAAATGCCAGCCTATGTTTCTCATCCCACTGGAACTCCGGGGCCTTTTTGAGAATTTTGAAAAAGGGGAGTTGCTTATCCGCGGCTTTCGAAAGAAAACGGCTCAGCACAGCTATGCAACCCATCAATTTATGCACGTCGTGGATTGTCTTCGGCACCTTCATCTCCAAAACGGTTTGAACATTGGACGGATTGGCTTTTAATCCTTCTTGTGAAACCCAACACCCCTGAAATTTTCCTGACCAAACTGCGAATGTACACTTTTGGGGGTTTAGCTTTAGGTTCACTTTACGAAGTAAACCGAGGACGATCCGGAGGTCGGCAACACATGTGGTTTTCTCCTTTCTTTTGACGATGATGTCATCTACATAAACCTCCACATTTTGACCGATGTAGGGCTGAAATATCTTGTCCACCATTCTTTGATAGGTGGCCCCTGCGTTCTTGAGTCCGAAGGGCATTTTCTTATATGCAAAGACGCCGAAGTCCGTGATGAAGGCTGTTTTGGATGCGTCCTCGTCACTCATCAAAACTTGGTGATATCCTTTGTATAGATCCAAGAAGCTGAAGACTTCGTATCCAACCAAAGCGTCAACTTTTTTGTCAATATTGGGAAGGGGGTAGCAGTCCTTCGGGCAATGTTTATTGAGATCGGTGTAGTCGATACACATTCGCCATCCCCCTCCTCCTTTCTTGACCATTACCGGGTTGGCTATCCAGGTCGGATACTTGACTTCGAACAATATGCGTGCTTTCAGTAGTTGGTTCACCTCGTCATGTATGACCTGATTTCGTTTCACTGCAAAGATCCGTTGTTTTTGCCAAACTGGTTTGATACTTGTATCAATGTTGAGCCGGTGAGTAATAATATTCGGTGAGACCCCGGTCATGTCGAGGGGTGACCAGGCGAAGACATCTCTGAACTCCCTTAGGAGTTGGATGATCTGCTTTCTCAGTTGAGGTTCTTCGATAGAACCTACTTTGACGACCTTGAGGGGATCGTCCTCGTACATCGTGACCTCCTCTGCCGAGCTATCGAGAGTGGACGAGGTCCTTCCTAGTTCCAACTCCTTGGGTTTCTGCAGTTGCTACGCCTGTGGGTGCTGGGCCGAAGTCCCCGTACCTCTTAGGGCGACCTGCATGCATTCTTTTGCTTGTTTCTGATCTCCTCGGATCACAGCTACCCCTCATTTCGTGGGGATCTTCATTGTTAGATGGTATGTTGAACACACCGCCCTCACTGCATTTAACCAGTCTCGCCCCAGTATAATGTTATATGGTGAGTGGGAGTTTACCACGAAGAACTGTATCACTTTGGTGGAGCTTGTCGGCGCTTTCCCCACCGTGACAGGTAGTTCGATGATTCCCTCCGGGCGCGTTTCTTCTTGTACGAAGCTCCGAAGTGGTAGTGGTGCCAGCGTGAGGTGCGTCTCCTCAATTCCCAATTTGTCGAAGCATTCTTTGAAGAGGATGCTTACCGACGCACCACTGTCGACGTATACACGCCGAACTAGCTTGTTGGCGACCACTACTTGTATCACCATGGCATCCTGGTGAGGTACTACGGCTGGTACAGGGTCGTCCTCAGAAAAGGTGATGGCCTCGTCCTTCTTGAACCTCTTGTTCACAGGTTCGCTGGTTCGTGGAATTCGGGCCTCGGCTTTTAATGAGGACTTCATAGTGCCGCGTGGGAGCCCCGTGATGGTGGATATGACTCCATCGTACTGAGGCTCGTCATCACCATCTTCATCGGTGTCGTGCCTCACTTTCTTGTGAGGGCCACAGTTTCCCCTCTCCTTCACTTGCTTTCGCTTTTTCTGACCTCGTTGGGGGGCCTCGTACTGACCAGTTCGTCGGCCATGAATTTGATATTTCTTAAGGACCCCGTCCTGTACCAACTTCTCGATGCCTGCCATGAGATCCCTGCACGCCTCCGTGTCGTGTCCATGATCCTCGTGAAAGGAGCAATACTTGTCTTTGGATCGGCGTTTCGCTCCTCCTAACATGGGCCGAGGCTTCTCGAACATGTTCATATGGAGCTCATAGATATCCGCCCTAGATTTCGTCAAGGGTGTATAATGAGGCCGTTCCGAGTTATGACGAGGCCCGAGCCTTGACTCTATTGGGCCACGTTGAATTCTTTCCAAGGCACTTCGTCGACCTTGGCCTCGATCTCCTCGACCATCCTCTTTCCTCTTCTTGTCAGAGGGCTCCATCTTTTCCGCTTCGCGCTTTTTCCTATCTGCTTCGTTCGTTTTGGCGAACCGATCTGCTATTCGCCACAGCTCTGACGCAGTACGAGGCTCGTACTTGACGATCTCCTTATATAGGGTCCCAGGCAAGATGCCGTTTTGGAAAGCCGAAATAATGTGGAGGTCGTTTACGTCTTCGACCTTTAGGCATTCCTTGTTGAACCTGGTCATGAAGTCGCTGATGGACTCACCTCGGTCTTGTCTCACGGTGAGGAGATGAGCCGATGTGGTCTTGGACTCGTCTTTTGGAAGAACCTTGATGAAAGGCTTCCATTAGATCTCGGTAAGATCGATACTACGGTAGGTAAGCTGTCGAACCACCGGCCAGGCGTTGTCGATCGGTAACTACGGGAACAGCTTGCACATGTGAATGGCGTTGAGGCGGTTGATCATGTTGTCTTGGAATTGAGAAAGGAAGTTTTTGGATCCCTTGATCCGTCGTGAGGCGATACTTGGCACCGGTACTTGTCCGGAGAGGGTGTCAGTATCTCATCGGAGAAAGGGTAATGATCCTCCGTATCCATCGAACCCTCTTCCCGAGGCGAGACTAAGGTCGTTGGCGGACTCGTTATAATGGTGGGGATCGGCCTCGTGATAATCACGACGTCCGTCCCGCGTTGCTCATCCCTTATGCGGTTGGTTTGAAACCAACCCGTGTAGGGTATTATCCGTAACACGGCGCCTATCATCCGGAGGTGGGGAGCCACGGTGTGCCGCCTCGATGCTTTGATGAAACCGGCGTCTGTTCTTCGTGTGATGCCAACCTTGTTCTCGGTGAGGTGAAGGAAGCTCTCCGTATTCTTTTCGAGGAATCCTTTAACCGCCTCGTCAAGGTTCAACTGCGGTGCTAGGGGTTCCTCTCGGTTGCTGTTGCGACCTCCTTCGCTATGGTACTCTTCTTCTTCACGCAGGATAGGGTTGCCTCGCTCTTCGAGACTCTGAATGTGTCCTTCGGGAGTCGCATCTCTTATCGGGCTTTTCCCTAGCCGAGTTCGGCGCGTCTTGCCGCCGTCATTGTTGCCGGTAGCAGCCCTGAATGTAATGCTTCTTGTATTCATCGTTGTTCTGATTGTTACCCGAGAAAAAGATCGAAAACATAAAATTTCGGTTCCCACAGACGACGCCAGTGATTGATCTTAATTCGTAAGGTAATGAATGCAATAAAGAACACGAGGGAATTAACGTGGTTCGATCTTTAAAATAGATCTACGTCCATGGAGCAAGAGAGTGTATGTGTATTTGAGTGTATAAAAGCGATTACAAAGAGTGTAGATCTCCTTTCTTCTCTAATCTAGCCTCTATTTATACACAATGATATTCAGTTCGACTCTAATACAAAGTCTTCTCTTATAAGGATTCTTTTAGATATGCATCCAGGATTCCTTTAGATATCCGAATCTTCTACGTCTCCACTTGCGAGATTTGAGTTGTAGTTGGTTTAGGAGTCTTCTTGGGCCGAACTCACCTTGGTCGAGCTTACTGTTGGGACCTATTTATATTGGGTCCGATGCTTGGGCCTTAGTAGTTGGGCCGTATCCTATCAAATATTAAACTATATTAAGAAAAAGCGAAACAGAATAGGTACATAGTAGTACAATATCAATTCTAGAATATGTATTTTTTCACGTATGGAAATTTGTAAAAATGAATATATATAGGCAACACTTCTGTGTGTAACAACTGACAATGCAAGAAAAAACTCATGGCATAGGTGACAATTGACTTTAACATTTACACATAAAAAAGTTATTAATTGTGACCCTCATTCTGTAATTTGGGTCAATTATCTTTGCATTTTGGCTTCATTTGGCTCATAATCTGTGTAAAAGGTAAGTTTCGAGATATAAATTATTTGTTTTAATCAAATTTACCCTTAAAACTTTCATTTTCAGCCAACTTGTGCCCAATATCCAATGAATTATCGTATGTCTTCAAAATTTTCATGTAATCACTATAAAAAAAATGAAATATGTTATATTCAATTAATCGAAGCATTTAAATTGTTTGTTCCTTGGATTATGTTAAACCTGAAGTTGTTTATTATATTAAGATTTTGTTACGCTATCTTTAAAAGTCCAACCTGGAAATTTAAAATATACTACAACAAATTATTATTTAAACAAAAAAACAATCCAATTCTTTGTTTTCCCATATCGATTGTTGTGTAAATTTAAGTATTTTCTAGCATTTAATTTGTTATTCAAGCGTCACGTAAGTTAGACGGAATAAATTTGGCTCAGAGTGAAAGATTTTGAGTGTGTTAGACACACGAAAAAGAAAATCGTTATACATATAACTTTTATACAAATTTTATTTTACGGCCAAACAACCCACACTTAGATGTTATGAAATGACACATTACATATGTTAGTGTCAGATTACTAGTTAATTTTTTTAATGTTAGGATTCGGTCTTGACAACATCTAATGCGCAACGGAATAAAACATCAAGAACTGATCTAGATCTATAATTAAACATGCGATGAGCCCTATGAACACGAATATCGAAGACTTACGTGTTTGACAACGCTTCCAAAGAATTAGTAAAGCTTCCGAGCTTCCAATGTATCTTTCGAGAGCGTTTCCACAACTATGGTATCCACGTGTCTTTAATCATTCGCAGGAACAATTCCTCGATATCAAAATCAACGAGAGACGCCAAGAATCTCCTATTGGTTTTGCAGTACGTTTTCTGTAGTGTGTGTTCTGTGTTCTCTTCTAACGTTAATCTCAAAGATTAACTTTCCATTATAAAGATAACCACCCACTACTATTGAATGGGCTTTAGGTTTAATTAACAATGTCTAACATTTAATTAATTGGGCCCATATCTAATATCTAGTCCATTAATCTTTCAATCTCCCACTTGACTAGCATTAGACAACATACTGTGCATCATGCATATATCCTTGAACTGATTAACAATACACTTGATAGTGTGACCCAATAGGCCCCCATTACCGACGATGATCTAATCAAAGTCTGCACAAAACTCTTGGACTGCGTTGTGCAGCAAACTCGATATATGACGGACGTTTACGTGGAAAATAGTAAACTAACCTTTACATCAAGTTTATGTAATATCCTTTCATTCATGACACACTCGATTGAGCCTAGATTTTGCTATGTGTCTATCCCAATAGCTCAACTATTTTCTCATCTTTATTATAAGACCCATATGATCATATTCAATTACTTTAATTGAATATATCTCTTGCATCGCCAATGACTTATGGTGAATAATATAGAAAATAAGTGCTCACTCGAAAATCTAATCGAGGAATGAATCTCATTCTTGGCTCAACTACCATATTCATTTGTCTCATGATGCACCCAATCCAAGCCGTGTCTTGCCACTTGCAAGCATTGTCTTGGTCAAATCTGAGACTCAACAAACAAAATGTGTAATGACCTCAAGTCTAAGGACTATTACATACTTCACACACTAAGAAATCGTAGACATCTAACAAACGATTTAATAGCAGGGTATACCAATACTCTCCAAAGTATTCATGTGCCCATCACGGATATCAAATATCTCGTAGTTGTGAGAACCACTACATTCTCTAAGAATGTGATGCAGACCACATGCTAACCTATAACATATCATCAATATCTCATTCTTGATGATCATTGGTTATGGCTATTTTAGAATTATACTATATCATTGATATCTCACAGCAAAAATGACAGTGATAATTCAATGGAACAAATATGAGAATAATGACAAACATCAAAATAATTATTCCATTAAATGCACAAAACCCATAGATAAAACATTATCTTCGATTGTGATCAAAAGTAAGTATTTCTCAACAAATGAGTTTCTAAAACATACAAACTATAAACTCCCACTGAATCAAAGCCAATTTTCACATGTCTAACACCCAAGCCCTCAAAATGTTTGTTGTGTTTTTCTATACACAACGGCTTGGTAAAAGGATCAGCTAAGTTATCGTCAGTGGGTAATCTTTCTAATTTTACATGTCCCATTTCTATTATTTCTCTAATCAGATGATATCGTCTTGGAACATGCTTGTTTACATTTGTGGCTCTTGGTTCTTTTTGCTTGCGACCGCACCAAAGATTGTCACGAAACAATGGTATCGGACCGCTTGCACTTGGAACAACATCCAATTCTTTCACAAACTCAAGAGGGCAACCGCCTCTTTAGCGACTTCGGATGCGACAATATACTCACTTGGTGGTGGAATCGGCGGTAGTACATTTGGGCTGTTCCAACTCATCGCTGCTCCACCATTGAGGATAAAACATATCGATCGAGACTTATAGTCGTCATGGTGCATTTGGAAGCTAACATCGGTGTACCCGATCCGATAGCTCACGGCTGCCCACCATAGACTAAAAGTATTCTTTAGTCATTCTAAGGTACTTAAGAATAGTCTTAACAGTTTTCCAATGTTCCTCATGGGTTTTTTTGAAATCGCTGTCATGCTAGCGCGTAGGCCACGCGTCGGCTAGTGCATATCATGGCATACATGATTGATCCTATAGCGAAGCATATGGGATCCTTTTCATGCAAGCAACTTCTTTGTCATTAGAAGGATAATCCTTCTTAGACAACTTGATGCCATGTCCCATAGAAAGAAATCATTTCTTAGAATTTTCCATTGAGAAGCGCCGTAGCAATTTGTCATGTAAGTGGATTGTGACAGCCCCAACAATCTATTAGGTCTATCCCGATAGATCTTGATTCCAAGGATGTAGGAGGCCTCACCGAGATCCTTCATCATAAAGGATTTAGACGACCCGGTCTTTCACGGATTGCATCATGGATCGGTTGCTCCCCATAATCGAATGTCATCGACATATATTCAAGGTGAGACAACGTTTCCGTTCTCGCTTACTATAAGCGCAAGGGTCCTCTTTGCTTCGACAAAGTCAAACAATTTGATAGCTCATCAAAACAAATATTCCAACTCCTCGATGCTTGCTTAAGTCCATAAATGGACTTCTTTAGCCTACATACTGCATTCGGCCTCTCTTTGGACACAAAACCTTCAGGCTGAGTCATGTAGACATCACCTTCTAGTTCTCGATTGAGAAACACGGTTTTGACATCCATTTGCCAAATGTTAAAGTTGTAGTATGCAGCTATTGCAAGTAAGATCCTAATGGACTTGATTTTTGCAAATGGTGAAAAGGTCTCGTCATAGTCAATGCCTTCACGTTGACTATAAACCTTTGCCACAAACCTAGCCTTGTAGGTTTGTATCTTACCATCTCCATCTCTCTTCTTTTTGAAGATCCATTTGCAGCCTATGGGGTAAACCCCATCTGGTAAGTCATCAACAAGTTCCCAAACTAGATTGAAATACATCGAGTCCATTTCAGATATTAAGGCTTCTAGCCACATCTTTGAATCGGTGCCAGACACCGCTTCATTATAGGTCTTAGGTTCATCATCATCCGATTCGACTTCATCATCTTGGTTCTCAACCATTAGATTCAATCTTTCGGTGCCTGACGAGTCCTCTCGTGGCCTATTGAGTTGGGTTGTTTGCGTGAGTTCAAGTCATTAATTCGAGCGTGAGTAGGTTCATCCGTGTTGATTTGATCAACATTTTGGATATTCTCAAGAATTTCATCATGATTTTCTTGAGGTGGAGGTGGCACAACTATTGTATCATCTTGTACTTGATGAATCTCATTGTCTTCTTGAGATGGTTGTGACCCTCTAAGAGTCATTTCCCCTCCCAATAGATCATCAAATACTCCCACTGAATTCTTGTTCACACCATTGAACAATCTTTCGTCCTCTATGTTGTTTTGTGGTTCTCGAATTTCTTCAAGATCTACGTTGTGACCTTGTTCCTTGGAAACATAAGAGTCTTCAAGAAGCGTCACATTCTAGAAATGATCACCTTGTGATCTCGGTGAGTAGAATTCATATCCTCTAGTTTCCTTAGGATATCCCACAAGATAACATTTCTCACTTTTCGATTCCAACTTATCGATCGGCATTTTCTTAACAAAAGCGGGACAACCCAGGTCCATAAATAGTTAAGATTTGCTCTTTTCCCATACCAAATCACATATGGTGTTTTCTCGTGATTTAGAAGGAACCTATTCAAAATATGAGCAATGGTAAGTAAGGCATGGCCCCGTGAATAAAGGGAGACTAGCGAAACTCATCATGGATCGAACCATGTCTAATAAGGTTCGATTTCTTCTCTCGGATACACCATTCAATTGTGGTGTTCCTGGAGGAGTCCAGTCTGACCGGATTCCATGTGATTTCAAGTAATCAAGAAATTCTCGGCTTAAGTATTCCCCTCCTCGATCTGATCGAAGATGTTTGATACTTTTACCAAGTTGTTTATCGACTTCTAACTTAAACTCTTTGAACTTATCAAGAGCTTCAGATTTGTGTCTCATTAGATACACATACCCAAACCTTGAATAATCATCAGTAAAACTAATAAAGTACGAATATCCACCTTTTTCTTGAGTTGGAAACGGTCCACATACATCTGAGTGGATCAACTCTAGCAATTCTTTGGCACGTAAACCTTTCCCAGAAAATGGTTTCTTAGTCATTTTCCCTTTGAGACATGATTCACAAGCACCATATGATTCGAAATCAAATGGTGTGAGATAATCTAATTTTCTCAGCCTTGCTATCATTTTCTCATTAATATGACCAAGTCTACAATGCCAAAGATAAGTAGCATTATTCGTATTACTTAGCTTAGGTCGTTTGTTTTGTACATTGAGAATATCTCGTTCACATTCAAGCATATATAAACCATTCGAAAGAAAGGCTTTTCCATAAGACACTCCGTTAAGAGAAAACGAGCATCTACCGTTTCCAAAATGAAAGGAAAACCCTTCTATGTCCAACATAGGAATGGAAATAATATTCTTTGAAATAGTAGGAACGAAATAACAATCGTGTAAATCTAGTCTATAATCCGAAGGAAGATCCAATCTATAAGTCCCCACGCATTCGGTAGCAACTCTTGCTCCATTTTCCACGCGTAGGTCGACCTCTCCAGGATTCACCTTCCTGCTGTCACTAAGCCCCGCCACATTATTACAAATGTGTGAGCCACAACCGTATCTAATACCCAAGAATGTGAATTATTTATAAACATATTTATCTCAACGACAAATATACCCGAGCCATCACCCATTGCACCTTGTGCTTAAATTTTAAGCCTCTCTCTTCCGGTGCCCTTCTCATGAAGTGTACACTTGGAGAGATCTCGAAGTATCTCATACTCGAGGTTTGTGCTCTCGAGGCAAACAAACTCTTGATCTTGAATCATTTCATAGGGTAGCAAGCATTCATGTTTCCTTTGGAGTTCCAAACTCATAGAAGTCAACATAATGCCACGAGCCGACATAACATCCTCAACGTCCTTCTCACGAGCAACCCATCACAAGCGAGGCATACTGGGAGAGCGCTCATCGGGGATGATACTAATTGGTTTGTCAAGACATACTCAATCTTATCCGTCCTTAATACCAAGCGCAACAACGTGGCAATCCGTATAGTTTGACCCGATCGACAAATTTGTTTCCATCAAACACTTATACAACATAGTCGACATCGTGGCGAGCGAAAATTTACGAAATTAGAACAAAAATTAGAACAAAGCAAACACAGATCACAATCGTATCACTAATCAAACAAGGGTTTATTGTATTGATTAGCTCCCACTAATTTTAACATATATTGCACCCCCAAATGCAAAATACGGATTTATAATAAATATAAATCTTAGTAGTCCAAGATCCAAGTCAATATTATTGTAGCCTCTGCGGTGATGACTACAATAATATCACTCGAAGAGCCTCAAAGCCGATTCTTTGCGACAATTTTGCATCGATTAAGTTTGCATCATTGCGGCCTCTGCGGTGATGACCACAATAATGACACTTGGTGGGTTTTAATCTGAATGCAACAAAGTCCTCAATTCTTGGTTTATTAATCCAATTAATATGTGTCCACTAATTATTTTGATCGCTTTGGTTGTTTCAAAATAATTAAGCAAATCAATCCCATCACACGATGCTAACCATACATCTATGAGTGAGCCTTGGCCTTGTAGATTTGGTAGTAAACACGAGGGTGTAAAACTCTTGGTCGAAAAGGTTATTGACTCAAACAATTATGATGGACGACACGTTTTGTTTCAAAAACAAGACTTATATTTAGTGGGGATAAAACATGTGATACTAATTGTTTATTTAATATCCAATATTAAATCAAAACAATTACTAGGTGCCGCCTACCCAGGCATAAAATGCGGACCACATATATTGGGCGCCATCTACCCAAACATAGTAACACGGACTACAAGTATTGGGCGCCGCCTACTCAAACAATAAAAGCGGTCTCTAACTACTATAGTTAAAATATAAGCATAAAATCAAATAGCATGCTTATCACAGAAAAACAGCAAATAGGGCTCAACAAATAAATTCATTAATCTAATTAATAATTTAATTCTCTAATTAAAAGTGGATTTATGCATTTATATTAATTCCAAATCAATATAAATATTCATGTAGCATTATTATTTCTAAAATAATAATTTAATAAGATTTATTAATCTAATTAATAAATCAATTCTCTAATTTATGAACATTGAAAATCATATTAATTATAAATTAATATATAATTAAAATTTATACTATTATTTCAAAAATAATAATAAAGTTAAAATTTATTAATCTAATTAATAAATCAATGTCCAAATTTGTGATTAGATTTACTAATTCTAAATTAATAAAACTAATCCATGTACATTAGTAAATTATTTTAATTCTAAATTAATATAAAATCAAAACTTATATTATTATTTCAAAATAATAATAAAGTTATAATTTATTAATCTAATTAATAAATTAATTTCTAAAATTGTGATTAAATTTATCAATTCTAAATTAATAAATTAAATCCATGTACATAAGTAGATTGTATTAATTCCAAATTAATACAAAATCGAAATTAATGTTATTATTTCGAAAATAATAATATTGAATCAAAATTTATTAATCCAATTAATAAATTAATTTGTGTAATTAGAAATTGAATTTTATTAATTCAAAATTAATAAAAAACATTTTTTTAAACATCAAGATACCCATCCGGGTCGCCAGCTCTGACCCAAAAGCCATCTAAGCGCGCCCTGAGCGTCCACGGCCCGGCCATGACAGCGGCCGGCCGCCCGCCAGCCAGCGCACCACGCGGCGTGAGTCGCCGAGGCCCAATGCCACGCGGACGCCCATCGCACGCGTTAGGTTTCGGTGATGCGCGTTGCGCCCGCGCCTCTCCGCCTCCGACATCGCCGGCGACGCGACCCACCGGGAGGAAGACCAGGTAGCGACGACGCGACCAGCATGCGCGGAAGCCCGGCGACCGGCGCGACGCCGCCCTTTCCGGTGCGCCGCGTTCTTTCCCTTCTCCTCCTCCCGTCGCGGCGCGAGAAGATATGCACACCAAGCGCCAAGCACACAAGGGCTCGGCGGCGGCGGCGCGCGCGCCTCGCGCGCGCGTCGTCGACCGTCAGGTGAACGCAAACGCCGGCGGTGAATAGAGATCGCGTAAAAGTATTTCCAAAATCAATTTCCAATTACACGATTTTTCAGTTTTGAATAACAGAATCTGATTTTTCCAAAATTCAAATTCAATTCTTATTTTCGATTTTCTTTTTCACAAAATCAAAATATCAAAATCCACAATTAAATTAGAACATGAATTAATTAATTATAGATCGAGCCCCGGGCTCTGATACCACTGTTAGGATTCGGTCTTGACAACATCTAATGCGCAGCGGAATAAAACATCAAGAACTGATCTAGATCTATAATTAAACATGCGATGAGCCCTATGAACACGAAGATCGAAGACTTACGTGTTTGACAACGCCCAAAGAATTAGTAAAGCTTAGAGCTTCAATGTATCTTTCGAGGCGTTCCACAACTATGGTATCCACGTGTCTTTAATCGATCGCAGAACAATTCCTCGATATCAAAATCAACGAGACGCCAAGAATCTCCTATTGGTTTTGCAGTACGTTTTCTGTAGTGTGTGTTCTGTGTTCTCTTCTAACGTTAATCTCAAATATTAACTTTCCATTATAAAGATAACCACCCACTACTATTGAATGAGCTTTAGGTTTAATTAACAATGTCTAACATTTAATTAATTGGACCCATATCTAATATCTAGTCCATTAATCTTTCATTTAAATCACAATTCACATATGTATTTAGGCTTGTGCATTGGTCGGTCGGTCCGATTGATCGACCAAAAAAAATACAAACCGATAAACCGACCTTATGTTTTTATTTTTGACCGAACCGACCGCTCAATGTATCAAAACCGACTGCCAACCGAATCGACTTTTGATCGACCAAACCGATCGAATTTATCTCCTTGATCTTCAACTTCACATTTTGTACACATAAATTGCAAAGTATTAGAAGTAGTACTTAAAGTATTACACTCAATAACAGATAGATTAATATTATATATTGCACTAAAAACAATATTCTTAATCAAATCTCATTATTATTATTATTAAAACAAAAATGAAATGAAAAAAACAAAGATAAAAAAGAGAGAACCAACAAAAGGTCGAATTAGGCAAAATAATAGAAATTTAATAAAAAAGATAATGCAACCCCACTTTAGAAAGCCTCAACAGAAACCATAAGCAACAAACTCTACTCCACAAATCACGAATTCACATTTGAAAACAAACCCAACCTCATCTACCTGTGAACCTAATAACACCAAAGCAATGGAAACAAGCCACAATTTCTAGCATAGCTAAACTGTAAGTGCCAACTTCCCTAAGAAAAAGATTATGACAAACCATACAGTAAGTAAGGATACATAAGATGGCTTCATCGCTGGGCAAGGAGGCGGGGATGAGAGAGGCTGAGAACACAGAGAGAGATGAGATAATTCCTGATTAGGGGTGGGGATGGCTGGATCTGGAAGAGCACTCAAAGGCCAGAGTAGAGAATGAGAGAGATGAGATAAGAATTGAGAAGTGAATGTGTTGGAAATCGCTATATATATATAATATTATATATGTGGTCGAGTTGCCGAAGCTACTTTGACCAAGATTTTGAGTGAATAACATTTAATTTTGTGAAATTAAATGGCATAGGATCGATCTACGTTTTGAGTAGATGATGGTGGTGTATTCACATTCTCAAATCCGATTTCCGGTGAGTGAGAAATAGTGGATCAAAGTTGGTCACTTAAACATGGAGTTTTGTGCTTAAGGGATAAGCATGGATTAATTAATCCTTATCCCACATTGATTAATGTACCTTCATTAATTGTCTATATAAGTGGTTCATTGAATACTTAGTATAATTATGTGCACAAGTGATGGGTGGAAAGCCTTGTGTGTGTGCATGCCGCCGCCGCTTGCCGCCGCTTTGGGCCAGGCCCGTGCCTGGCCAGAACACGGCGCCGATGCCGGCGGCCCGACTCGCCCGCCGGCCCGGTTCCGTGGTCCGTGGTCCGTGGATCGTGGATCGTGGATCTTAGCGATTGGTCTTTGGGGTACATTCTTTGGGCTGTTCGTGGGCTTGCCGTGGGCCCGGTTAAGTGGCCCATTGCCGCTTACTTTTAGATCAGCGTTTGATCGAGCCCAAAGATGGAGTTGGTCCGAGGCCCAACTCGTGTGGCCCAATCCGTTGGGCTCTGTGCCTTGAAGAGGCGTGGGATCGTCCGATGAACACTGGCGCGCGCGTTGTCCGTATTCGCCGAATCGCCGTGCGCTCCGACATGATGGCTCTGCGGAAGCGTGCCCACGTTGTCTCGAAACCGCGCAGACTCAATAGGGGACATAACTCCGTAACACCCGACATCAATGCGGGTGTTGACTCAGCGATCTTCCCGTGAGGGGGCGGCGCCTATAAATAGGACATGTCTCCCCAACATTAGCCACCCTCGCAAAAGCATTCCGGCATACCTAAGAGCACTCTCTCGCATTCATATTTTGTGTCAAGCTCATCCTCGCTTCCGTCCGGTCACGGAGCTCGTTGGTTTGCGGTCTTTGCCACCTACGAGATGTTGCCGTTTCATCTTTGGGGACGATACGCCAAAACCGAGAGCACTACCGGGCGTATCTCGCGTCTTATGGAAGAGGACTCCTCGACTCGGCATCTAGAATCGGTTATTTGTAATTACATTATATCGTTTTAAGTTCATTGTTAGTTTGATCTTCTTATTTTCTCTTTTCGAGTTGTAATCGCCCGCAAGTTCTGCATTGTTTATGTACAACGCTTTCCAACAATCGCAAGGCGAGATAATACTTGTCACGAAGTCGGACTTAAAATTGACTTAAAACTTTCAAACTCTAAACCTTTGCTTGGAGATGTCATTCCGCCTCGCCACCGACCGCCTTGCTTCTTCTTCTTGCTTGCTGCTCTCTTCTTGCCGCCAATTACCGCACAATGGCTTCGGGTCATGTTTGGTTCGATGCCTTGGGGTCAACCATGGGACCCTTTGGGTCATTGTTGGTTCCACTTTTAGTGGTTCAACAATTGGTTCCACTTTTAGTGGTTCCTTTTGGTTCGACGATCGCACTTTTCGGTGGGTCATTGTTGGATCCATGGGATCTAACACCGTGGATCGGTCATGGATCGATCTCGGCGCTGTTCATACCGCAAGGATGATGCCGCCCGCCGAAGCCGCCAAGTTTGGAGGATCCGACTTGAGATGGCGACAAAGATGTTGTTCTACTCGCGGCGTTGGGCTTCGACTTCTTGGTAGAAGATGAGCCCGCTGCCCGGTTGGTAACGGACTTTCACGTCCGAGCAGCATATGACAATGGCGCCTTGGCGACTACCTTTGTAAAAATTTTATACTTGGTAGTTTAGAAGATAGCTTGTATAGTGTTTATGCGGTTATGTGACGTCCAAAAGTATGTGGGATGCGTTAGAAAAGAAATACCGTAGTGATGATGCAGTCAAAGAAGTTCATTGTAGCCAAATATTTGGACTACAAGATGGTCGATTCCGAACCGATCATGGACCAAGCGCAAGAGTTTCAACTCATTGTGCACGAGGTTCAAGCCGAAGGGCACACTATTTCGGACGGCTTTGTCGTCGCATGCTGATTGAGAAGCTACCCCGGTGGAGAGACTTGAGGTCTACCTTAAGCACTGGCGAAAGGATATGACACTTGAAGACTTAATCGTCGAGCTACGCGATCGAGTCGGCGTGAAAAACTAGAGCTAAAGGGAAGGGCTTGATCGATCTTGAGCCAACCTGTTGGAGAGGCGGTCCCTCCAACAAGCGTGTTCGCCCCAATGCCAATGACAAAGCAAGGAAGGTGGTTGCCCGCAAGTTTGTGGGGATCATACAATTGTGGCAAGCATGGCCACACAAGTAAGGGACCGTCGTCGACCTAAGAAGAAGAAGGCTAAGCAAGTTGCCAACGTTGTCGAGAAGGACTTCGACAAATGGGACAAGGATGACTTGGCTCTTTGTGGTGACCGAAGAAGTCAACCACGCCGAGAATCAAGGTGGATGGTTCATCGACATCGGCGCAATCGCGCATGATGCGCCGAAAAGATGCGCTTTCTCCACCTACAAGCTCGTTGAGGGAGGAAGCTCAACATGGGGAACCAAGTCGTCCGAGGTTGCCGGAGTTGGTGATGTGGTGCTCAAGATGTCGTCCGCATTGAGATCACCTTGAAGGATGTCTTTGATGTCCGGACATTCGCAAGAATTTAGTGTCGGGCTCTATTCTAGTTAATAGGGTTTTAGACTAGTTTTGAGTCGGACAAGTTTGTCTTGACTAAGTTTGGAAAGTTCCTTGGTAGGGGTTATCTCACGGGGTCTTTTCAAATTGAATGTAATATTGTCTTGCCGTGTACCCAAGATTGCTATGAATAAAAATGCATCTACTTCCTCTTACTTGTTGAGTGCTCGATTTATGGCATTGTAGATTAGGACATGTTAATCTAAATGCAATAAAAGATTAGTAAATTTAGATTTACTAAAGTTAAATGAAGTTAATACACAAGCGAAATGTGAGGTTTGTGTGGAGTTCAAAATAGCTGTTACCGTTTCATTCGAGAACTGAGCACACTAAGCCTCTAGAACTTATTCACACCGATGTGTGTGATTTAAAGTTTGTACAAACTAGAGGTGGTAAAAGTACTTCATCACGTTTATTGATGATTGTACAAGATATTGTTATCTTTACCTTCTAAGAAGTAAAGACGGGCTATTGAAGCTTTAAAAACTTCAAGAAGTGAGAATCAACTAAGTTGTCGAATTAAGACCTGCTCGGTGATAGAGGGAGAATATGTAGCTCCGTTTGAGGCATTATGCAACGAAAGTGGTATAATACATCAAGCGACGCCCTTATTCACCTCGATCTAATGGCGTTGCCGAACGTAAATCGAACACTAAGGAGATGATGAATGCTTTGTTGATTAGTTCGAGGTTACCCCGAGAACTTGTGGGGGAAGCATTTTGATGACCAACCACATCTTGAACAAGATTCCACTCAAAGGTAAGGATGTCACTCCTCACGAGTTGTGGAAAGGAAGAAAGCCATCGACAAATATCTCAAAGTGTGGGGTGTTTGGCGAAGGTTAAGGTGCCTCTTCCAAAACAAGTTACAATTGGACCCTAAAGCGATCGATTGTATCTTTATTGGGTATGCATGAACGGCGCTTATCGTTTTCGATCCATGGTCGAGGTACGAGATATATTTGTGGGGATGACGATTGAATCAAGGAATGCTATATTCTTTGAAAGTGTTTATCACTGTAAAGACAAGGATAAAAATGAAGCCGTTCTAGCAATAGAGGCGATGGTGAAGCTTCGAGTTCTAAACCTTTGGAGGAAGAACCGATATCGCATAGCGATCAAGGTCCGATCCGGAGGGTCGGAACCGAGGCGTGGCGATGAGAGTCGACGCCAAAGGATTTTGGTCCCGACTATATTGCGTTCATGTTGGACGAAGAACCAACTTCGATCAAAGTAGCATATGCTCGGCCGAGACGGAATGCTCGCGAGAGGTCGTTCAAAGTGAGATTGATTCCATTAGCAGAACCACACTTGGGTCTTGGTTGATTTGCCGAAGGTTGTAAGCCCTTAGGATGCAAATGGATCCTTAAAAGAAAGTACAAAGCGGATGGATCAATTGAAAAGTATAAGGCCTGCTTGGTTGTCAAAGGGTTTAAACAAAGAGAGTGCGATTTCTTGATACCTATTCACTGCGGACGAGGATTACGTCTATTAGGGTGCTTCTCGCAATTCTTTGCTTTGCACAATCTTGAGATTCATCAAATGGACGTTAAGGCTGCGTTTTTGAATGGTGACCTCGAGGATGAGGTATATATAGAGCAACCGAAGGGTTTGTAGTACCAGTCAGAGGCAAGGTATGCAAACTCGTGAAGTCTCTATATGGTTTGAAACAAGCGCCGTTGCAATGGCACTTGAAATTTGACAATGTAATGTTGGCAAATGGTTTCAAGATCAACGAGTGTGATAAATGTGTCACGTTAAGAACAACGATAATGGTTATGTTATAGTGTGTCTCGTATGTAGATGACATGTTGATCACGGGTAGCAATACTCAAGTCATTAATGACACAAAGCGCATGTTAAATAGAAATTTTGACATGAAGGACATGGGATTAGGCGATGTGATTCTTGGAATCAAGATTCTAAGAAGATCGACGGAATTGTCTTGACACAATCTCACCACGTCGAGAAAGTGCTTAAGAAATTCAACGCGTTTGATAGTTTACTGCTAAGACCCCATGGAGCTCAATGTTCACTTGAGTAAGAACAGGGTGAACCCGTTGGGCAAGAAGACTATGCTAAGGTCATCGGGTGTTTGATGTATCTTACAAATTGCACCCGACCCGACATAGCTTCTGCGCCGTGAACAAATTGAGTCGTTACGAGCAATCCAAGCAAGGAGCATTGGAAGGCTTTAGTGAGAGTTTTGAGGTACTGAAGTATACTCAAAATCATGGGCTGATTTCACGAGATATCCCCCCACAAGCGGCACCGTGATGCCAATCGATATCCGACACGAAAGATTCACTTTCTACAAGTGGGTACGTGTTCACGATTGGTGAGGTGCGTTTCTTGGAGATCCACGAAGCAGACGTGTATAGCCCGATCCACCATGGAATCGTAATTCATAGCTTTGGATAAAGGCGGTGAGGAAAGAGTGGTCTGTAATTTTTGGAAGATATTCCATGTCGGTCTAAACCCGCCACCGGTGATGATTCACCGTGATAGCCAAGCAGCTATTGGAAGGGCTTAAAAGTGGTTTGTATAATGGTAAGTCTCGACATATACGCCGGCGACATAATACCGTGAGGCATTTGATCTCAAGTGGGGTTATATCAATCGACTATGTCAGTCAATAGATAATCGCGCATCCGCTAACCAAAGGGTTGAACCGAGATCAAATGATCAAATTGCTAGAGGAATGGGACTAAAACCACATCTTAAGAACAATCATAGTGGTAACCCAACCATGATGACCTGAGATCCCAAGAACTTGGTTCAATGGGAGAACTAAGCTATATGAGTTCGTGTATAAACACTCGTTAGTCTGTCCCAGAAAGCAAACGAGTGTTGAAAAACTTGCCTAGTGGTGAGGTTGAGTCGCTGACTCTTAATGATTCCTAAGATACCTCGGCGAGGTTGAGTATGGCAAGATATTCGGCAAAGAATCACCTATGTAAGTGTAAGTGGGGCCGCTCAAACAAAACACTTATGAATCCAAAGTGGATGTCCATGGCCAAAATGGAATCAAACGTGAACGGACGAGGTTGAGGTGTTAAAGTGTTAATACCATTGTCTCGGCACGTTGTGGGGAATAGTTCGAGGCATCGTGTCTACTAATCCTTTGTGTACTGGATGGTACTAACTATGGAAGGTTCAAGGCCATAAACCACCGTCCAAATATTTTAACATCTTTGAGGATCGAAGTGTGTCTGCATACATGCATATGGCTATTTCCACTCATGTGGGGATTGTTGGAAATCGTATATATATATAATATTATATATGTGGTCAAGTTGCGCGAAGCTACTTTGACCAAGATTTTGAGGACGTAACATTTAATTTTGTGAAATTAAATGGCATAGGATCGATCCACGCTTTGAGTAGATGATCGTGGTGTATTCACATTCTCAAACCGATTTCGGTGAGTGAGAAATAGTGGATCAAAGTTGGTCACTTAAACATGGAGTTTTGTGTTAGGATAAGCATGGATTAATTAATCCTTATCCCACATCGATTAATGTACCTTCATTAATTGTCTATATAAGTGGTTCATTGAACACTTAGTATAATTATGTGCACAAGTGATGGGTGGAAAGCCCACGCACACGCCACGCCGCCGCCGCCGCCCGCCGGGCCCGTGCCTGGCCGGGCGCCGCACAGCCGATGCGTTCGCCCGGCCCGGCCCGGCCCGGTTCGGTTCCGTGGTCCGTGGATCGTGGATCGTGGATCTTGGATCTGGATCTTGGCAATTGGTCTTTGGGCCATTCTTCGGGCCTCGCTCGCGGCTTGCTTCGGGCTCTGGTTCCGCGGCCCATCGCTCTTACTTTTTAGATCAACGCGTTTGATCGAGCCCAAAGACGGAGTTGGTCCGAGGCCCAACTCGTGTGGCCCAATCCGCTGGGCTGCTGTGCACTTGAAGAGACGCCCGGATACGCCCAACGAACCCGACGCGCCGCTGTCCGTGATTCGTCGTAATCGCGATGTAACGCCCGACATGATGGTTTCTGCGGAAACGTGCCCACGTTGTCTCCGTAAACCGCCAGCACTCAATAGGGGACATAACTCGTAACACCCGACATCAATGCGGGTGTCGACTCAAAGATGTTTCCCATGAGGGGACGACGCCTATAAATAGGACATGTCTCCCAACATTAGCCACCCTCGCAAAAGCATTCCAAAGATACCTAAGAGCACTCTGCATTCATATTTTGTGTCCAAGCTCGCCCTCGCTTCCGCCTAGTTCACGAGCTCGTTGGTTTGCTTGGTGCTGCCACCTACGCAGACGCTGTCGCTTCATCTTTGGGACGATCGCCAAAACCGAGAGCACTATCGGGCGTATCTCGCTCATGAAAGAGGACTCTCGACTCGGCATCTAGAATACTGTTATTTGTAATTACTATATCGTTTTAAGTTCATCGTTAGTTTGATCTTCTTCTATTTTCTTTCGAGTTGTAATCGCCCGCAAGTTCTTGCATCGCTTATGTACAACGCCCAAATGTAACGAGCAAAATTGGAGACGTGAGAACGAAAAGAAAGAGGTAGGGTTTCTAAAGTGTATACCCTTCTCCAAACAATTAAAACAATAAACATATAACAATATTTTACAAAATAAAAATTGATCAGCCGGTCAGTTTTCGACAGATCCAAATTATTGAGAACCGAAAACCGACCAAAAACCAAAAATTTGAGAATTATTTAACCGAACCGACCGAATATGAAAAAAAATTGACCGAAACCGATCAATTCGGTTGGTCATCAATCGGTTTATTCTTTCGGTTCGGTTTTTACACACCCTTATACGTATTTGATGACCCAAACTCTTAACCGATTAGTGAAGGAAAAAAATCTTAATCCTCAAATATGTTGTTCATATCCAAATCAAAATACTATGTAAAATAGATCAACAACATTAATAGTACAAAACCCACTTTGAATAATCACACACACACACACACACACACACACTGTAACAGCCCTCTAATCCTAAGGACGGATTAATGAGAACTGAAACTTGGAACAGTAATTACCGAACATTTAAAGAGAATTTATCAAAGACTTATGGAACAAATATCAAGTGAACTAAGAAGTTTCAACCCTTATGTACAAAGCACACATAGTTTACATATAGAAAGGGCTACAATTCCTTAACCAAAAGATCCACTGATCTGGATGGATTCAACTGTTAACATCAAAATATAAACATAATGTTCTATCGCAGCGGAGAAGCATGTGAATACACATATGACGATGGGTATTTAAGGTTTTTAACATGTCAACATCAAAAAGAGCATGACTACTCAACACGCCTACATCCACCATCTGCTCAACCTGTACATTTAAAAACAAACATGCAGGGCTGAGTACAAGAATTCACTCAGTGAACTCATGCCAAAACATTTTATCAAATTTAAATTACTCTGCCCCATCACAGTAACACACGAGGTTTTAATTGAAATGCTCGTGCTTACTAAATATTTTATGTCATTTATCGTAAATATTTGTCTGGCCATACATATTTTCCTTGTATGTATGATCCATATCCCTTTCCATTCATCACAACAGTTTCATTATCTCATATCATAAATTATCTCGCGCAGCAGGAGGCCTCCTCTACTAACATCGTGACCGCCGAGAACCCTTTCAAAGACACAAATACAAAATAGTGCACAAAATCCTTGCCACTCCAAGATGTGATACAATTCCCAATCATCCTTGCGGTACTAACAAGGATACGAATTCAATCATTTCATAGTTGGGAGCTACCCAAAGCATTCATAATTCGAGCATGTATAGGATACATACATAAAACATAAACATTTTAAGGTGTAATTAAATAAATCATTTCTTGCGAATAAAGCATCGTAAATAAAACATTTGATAAGCGTTTGATCTTTTTAGTAGAGTAAAGCCCACCTGGATCGTCGATTATCAAAATATGGTTCCTTTTCTCGTCTCTTGCTCACGTCCCCACGTCCAACCTTTACGTAAAAACTATTTTAGTACGTCGGTCACGTTTTTCGAGAACATCAAAGTTTAATAAACTTTGATAACTTATAAAGTAATAACTCGAATCCCTTAACTAAATTTAATACGTCGTTTCAACGCGTATCTTAATTAAATATTTCTCGTACTTCGATAGAGACGTAATATGATCTAGGATCTCATATTATCCATTTAGGTTAAACGTTGAACGTATACTAACGTCTTTTGATAAAATGATTTCAATTATGAAATCTTTTCTCATAATTGAGATATTCTTATAAAATTTAATACGTTTTACACGTATTAGTGTATTTACTCAACGTATTTCATATGTTCAATCTTAAGTCAACGTTTTGACTTTTCTTAACATATTTTATAACCAATTTCTATATAAATCGATTTTTCAATCGATTTCTTTTCATAAAATCATAATTCTCGATTTTTCACGCTAATCAATAAACTTGATTAATATTTTTCTTTAATATGAATTAACTTATACATTATACATTATTTTTCATTTTCAACGTTATTTAATATAACGTTTCGACGTAAACATAGTATACTATGTTTATAAAATCCCATAAATTCTTAATATGTCTAAAATATATTCTAATCGTATAATGTATTATTTTCTCGATAAAAGGATTTAAAACCCTTAATATATAATCTTAAAGCTCACGGTTTTTATAGGAATTTTCTTAAACCATTCCAAAAATTCCCCTAAATTCATATAGTATACTATATTATCATGAGCTATAGAAAATTTGGGCATCACCTATCCCATTCTCAAAGCTCTCGATTTTTTTTCAAAATATAACCTAAAATTTTTCTAAAATTCTAATTAAATTCTACAAAGCCTAAACATCATTCTATATTATAAATCTAGCATAATATCCAACAAAATAAATTTACACATCAAGTTATCAACCCCATAGCTCACGGTTTCTTCTTCAACAAATACCAAACATTTTTGTAAAAATCTTATAAAATTACACAAGGCCTAAACATCATCATGTAACACTAATACATCATAATATTTAACATCTATAACATATTCATCAACATACTAACACATTAGCATTCTCGAAAATTTTAAAACATGAACATATAATTTCCAAAATTTCCAATAAATTCACATATCACTAAATCAATGCTCTAGATCAACATTATGCTATAATATCACTTAAATAAAATTGTGACACCAACATATAATTTCTATGATTTTCGGTCATTTTCAAAACAATAGCATATGATTTTTAAAATTCCCAAATAATCACTATGAAGTTCCTTGCTAATATATAACATTAATCCATCATCAAAATAAAACCTAGAATTTTCGATCATAACCTATAAATCATAGCATGCTTAACTTTGCAATAAATTCATCATATATGAAGCATATACACTATACTAAACATTATTAATGAACAACTACACATGCTAGCATAATTTCTCATTAAGATCATAAGCTTATAATTTAAAATCGAACGGTTGAAAAAATTAAAATTCTAACGTATAATCGAAGCTTGTTCGATTTCTAACCTCTTTAATTATGTCGATTAGTGCACAAGGATTTAATAGCAAGCTGATATTGAAAAGGAAGAACACTCTTAGTTTTTCTTTTGGTAAGCTCTCGGTTGTTTTGAATTTTGAGAAAGAGAAGTGTGTTGTTTAGTGTAATATTCTCACCTAAGTAAATGAATCAATAGACTCAATCTCTCTCTCTGCTTCTCACACATACAAAGCAAGCAAATTAGTTTGTGACTCATCAAGGTAATATGTCACCTTATTACACAAAGTTAATGATTAACACAAAGTTTTTTGAAAGAAACAAAACAATTAAATCCTAACATCTACTATGAGTCATCTCTCTCCAAGTGCAAAGGATGGTCTTTTAATTTTGTCTCATACTACATATATAATATCCTACACACTTACAAATGCACTTAGTCATCAAAGAGTTTTATTTTCTTCTAACCTCAAATTGAAGACAATAGCCGTCCATCACTCTTACAAGCATCCACTTGATTCTTTCATCTGACCACTTTAACTTAGTCAAATAAATTCGTTGTTGTCGTTCGTCCGGGTAAATCAACATGCAATCACCTATGCTTATAAATCTAGCACATTCAAGCATATATGTGTACATGCATGTATGTAGCCCAACACTATTGAGTCCAAGGTTTAGATTCTTCACCTTGGTGTGAAATTCGATGGGGAATCAAGCGGTTGGTGAGGAGGCTCATAACTGGAAAGGCTTCTACTGTCCATCTTGAGCTAGAGCTAATGTCCACTTTTTTGAATGGTGGAGTGGGCTGATCTTGGAGCTGTTCTTGGAGTGGAATGGACGAAAATGGGGAAAGAGAGAGAGAGAAGGACGGAAATGAGGGGTGTGAGGGGTGGTGTTGGGTGGGTATAGGGTGGAAGAACAAGTGGTGTCTTAGGTGACAAATGTAACTATATCTCACGCACAATCAACACCTCACACACACTACACACCCCTAACTCACGCACACACTTTACATATATATGTATATATATCAGATTTTAATAGTGTAGTTAGGTTATAATTAATCCAATGTCACTTAGATACATGTAATAGGAAAATCAACAACACACTTTGTTACACCTTGAGGGTTTTCGGCTATTACACATAAACCATAGGTCAAATTTTTATTTTCCATGCCCAACATTGATATATGTTATCACATATAGTTTAGATGATAAATAATATCATAGATAAATTAATGGCATCATTTTATGCGATAAAAATCGAGTTCGAAAATTGTGGTTTTCGAACGTTTCAAAAATCGGTCACTATTAAATCTTGATGATCTAGCATTGATTTAATGCTAAATAATACTGTAATTACATATACTAATCATAGGAAATTAATTCCTATAATTTCTTGATTGATTAAAACGCTGTTCATCTCAAAACGTTAACGCTTGTAAACGCTGTAAACGCTCATTATCGACTCATCTTGAAATGGTCGTCATCACTTTATTACATTATTCCATTAATAATGGAATTTAATTCTAAGCTTAATTGCTTAGAAATATCATGAATTTTAACTATCGATACGCCGATCGACGTTAAAATAATCCGCCGATATACTTCATATACTTTTATTTCTTAATTCACAATTCTCGGTGAATATAAAATAGATTTCATTCCTTCGTAATTAATCAAGTCATTATTCGATATCATTCGATTGAATATCTCAATGAAAGCTTTGATTTACTGGTTTTAAATACCGTAATTAGCATTTAATTCTGGGTATTACATCCTACCCCTTAAAAAATTTAGTCCTAAATTTGCATACCTCATAAAGTATGGGTATCTTAACATCATAACATCATAACTTTCTATGTGCTTTTCTTTCGTCCATGGTTCTTCCATTGTACTTTCATTATAAGACCCAAACTCGCTTCTTTAATCATAAATCGCGATCAAATTAGTCGAGATTTTCATCATAACTCATTTGAGTCAAAGGTCATGTCATCATGTTGGTTTACGAGGGTGGGTCATTTTCGTATTTCATAAGCTGCCGCGACAAAAAACATTTCGCACTTTCCCCAAATGTGGTGGAAGTACGAGCTATGCGCTACTAGGCTATCATTGCTAGGAGCTCGTAAGGTCCTATAAAACGGATATCAACATTCTTGTATCTAAACTTATAATTCCTCTAGATGGAGAAATCTTAAGAAACTTTAATTCGCATTCAAGAATGCGTTCGGGTTTACGCGTATCAACAGAAGACTTTTGTGCATCTAAGCTTTTCTTATTCCTCGCCTCGTTGGTAGATATCTTAATCGTTTCATTTACAACGTCAGACTTTATACCTTTGCTCACCTACTTTGTTACAATAAAGTGGTGGTCAATACTTCTTTTCGTAATACGCCCATAAGGCTACATTAATCGTTGTTCGACACTACTATTCGTATATAAACTTAACAAGTGGTACAATAAGTTCCCACCGATACCTTGGTTTATCACTTGTTCTATCGTATCCTTAAACATTCATATCGTCCTTTTAATTGTCCTTCCGCCTGTGAGTGGACATCATGTTAAGGCTCAATCTCGTGTCTAACTCCTTTGGGAGTTAGTTAAAATCTAGGGTACTCTCAAGTCTCTATCTCAAGCGATAGTTCTAGTACTCCTTGTAAATATAAGATTTTCTTTATGTACGATCGAGCTAACTTATCGGATCTATGAGTCATCCGAATAGGCGTAGACAAAACATAATTGGCTTAGTTAATCCACTACTAGCCATATAGTAGTGCAACTTCTTTACGACTTTGGTAAAATCACAAGATCTATTTCTATATCATTCTATTTCCATTCACGTAGTTCTAGAGATTATACTCTTATAAGGCCTTGATACAATGCTTTTACTTGTTGATAACCGAGACACCGCTTCGACAATGTGGTTATATCTTATCTCATTCCTTCCTATCTAACCTTTCTTTTTTTTTTTTTTTTTCGTCAATTAATCAGAAATTTTTAAAGTCACAGGCGTCACGGTGGACTCGAACCCGAGACCTTTGACCTCTGCATTAACCACTCTACCACTAGGCCAACACACACACACCCTATCTAACCTTTCTCATAATTCACAATGTCACTTAAATATTCCCGGTTGGGCGGTATGAGAAGGATCGTGAAATTCATTCTTGGTTTCATTTCTAAGCTTATTATTGCTTGAAATATATGTATATCTCTCTTAGACAATATAACACCGCTTAGCGCCCTTAAAATATCCTTTAGCTCTTCATTCCTTATTTTAATTTGTATTCTATTCCCATCTTCATTTTCTTTTTAGTCATATTTCACCTTAGTTGTGAGGGTACCACTTACGTTCGCCCTCGATTTCCGACTATTTCTTCTCGCTTTCTTAACCTTTCTCGATGAGTTTTTCTTTTCTATATGACATACCTTGATTTAGACTGAATTTTATATCTTAGGCATTAGATTCTACATTACCCTTTCTTAGGTGATTATTTATCACAATTATAATCTTTACCGATTTGGTCATCTTTCCTATCCCAGTATCCAAGTTTCTTTTTCGATTTAATAACTTCAACTTTTGTGAATTGTGAAGGGTTCTTAACTTATTGTTATAGGAGTGATGTTCTCATGACTTTGGTATTTATATTATCGTCACCATCGAGGTAATAGATTTTGGCACTCGTGAAGTCGATAATCTCCTTTACATCTGGTGGGCTAACTTATCGATCCATAAGTACTTTGATTGGTAGAAAGTGAGCACCTTGGTGAGTCTATCAACAATTACCAATATAGTGGTGTTCCTCTTTTGATTGGGTAAGTTCAGAACGGCACATCGTTATTTCATCCCATTTCCACTCGGGTATTTCCAACTACAGAAACTTTCCGTATGGATGTTGGTGTAACGCTTTCATCTCACGGCAAACAAGGCATGTTGTTCTACTTAAAGAAGCTATGTCTCGCTTTACGCCTTCCCACCAAAACTTTTCTTTCGTGTCTTGGTACATTTTAGTACTATCTCAGCGGTGTAGGGTGTATCGTGAGCCTCACTCATTATTTCATTTTGAAGTTTTGCGCCGCCCTGAACGCATATTCTTCCTTCGACGATAAGGCGTTGTCCGACGCCTCCGGAAGTTCTTAAATCCTCCACCTTACCCTTTCTGATCTTTTCTAACTTTTCCTCCATCCTTCGTCTCGACGATCCTTTTCTTAAATCGATTCGCCACTATTTCAAGTTATGAGTTGGGAAATTACTGTTCATGTGGCCTAAGTCATCGTGACACATAAGTTATTATTTATCTCATATTAATACATAGCCTTACTTTTATTAATCCGTGAGAATTGTGACTCTATTTTGGGGTAACTATCTTATTGGTCTTGTTACATTAGAGAGTTCTTAATAGATCTCAATGTAAGTCAATTAATCTATAAAATTCATGATCTTATTTTAGGTCATCGACGCCTTTCATCTTTAATTGTTTTGTCCTTTCTCGGATCTACATTGTTTTCTTCTAAAGACACTATGTGCCCGAGGAATATTTCTTTTGCCGAAATTTACAAATCAGATTTGGCAAAATTCGCCTCTCTCTTAAAAGTCGTAAGATGTTCCTTCGATTTTCTTTATGTTCTTTCGTCCTTTGAATAAATAAGAGCATCATCCGTAAGGATTGAGATAAAAATTTTCTAGGTATGTGAAACACTGATTTTGAGGTTCATGAACAGTGGTGCATCGTTAGTTCGAAGGGCATAACTATTATCTCATAGTAACCATATCTTATTCTAACAATTCATTTCCGTATTTTGGATACCATTCTTCAAGACCATATAATATTACATCATAATGCCTCGTTGAGGACTTTTCATACATTACTTATGAGGGTGGTCACCGAGGCGATTAATAACAATGTCTAAATCTTTTTACACTCAAAACTTCGACACTTCTTCACCATATTCATAAACTCTTCCGAACTACGCTTATTTTACATATTATATTCACATCATTTTTATCATAAACCATTATTTACATATAAGCTTTATATGATCCTAAGATTCTATGTCTTTGAGTGACCTTTGTCGAGTCGCATCTCCTCGAAACTTGTCTTTCTCAAGCACGTTTTGTCTCATATATCCGACGATCTTTCTCTTCTGAGAGCCGGGGTCCAATTTGCCCCGCTTCTTCTTCAATACCATAAGTTGGTGTTACTTTTATCGTAAAGTATGGTTGGGTTGGTAGCGGTAATTCTCCTAATCCTGCGAGGCGATAAGATTTTATCCTTTTGTCCTTCTCGCCTCTTTCTGGTACCATTGATGGCACAGACGGGGCGGCGTTTGGAACATCATGGTACAACCACCCTTTATGCCGTGTTGTGTAACTTGTCGAGGTCCGGGGACAAGTACTCGTAGGTGTCGCTTCCTACGCATTATATGTATACTTGAGCCTATCGACAATCTCGTAAGTCTGTCTGACTTTGGAATTTTTCTCATGGAGAAATTATTCTTTTGATACTTCTTTTGCAAAATTTTGTCGTGTAAAACCTCTAACTAAAAGGCTAGGCCCATGTCACTAATCATATGAATGACAGCCATTTCCGAAACTTCTTGTTTAAAATTATATCTATGTTCCACATAGATATAATGATCCAAATCATCGATAGCACTTTAGGCGATTCTAGGTTCAATTTCGAGCTTGAGCAACACTTCATGATGGTTAAAATTCTCGATAGGTGGGGATTTTCATTTCTTGATTCGCTTACCCGAGTTGGGTTCTATCGCCCTACGCATACTTGTGCGATGTCAAAAGCAAGCACCTAAATCGAACAAAATCTTATGGCTATTCGAGAAATTTTTCCTCATACATATTCTCGCCTTTTCCGTTCTGTTTGTTATGTTTTCGATGCAAGTGTAGGCTTTGGTCTACGGTGTTCCTGCTTATTCAAGTAAATGTCTATTTCATATGTCATCGTTCTTTCCATCGGGACATTATGTTCCTCGCTATGGTCTTCATTGCCTCATTCAGCCTATACTTCTCGGTATTAGTATCGTTATGCTTTTACTAATAGCATTCATGGTTAGGTTTACATCAACTTATCCTTCGATATCGATATATTTCCATAACTAAGTCTCATCTTAGAGATCGTCATGTTTTATCACTATCATTCATTCCTAATCCAAGATGAATGATTTAATTCCTCTTTTCACTTTATCAATCTTAGGAATATATTTCATATGTCCTTACTTTAAACTCCTTTCTAGAGAAATCCTTGTCTCGGCATTTAGTGCCATCATTTGTAATATCCCTTTAGGATATACCATTTCTTCTTAATCTTTTATTGATTCATCATGCAATTTCGCATAAGATAAAATCCTTTATCCACCGGGATGTATTATACTTTACCTTGACGTCAAATATCTTTACCATTTTCTCGACATTCAATGATTTCTTCATTTCCATGTCGAGATACTTAACACCCCACTTTATTGATCGTCACAAAATATGGGGTAAATTTACAATTAGGTCCACCTTAAGATCCTTCCATGTGAATCTTTTCCTGTGTTCTCTTGGATGTATTTCCTTTGCAAGATCTATAGAAACTATCTTGCTTGTTAACTATTAAGTTACACGAGACAAGCGTTTTGTGTCATTATAACTTAGGGTATTAAGATTCATTTCAAAATAATGAATATGTTTCTTAATCCGTTTCTTTACTTCCAAGGAATTACCTTACTTATCGAAGTCATAACATCTCTGAAGCTTATATCATATCATGGACTATCTAATTGTATAGCTCGTAATTTCTTCTACTATTTTTGACTTTTGTCCATTTTCTTGAGCATGGTATCCGAAAGTTATCTTACTTTCGTTATACTTTGTTCCACATTCGGGACTAGAATTGTTATCATTGTCATATGGCTTGGTAGGGTAGTACATTCGCACACCATAACTTAATTCTAAGCATCTCATTACCATGTCTCGACTTCGAGTTATTTCCTCCATACTTAGTTCACATACTAGGCTATCCTCGTCGCTCACACAATCTTGAGGATTATGATCCCTCAATCTCATTATCTTTTGTTTAACTAAGTTTTAATTACTCTAATCAATTATGCTCAAGCATAATCTCATTGATCGAGGTATAAGACGGAGATTTATTGTGCGAGACGCTATCATTTCCTTATATATATATATTCTTTGAAAAGAATATCTCAGATGCATCTTCATTCTTTTTAAACATGTCCAACCTACTAACGAGGTTTCAAGGACATCCAACTATCTTAAAGATAAGTTGTAATCGCCTCGTCATGACATAATAAGGAAAATTCATATCCTATAGGTATCATATACTTTTCTTTACTTTTATTCTCGCATTCATCGCTAAAGAGTATCTTATTCATAACTTTGTTATCATAATCATATGATGGTATAACTTCTTTGTTATCATTCTTTGTTAACCCCATCAAAGGTCCTCACATCCATGTGTATCATAGGAAAATAAATATCTCGCCTCATCGAGATTTTCTTTACATCATAATTTCTTGATGTCTATCACTTTATCGGTCTCGAAACTTTTAGGTGATGTGATAAGTTAACCTATTCCATGCCCGACATTTATCGCTTTACTAATTGCACTTTAGGTGGATGTGTAAGTCAACATTTATCATACTTGATGGTTTCAAAAAAAATCAGGAGAAATTATCACGATTACCTACAAAAGGTATCGTCTCATCCATCAAGATAACATCTTTTCAATGATTGAACCGATATGCCTCGATCAATAAATGGGGCTCTAGGGTCCCAAGACCGTAATGACGACTATCGAGATTTCTTTGGTCATATGGGCTGGCTGACCCGTCACAATTATATTCTCGGTCACATAAGGATTTGGGTTCAAAAGGACACTTTGTAAATTTTGAGTTGAATTTTCTTCGAAGAAGTGAAACTCGAATGATTTCTCAATTGGAACTAGTCATGTAGTTAAACTCAATGACGTAAATTGGGTAATGGATATAATTTGAAAGCTTATATACCCGTAATAGGTCATCAACAAAGTTCTCATGTATGTCAAGGTTCTACTTGTACATCAAGATCTTACTTTCTTAGTAACATTCTAGGATTCAGATCATACTATAATGATCTTACTCTTTTCAAATCATGTAACTAACTTCAACTGATTCTTGTGAATTCTGGAGTAGGAATTTGAATTTGGTCCTCCATAAGAAATGAAGTACAGTGTATTAGGAGCACGAGGCGAAAACCGACGAATCGGAGTTCACACGACTGAAAACGAGTCAAAACAGTAATCATTGCGCAGTGTGGAAATTTACACGTTCGCGCCGAGGTCATAAACGATGCCGACACCAAGTTCGTGCATGCCGCTACCTATGCCGAGGTAGTACAGAATATTGCCGACACCGAGGTCGACAAACTACCCGGTCGATATGTCAAAGGCGGTGTTATAAATGCCGATTTCAAGTCGACAACAAGACATGCCGATGTCGGCCGAGGTCGTACATGTCGAGGTCGAACAATTTCGTATAAATCTTTCACTTTTCTTCACTCAAGATGGAATGAAGTTCTCAAATCCATCACTAATCTTGTTCTTGTAATTGAAGGAAATTCTTACTTCTATGTTCTTTCGTAGAAAGGGATCATGCGTCCTATAAAGTCTATGTTCTGTTTGAACTAGCATGCTTATCATCATTATCAACTTTGAGATTGAAGTAAAACTTTGAATATTCCTACGTAGTTCATTTGTACGCACGTATTTCGTTGAATTTAAAGAATTCAACATATCGTATTTGACAAATAAATGTCCAATCTCAATCATTTTAAAACATGAATAATCATAACTTTGTTCATAATAATGAACCCTTATTACATTTCAGAAATTCAAACATTTCATCTTCGCATATCGTACAAACTTTTTCATATCATTGTCATCATCTTTCTTATATTTTCCTTCTTTTCATAACTTTCTTGACAAGTCATTTGTCATATCATTCATTTTCAACCGTTCTCATAGCTTTCATTTCTTTTCAAAGATCATTTCAATCATCCTTCACTTTAAACTTTTCATTTTATTTAAAAAATCATTTCATAAACATTCGTCCGCCAAAGCTAATTTTCAAAACTTTGGGAAAAGAGTCATTTACCTCATTTCGTTGAGCTTGATGTGATGGAGTGTTGAGCATTGTCACCGATCTCTAGAAGTCTAATGACTCAATCTAGACTTAACCCTAAAGGAGATTTTGGGTTCAAGAGCTTAACCGCTCGATACCACTGTCACATCCCCTCAATCCTAAGTACGGATTAGCAGGACTATAACTTTAAACATGAATGAACAAACATGGAGACTCTCTTTAATAAAAAGCTTAATACATATGTCATTTATGTTCTTGGACTATATTACATAATTTAAGTTCTAGCAATGAAAACATGTGATATGTACATATGACGATGTACTATCAAGGTATAAACATTTCGGTGAAAACATTCCTATTGCTCAACACCGCCCATCCATCATCTCGCTCAACCCGCATTTAAAACAAACATGCGGTCGAGTACAAGAATGCACTCGGTGGACTCATGCCAAAACATTTTATCATTTTTAGATTACATCGCCACATCATGGTAAACACACGCGGTTTTAGTTGAAAGTGCCTTGTGCTTACTAAAACATTTTATCGCTCATAAAATCACCGCTTTGGCCGGGCATTTTCTTCGTGTGTATGATCCGTATCCTTATCATCATTTCATCATATCATCATAGTCGAAAGTCGTGAGTGAGGCCTCCTCTACGACCCGCGACCGCCGTGAATTGTCCTTACAAAGACGCAATCACCATCGAGTACACGTTAATCCTAGCTGTATAAGCCTTCCAAGATAGATCCGATATCGATTTCATTCATAAGTTGGGAGTGACCCAACACATTCATATCATTCATGTCATTCATATCAATCTCATGGATAAAGTTACATACACAAAACATAAACATTTTTGCGTGTAATCTTGTAAACATTTAACAATGATTGAAATAAGCATCGTAAATAAATATTTCGTAAGCATTTTATTCTTGAGTAGAGTAAAGCCCACCGGACTGTAGATCGCCTTAATCCCATTTCGATCAGAAGTCCAGTTTAGCCTATCTATTCTTGGCCTTGAGGTTTTGGAGTCGAAAATCCATTGGGTCTTAGAACCCATATTTCTACTTTAGTGTATATCATGGTATGATATACACTCAATTGACCACGTGGTAGACCTAGTCAAATATTTCACGTTAAGGTATGCTTTCGTTAAAATATCATATCATGATGTTTTATTATAGTTCGTACATCTTATAATGCTCTATCGCACCATGCGACATAACATAATGAATGCATCAATTACTAGCATGTTAGTCACATAAGGCATATTTCACAAAGGGGTTTCCAACACTTAGTCAAATTTTCAAGTGTTGAATTTCAGCAAAACAGCTTGAAATAACCCAAGTGGCAAACTTTGACGATTCATAACTCTCGAGTTAGAATACGTATGGCTGCACAAAGATACATTCTGGAAACCTCTAAACATGTACTACAAGTTCTAAGAAGGAATTAAATCCAAAAGAGTTGTGGTTCCGGAGATATAGGGTCTCAAAGTGGGCAACTCAAACTGACTTCTATACTTAGAAAATTTTTCAGAATTTTCAGTTTTAGCTTAACGACGAGGGGTTTTGCGAGGCTCGTAACTTTGACTCAAGAATGCCAAAATGGCTGCAGGCTACCAATTTAGAAACCTTGTAACAAGTACTACATATGTCATGAAGACCATACTGGAAAATATCTAACTCATCGAGAAATACATAAGTCCAAAGTTGACTAGTTGGAAATGGACAGTTTCCAGTAGGTGACTTTGGGTCGATGAAAGGTATACCTATAAAATTTGGTTTGGGATCAAACTTTCCAGATCATAACTAGACATGGTGAGGAACATTTCTTATGAAGAAACCCAAGTCCAAATCGGACTACAAATGGCTTGAACATCTCACGTAAAAGTCATACTCGAACAGCCTATTAACATAGAAATTTTCTAAGGCAGTTTATCCAAAACAACTTACTGTAATGTATCAACTTCAAAAATTCACCGTGAGTTCATTATAATTAATCTGAAAATGAAACCAATCATATTGAAAAGCCACTTAAGTCTAGTTTTATCCAGAAAAATCCTCACTCAATGATTCACAAAAGATTGGGAGATAAAAATATTTTACCACAAGCTATCACTCCCGTGACAGTTTTGTGCAGTTAATTTGTAAAATCTGGAATAACCAGTAAACATTTTTAGAAAATTCTGAAAATTTACAGACATCTTCTAGACATGCTTAATTATGTTTCTACCAAATTTTAGAGATTTATCATTAGCCAAACTTAAAACGAAAGCCACGGACTATGGGTGATGAACACGGCAATTTCACAGTTTTGCGCAGTGTTTTTGATAAATACAATTAAAATATCAAATCAAGTTGGATGGACTTGAAAGTTTACAGAGGAATATTAGACACATATATTTTCAACATATTAAAAATTCACAATCATCGGACCACTTTAACTTAGTCAAATAAATTCGTTAAGTTGCTGTTCGTCCAGGTAAATCAACATGCAATCACCTATGCTTATAAATCTAGCACATTCAAGCATATATGTGTACATGCATGTATGTAGCTCCAACACTATTGAGTCCAAGGTTTAGATTCTTCACCTTGGTGTGAAATTCAGTGGGGAATCAAGGGGTTGGCTGAGGAGAGGCTCATAGCCTGAAAGGCTTCGCTGTCCATCTTGAGCTAGGAGCTAATGTCCACTTTTTTTTGAATGGTGGAGTGGGCTGATCTTGGAGCTGTTCTTGGAGAGGGGGAATGGACGAAAATGGGGGAAAGAGAGAGAGAAGGGGGACGGCAGAAATGAGGGGTGTGAGGGGTGGTGTTGGGTGGGTATAGGGGTGGAAGAACAAGTGGTGTCTTAGGTGACAAATGTAACTATATCTCATGCACAATCAACACCTCACACACACTACACACCCCTAACTCACGGCACACACTTTACATATATATATGTATATATATCAGATTTTAATAGTGTAGTTAGGTTATAATTAATCCAATGTCACTTAGATACATGTAATAGGAAAAATCAACAACACACTTTGTTACACCTTCAAGGGTTTTCGGCTATTACACATAAACCATAGGTCAAATTTTTATTTTCCATGCCCAACATTGATATATGTTATCACATATAGTTTAGATGATAAATAATATCATAGGATAAATTAATGGCATCATTTTATGCGATAAAAATCGAGTTCGAAAATTAGGGTTTTCGAACGTTTGAAAAATCGGTCACTATTAAATCTTGATGATCTAGCATTGATTTAATGCTAAATAATACTGTAATTACATATACTAATCATAGGAAATTAATTCCTATAATTTCTTGATTGATTAAAATGCTTTTCGCTTTCATCTCAAAACGTTAACGCTTGTAAACGCGGTAAAACGCTCATTATCGACTCATCTTGAAATGGTCGTCATCACTTTATTACATTATTCCATTAATAATGGAATTTAATTCTAAGCTTAATTGCTTAGAAAATATCATGAATTTTAACTATCGATACGCGATCGACGTTAAAATAATACCGCCGATATACTTCATATACTTTTATTTTTAATTCACAATTCTCGTTGAATATAAAATAGGATTTCATTCCTTCGTAATTAATCAAGTCATTATTCGATATCATTCTCGATTGAATATCTCAATAAAAGCTTTGATTTACGGTTTTAAATACCGTAGTTAGCATTTAATTTCGGGTATTAAACCATCTCAAAATGGTCGTAATAAAGTTGTAATCACTTTATTAAATCATTCCATTAATAAGGGAATTTAATTCTAAGCTTCGACACTTAGAAAATTTTACGATATTTTAACTATCGATATTCAATCGACGTTAAAATATTACTGCCGAAATACTTTATATAATTATATTCCTTAATTCACAATCATTAGTGAACATGATATAGGAATTTATTATATCAAAAGTAATAGAAATCATTATTCGATAAATTACTAATTTAATTATCAGCGTGAAACCCTAATTTACTAATTTAAATATCGTAATTAAGCCTTTAATTCTTCGGGATATTACATTCCACCCCCTTAAAGAAATTTCATCCCGAAATTTGCATACCTTAGAAAAATTCGGGGTATCTTTCTTTCATAGCATCTTCAACTTCCCACGTGGCCTCCTCTTGTCCATGATGTCTCCACAGTACTTTGACTAGCGGAATGGACTTATTTCTCAATTGTTGAACCTTGCGGTCTGAATAGTCAGAGGTTCCTCTTCATAACTCATATCCGGGCCGAGGATCACGCCGTCTTGATGGATCACATGTTTCGGATCATACACGCATTTTCCGAGTGTGACACGTGAAAACATTGTATACATTCCCCAAACTTAGCGGAAGAGCCAATCTATAGGCAACTGGGCCCACTCTTTCTAGGATCTCATAAGGTCCTATAAAACGGGGTCTTAATTTTCCTTTCACTCCAAACCTTATAATTCCTTTCGATGGAGAGACTTTAAGAAAGACCTTATCTCCACCTTCAAAATGTAGCTCGATTCACGCCAGATCGTAAGACTTCGCTCATCTTGAGCTTCTTTTATTCTTCGCCTAACTTGACGGACGATCACAATCATTTCACTTATTGCATCAGGCCCTAAAACTCTTCTCTCGCCTACTTCATCCCAATAAAGCGGTGATCGACATTTCTGTTTCGTATGTTTTTGTTGTGTTTTTCTGTGTTTGTTTGATACGATTTGATTCCTTTACGCTGCGTTTTGAATATTTTCTATCGAATCATGCTCGTTTTCTTTTTGTGGGAATGATCGCGCTTTACAAAATTGAGTTAAAACGCACCCAAGCGCCGGACTCGGCATAGCCGGCGCTGGGTACGTCTGGCAAAGGTGTAACGCCCGCGTGAAGGCCCGCGTCCGGCGTTGTGGTGCTTCCGGCGCTGGGCGCGGTGTTGACATCGTCTAGAGACACTCCGCGTCCGGCGCTGGCTTGCGTCCGGCGCTGGGTGTCCCGAGTGAAGTCGTCCAGAGAGACGCCGCATCCGACGCCAGAAGGCGTCCGCGCAAGGCCGAAGTTGAAGTTGTTCAGAAGACGCGCGTCCGACGCCGCTCGCGCCCCGGCTGGGCGTCAATGCGGAATCCATCCGGAGAGACACCGGCCCCGCCGGGCGCCGGTTGAAGCTGCCCAGAAGGGCCACGCCCGGCCGTTGTCTTGCGGCCCGTGGCCTCCATTTCCACGCGCGCCCGCGTCCGGTGTTGAGTCCGCGTCCGTGGCCGGGTGCTCGATGAATTGCCTTGATTTAAGACCTCGCGTCCGTGGCGGGACTCGTCCGTGGGCGGAAATTTTAGCGGCTATAAATATGTTTTAAAATGCGTGAAACCCTACGCACGATATTATTCAGTTTTTGCCATCAGTTTATTTCGAGAGTTTCTCTCCCACGCGAATAATCTCTCATCTCTATTTTCCAAGTATTTCATTGCAATTGGATTGATTCAAGACTTGATTGAAAAAATTCATCAACGACGATTACGATTGTAAGGATTATTATTCGATTTTTCTTCCATTGAATTGTTGGATAATGATTTCTATCAATTATAATTGTTTGATCCGTGAGATGAGCATGAACTAATTCTTTTCTAGGGTTGGGTGATTCAAATTGATTGATTGATGATTTGTTTGATTGAGAATACCAATTGAATCCTAGGGTTTATTGTTGAGTGATTGATCTCTATCAATTATTTATGTTTCGTGTATTATCGAGAGATAGATACGTGCATGATAGGAATTTGCAATGGATTAATCACTATTTTATTTGTATGTTTCGTGTATTATCGAGAGATAGATACGCTGCATCATAGGAATCAATGGGTTAGAGGTTACCGAAACGGGTACTCTAATAGTGTATGTATTTGTGAAATTTGATAACCCAGTTTAATCCACTAACGAAAGTCGAGTGTTCGATTGAGGTTCAAGATTGCATGAATAGGTAGATTTTCGATCACAATAAATCGATTAATCAAGGCGAAGAACCTTAATACCCTAGTTTATCTCACACTCTCAATTATTCTGTGCGATCGAACCGCCAACGCTGGTTTCAATCGCTGCGTGTTTAATTTCTCGTTAATCTTAGTTAATCATCACCCCAATCAAGTTTAGGATTTAGATTTACCATTTTAATCGTAACACATCATAGCCCCCTAAGTCTTTCTCGAGAGATTCGACTTGGGTCGACCTTACCACGCTATAGGGACCTCGTGCTATTGCGAGCAACTTAGTAGAACAATTTGGTCGGAACAATTTCTTTCCATATAAAGCTTCGTATGGGGCCATATTAATCGTCGCTTGATAACTATTATTGTAGGCAAACTCAATAAGGGGTAAAATGTCTTCCCACTTTGCACCTCGATCCAACACTATTGTTCTCAGCATATCTTCGAGTGTTTGAATCGTCCTTTCCGATTGTCCATCGGTCTGTGGGTGAAATGTTGTGCTGAAATTCAACTTTGTGCCTAATTCTTTTTGTAAGCTAACCCAGAATCTCGAAGTGAATTTAGAATCTCTATCAGACGTGATAGATTTACCCCATGCAGGCGTACAATTTCTTTTACGTACAACTGGGCTAACTTATCAGATCCATGAGTAATCTGAATCGGCAGAAAATGCGCACACTTTGTGAGTCTATCCACTACTACCCATATAGAAGTGTTCCCTTTTTTGACTTTGGTAAACCCGTAACAAAATCCATCGCTATATCCTCCCATTTCCATTCGGGTATTCCCAAAGGTCAGAATTTTCGTAGGTCTTTGGTGCAATGCTTTTACTTGCTGACAAGCAAGACAACGCTCTACAAAAGAGGCTACGTCTCGTTTCATGCCTTCCCACCAGAATTGTTCTCACAAGTCTTGGTACATCTTAGTACTGCCTGGATGGGTGGTATAAGGAGTATCATGAGCTTCACTCATGATTTCGTTTTGAAGCTCGTCATTGTTTGGAATACACAATCTTTCCTCAAACAATAAGGCATTGTCTGACGCTTCTCGAAAATTCTTCAGTCCTTCGGTTCTTATTTTGACTCTGGTCCTCTCCAACTTCTCATCCTTCCTTTCCTCGTCTATTATTCTTTTTCTTAAGTCAGACGTCAAAGTGAGTGTAGCAATACGACTCATGATCGTCTCTGGTTGTTCAACCATTTCTATCTTCATTCTCTCAAACTCTTCAACGAGTTTTTCTTCCCTTGTAAAGAGACATCCCAGCTTGGTTTGATTTTTACGACTCAAGGCATCAGCTACCACATTTGCCTTGCCCGGGTGATAATTTATACCACAGTCGTAATCCCTTACCAATTCGAGCCATCTTCTTTGCCTCATGTTCAAATCTCTCTACTCGAAGAAGTATTTCAAACTCTTATGGTCTGTGAAGATCTCACATCTCACTCCATATAGATGATGTCTCCAAATTTTTAGTGCATGTACTACTGCTACTAGTTCCGGGTCATGAGTCGGATAGTTCAGTTCATGTGGTCTGAGTTGTCGGGATGCATAAGCTATCACTTTTCCTTCCTGCATCAACACACATCCCAGTCCATTCTTAGAAGCATCAGTATAAACTACATATTCTTTGTCTCGCTTCGAACCGCTTAGATCAAGACTTGTTAATTTTTCCTTGAGTTTTTGGAAATTCGCCTCACATTCCTCAGTCCAAATAAATTTAATTTCCTTTCGGAGTAGCTGCGTTATTGGCCTTGCTATCTTAGAGAATCCTTCAATGAATCTCCGATAGTAACCAGCTAATCCCAAGAAACTTCTGATCTCGTTTTGGGTTATTGGCGATTTCTATTCTTGTACCGCTTCTACTTTTGCCGGATCCACTTTAATTCCTTCGGCCGACACAATGTGTCCAAGGAACATTACTTCCTTCAGCTAAAATTCGCATTTGCTAAACTTAGCAAAAAGTTGTTCAACTCTCAAGGATTGCAACACCGTTCTTAAGTGATCTTTATGCTCTTCTTCATTCTTCAAATAGATGAGAATATCATCTATGAAGACTAAGACAAATTTATCTAAGTATGGATGGAACACTCTATTCATGAGATCCATGAATACGGCTGGTGCATTCGTTAATTCGAACATCACAACTATAAATTCATAGTGGCCATATCTCGCTCAGAACGCGCTTTAGATACGCCTTCCTACTGCACTGAGTTGATGATAACCCCGACTTGAGGTCGATCTTTGAGAACACACTTGCTCCTCGTAGAATGATCAAACAAGTCATCTATACTGGCAAAGGATACCGTTCTTGAGCGCCATTTTATTTAGTTCCCGATAATCTATGCACATCCTCAAGGAACCATCTTTCTTTTTAACAAATAAGACAGGTGCTCCCCAAGGCGATACACTAGGTCTCAGCTCCCCAAGGCGATACACTAGGTCTCATAAAACCTAGGTCCAACAGTTCTTGAATTTGGATTTTCAATTCCTCTAGTTCCTTCGGAGCCATTCTGTAAGGTGCCTTCGATACTGGAGCTGATCCGGGTTCCAGGTCGATGGTGAATTCCAATTGTCTATCAGGGGGTAATCCTGGTAGATTTTCAGGAAAAACATCTAGAAATTCTTGAACAATCTCCACATTTTCAGCTTTCATCTCTGTTTTATCCTCCCCATTCAGGTAAACAAAGAATGCGCAACATCCCTTCTTGTTTATCATACTCCTTGCCTTCAGTGCTGATATGATCGGAATCTTCTTCCCTATGTTGATTCCATGGAAGTCAGAGCTTTTGTCCGTGAAAATGGAACGAAATTTTCCTCTCCTTGATAGAATCGTGGAATGGTTTTTCGCAACCAATCCATTCCTAGGATTATATCTACATCGCCCATGGGTATTATGTTCAAGTTATTTGCTAGAACCTTAAGTGATCCTAAGTTCAACTCTAGGTTCGAGCAAACATGCGTAACAGTCATAATCCCTCCTATGGGTGAAGAGATTCTCATGTCCTGATTCGCTTTTTCAAATCTAAGTTCCAACATATCGACACATGTTCTTGCGATAAAAGAATGCGAAGCACCCGTATCGAACAAAAGTATAACAGGTATGTTGAGAAGTTTTCCCATACCGCCAGTGTTTCGGTTCTGCTCATTCTGCCTCCGGTGTAGAGCATACGCCTCCGGCCTACCGAGGTCAAGGGCGGGTGCTTGCCTTTGCTGGTTCTATCGTTGTTGTCGTGGATGCTGTTGCTGACGTTGATGCTGCTGCTGGGGTTGTCATCGCCGTTGTTGCTGGGGTTGTCGCCACTGTTGTTGTTGTGGTTGCTGCTGAGGTTGGGGCTGAAATTGAATAGCCCTGAGTGGTTGGGCATTGTCAGGCTGGTTCGGCCTTCCCACTATTCCCGGGCATATCCCTAGGCAATTATTTGCATAATGCCCCTTTATACCACACTTAAAACAATTTACCGTTAAGCAAACTCTTTTGTGAAACTTTTGGCATTTCAGGCAAGGAAGAGCCCTTATCTGCTCTTGTGGACCTCCCATTGGAGGGGAAAAGACTGGCCTTTTCCATCCCTGTCCTTGAGGCGCCATGTTTCCCTGCCACGGCCGTTTGTTATTCTGGTTTCCAAAACTTTCTCGATTATTGTTACGACGCTCCTTCCCATCTTCTCTTTCCTTTGTCCATCGATTTTGCGCCCGAGTTTGCGATGGCTATCCTCCGCATGGTCGCTCAATATCTAAAGCCCGCCCAAGACCTTCAGCAGTATGTCAAATCCCCACGATCGGCGAGAGACATTCTTATCTCGGCCTCGCACTGCATCTAAACTTTTTCGCATCTTCATATCCGTGCTTACTTGATCGGGGCATATCTCGACATATCACGTAAAGTGCGATCATAATCGTCACTTGACATCTTTTCCTGCTTCAAATTGAAGAATTCATGCCCTTTTCTTCCTACAACTCCTCGGGATGTATTTCATACATCTCCCTTTCAAATCTTCCTGTAAACTCATCCATTTGCTCTCGGTGCCAAGATTTTCCTCCCGGCTTCCCACCAAGTCGGGTGTCCAGAGTTGAAAAGTAATACAGATGCTCTCATGCCGCTGCATCGAGAAAGTCGAAAATCTTTTCCATGGTTCTTATCCACTGTTCTACATCGTCCGGACTTCCTTTCCCATTAAAGACAGGAGGGTTCTGCCTAAGAAACAGTTCCTCGATCCTACGATCGGGTGGAGGTGGGGGTGGTTGTGGTATTGCTTCTTCTGCTTCGGGTTGAGGAACTCTACCCCTTTCCCTACCTCTGCCTCTTCCTCTTCCTCTACCTCTAATTCCCTGCTCAGGATCTCGTCTAGGCGGCATTCTGTTATATAAAACATATAATTAACATCGCATACCTTTATCACAATTTAAACATATATAATATCATCATATAACCTTATCGTAAAACTGCTTTAAATAACACCAATCATCTTTGTCATACTCATTCTTGCAGCAAAAGCCCATTTCAGGGTCATCATATATATATCAGAAAATTTTGCCTCCAAGAGGACTGTTAAGCAAGCAGCCAACACAAAAGAAAGTCATGTACATACTGTGGCATTTCTCATAGCTTAACCATCATCAACTATCATGCTTAATTACATAACATCACAAAATACTATGCTTCTCTTATCACTACCTTACTTAACCAAACACGCTACACACATACTACACTATACATATCTACACAGATCCATCCACTATCATCGTCTGAAGTCTCACTCGTCCTCGTTCGGGTCTTCATCCTCTTCAGGATGCTCCTCCGGATCCTCCTCCGGATCCTCCTCTTCCTCAGAGTCCTCATCTGAATCATCCTCGCGTCGCATTCTAGATGGTCCCGCCCGTCATCCCCAATAGCATGTATGTCGCGATCGGACTATAGTCGCCGCGTGTCCGACACCCTCATCCACGCTGTCTCCGCGGTATGGCTCACGGAGGCGGTGGCGCCATCATCGTGGTAGGATCGGAGTGGTGGTCGTGATGGATGTCCAACCGATAGTGGGGAAAGATCAAGGCCCCAAGGCTCTCGGTGGCCGCCTTCCACATGGGCAAGCCTACCTCATCCTCCGATATCCGGGCACCACAGATCAACCTCTCGAGACCTCCAGATACAGCCCACTCGCGAGTCGTCGTGCCAAGTATACTCTCTGTAAGATAAGGTCCTCTTGCAACCCCATACACGTCAGAAACATAGGTCGATGGTCGATGAATCTCGGTAGGTCTCCGATCAATCATAATTACTGCTAACACGTATATGTAGTCGCCGACACTTCCCTGGCATAGTCCTCCCAACACACACAGAATCGGGTCAGCGCTTGATGCCATCAAAATCATCACACCATGTTCATGGGCATCCATCCAACGACGGTGATAGTGCATCGAAATTCTCCCAAATTATCGCCCAAGACATCCAATACTCACGATATGCGTGAATCACCTCTTCAAGGCCGCCTCGGCCCTAACCTCCTCCTAGCCGTGTGACGCTGTCCTCGCCATCCGTCACGCATAAAACTATCATAAGTCAATCTAAATATATCCGATAAACTGATAAGATAAACTTAAACGCATCTGTTAAGCAGATAAGATAAACTAGACAAATCTATAAAGCAGATAAACAATCCAAACACATCTGGTAAATAGATAAATGTTATCAGGAAATGTTCTCATATATAACACACGTCGTAGCTTTCTTACTCTACTGGGAAGCTTACCATCTAGCAGCATTCTAGGATTCTTATCATACTATAAGGTTCTTGTCTTAAGTAAATCACGAACTAACTTCATCTGATTCTCTTGAATTTTTGAGAAGGAATCATGGTTTCGGTCCTTCATAACAAATAAATTAAAGCGCGTTAGGAGTACGTAGGCGAAAATCATGCGTAAATCGAAGTTCAAACGAAGGAGAACGGGCCAAAACAAAATCATTGCGCAGTGCAGTTCGCCCGAAGCCGAGGTCGGCCGTCGAGGTCGGTTGCCGAGGTCGTCGTGCCGAGGTCGATCGCCGAGGTCTTCGTGCCGAGATCGTCGTGCCGAGGTCGGTCGCCGAGGTCGACGTGCCGAGGTCGGTCGCCGAGGTCGTCATGCCGAGGTCGTTCGCCGAGGTCGTCGTGCCGAGCTCGGTCGCCGAGGTCGGGTTTTTTTTTTTTTGCTCACATGTCAGTACTTGCTTCTAATCTCATAATGGAATGAAGTTCTTCAAATCTATTTTCGCTTTCGTTCACGTAATGGGATGAAGTTCGTACTTCTATGTTCTTTCGTAATACGTGATCATGCTTCTTATATCGTCTATGTTCTTTTATAACATATTCATTTGTCATAATCAATCTTGAGATTTGAAACTAAAGTTTCAAATATTGAAAACATAGTTCATTTATACAAGTATATTTCCTTGAATTTCGAAGGATTCATACTTTCAACTTTGGCCATTCATGGTCATTTCAAGCATATTCATTCATTATACAAAATTTCAAATCCCGTATGGATTTGGTTATGAAAACTTGATAGTTTTATTCAAGTTCATAGCATATCTTATTGAAAACATGCATTACTTGAATTTTACAAATTCAACATTTCATCATTGGCACATCATGCCCATTATCAAACATAGACATTCATTCCTAATTTCAATTACTTCACACAACTTCCATTTCAACACTTCTTCCACAACCTTCATTTCACATCATTTGTCATAAACTTTCATTTATTTCAAAATAAAGTTTTGGAATTTCATTACAAACTTTTCTCGTAACTTTCACTTCGATAAAACTTCATAACATATCTTCTCTTTCACTTTTCAAAACATGACTTCAATCTTTTTTACATTGAACTTTTCATTCAAAACTCGAGAAGAAATCACTTACCTCATCCCGAATGAGCATGATGTGATGGAGTGTTGAGCATAGTCAGCTGATTTCTAGAAGTCTAGTGACTCAATCTAGACTTAACTTTTAAAAGAAGGTTTTGGGATTCAAAGAGCGAACGGCTCTGATACCACTTTGTAACAGCCCTCTAATCCTAAGGACGGATTAACGAGAACTGAAACTTGGAACAGTAATTACCGAACATTTAAAGAGAATTTATCAAAGACTTATGGAACAAACATCAAGTGAACTAAGAAGTTTCAACCCTTATGTACAAAGCACACATAGTTTACATATAGAAATGGCTACAATTCCTTAACCAAAAGATCCACTGATCTGGATGGATTCAACTGTCAACATAAAAATATAAACATAATGTTCTATCGCAGCGGAGAAGCATGTGAATACACATATGACGATGGGTATTCAAGGTTTTTAACATGTCAACATCAAAAAGAGCATGACTACTCAACACGTCTCCATCCACCATCTGCTCAACCTGCACATTTAAAAACAAACATGCAGGGCTGAGTACAAGAATGCACTCAGTGAACTCATGCCAAAACATTTTATCAAATTTAAATTACACTGTCCCATCAGAGTAACACACGAGGTTTTAATTGAAATGCTCGTGCTTACTAAATATTTTCTGTCATTTATCGTAAATATTCGTCCGCCGATATATTTTCCTCAGATGTATGATCCATATCCCTTTCCATTCATCACAACAGCTTCATTATCTCATATCATAAATTATCTCGTAGTAGTGAGGCCTCCTCTCATTTAACGCCGTGACTGCCGAGCACCCTTTCAAAGACACAAGTCAAAAATAGTGCACAAAATCATTGCCACTCCAAGACAGATACTTAATTCTCAATCATCCTCATGTACTAACAAGGATACGAATTCAATCATTTCATAAGTTGGGAGCTACCCAAAAGCATTCATAATTCGAGCATGTATAGGATACATACATAAAACATAAACATTTTAGGCAGGTAATTAAATAAATCATTTCTTGCGAATAAAGCATCGTAAATAAAACATTTGATAAGTGTTTGATCTTTTTGAGTAGAGTAAAGCCCACCTGGATCGTCGATTATCAAAATATGGTTCCTTTTCTCGTCTCTTGTTCACGTCCACGTCCAACCTTTACGTAAAAACTATTTTAGTACGTCGGTCACGTTTTTCGAGAACATCAAAGTTTAATAAACTTTGATAACTTATAAAGTAATAACTCGAATCCCTTAACTAAATTTAATACGTCGTTTCAACGCGTATCTTAATTAAATATTTCTCGTACTTCGATAGAGACGTAATATGATCTACGATCTCATATTAACCAATTAGGTTAAACGTTGAACGTATACTAACGTCTTTTGATAAAATGATTTCAATTATGAAATATTTTCTCATAATTGAGATATTCTTATAAAATTTAATACGTTTTACACGTATTAGTGTATTTACTCAACGTATTTCATATGTTCAATCTTAAGTCAACGTTTTAACTTTTCTTAACATATTTTATAACCAATTTCTATATAAATCGATTTTTCAATCGATTTCTTTTCATAAAATCATAATTCTCGATTTTTCACGCTAATCAATAAACTTGATTAATATTTTTCTTTAATATGAATTAACTTATACATTATACATTATTTTTCATTTTCAACGTTATTTAATATAACGTTTCGACGTAAACATAGTATACTATGTTTATAAAATCCCATAAATTCTTAATATGTCTAAAATATATTCTAATCATATAATGTATTATTTTTCTTGATAAAAAGGATTTAAAACCCTTAATATATAATCTTAAAGCTCACGGTTTTTTATAGGAATTTTCTTAAACCATTCCAAAAATTCCCCTAAATTCATATAGTATACTATATTATCATGAGCTATAGAAAATTTGGGCATCACCTATCCCATTCTCAAAGCTCTCGATTTTTTTTCAAAATATAACCTAAAAATTTTCTAAAATTCTAATTAAATTCTACAAAGCCTAAACATCATTCTATATTATAAATCTAGCATAATATCCAACAAAATCAATTTACACATCAAGGTATCAACCCCATAGCTCACGGTTTCTTCTTCAACAAATACCAAACATTTTTGTAAAAATCTTATAAAATTACACAAGGCCTAAACATCATCATGTAACACTAATACATCATAATATTTAACATCTATAACATATTCATCAACATACTAACACATTAGCATTCTCGAAAATTTTAAAAACATGAACATATAATTTCCAAAATTTCCAATAAATTCACATATCACTAAATCAATGCTCTAGATCAACATTATGATATAATATCACTTAAATAAAATTTGTACACCAACATATAATTTCTAAGGATTTTCGGTCATTTTCAAAACAATAGCATATGATTTTTAAAAATTCCCAAATAATCACTATGAGTTCCCTTGCTAATATATAACATTAATCCATCATCAAAATAAAACCTAGAATTTTCGATCATAACCTATAAATCATAGCATGCTTAACTTTGCAATAAATTCATCATATATGAAGCATATACACTATACTAAACATTATTAATGAACAACTACACATGCTAGCATAATTTCTCATTAAGATCATAAGCTTATAATTTAAAATCGAACGGTTGAAAAAATTAAAATTCTAACGTATAATCGAAGCTTGTTCGATTTCTAACCTCTTTAACGGTGTCGATTAAGTGCACAAGGATTTAATAGCAAGCTTTTGGCTATTGAAAAGGAAGAACACTCTTAGTTTTTCTTTTGGTAAGCTCTCGGTTGTTTTGAATTTTGAGAAAGAGAAGTGTGTTGTTTAGTGTAATATTCTCACTTAAGTAAATGAATCAATAGCACTCCAATCTCTCTCTCTCTCTCGGTTCTCTCACACATACAAAGCAAGCAAATTAGTTTGTGACTCATCAAGGTAATATGTCACCTTCTTACACAAAGTTAATGCATTAACACAAAGTTTTTTTGAAAGAAACAAAACAATTAAATCCTAACATCTACTATGAGCCGTCGGCTCTCTCTCCAAGTGCAAAGGATGGTCTTTTTAATTTTGTCTCATACTACATATATAATATCCTACACACTTACAAATGCACTTAGTCATCAAAAGAGTTTTTATTTTTCTTCTAACCTCAAATTGAAGACAATAGCCGTCCATCACTCTTACACAAAGCATCCACTTGATTCTTTCATTTAATTTACTTGGTTAGTGTTTAAAATATCCTACTTGATTCATTTAATTGCTTATCATGTCCAAAGCTAGCAAAACATGTTCACGTAAGAACTTATTACACAATTTCTCACGGCACTTTGATCATTTCATTGCTAACCTTTTATTTTTCTTGCAGTTTATAGATATATAGCATAATATATATACTAGATGATAAATTATATCATAGGAAAATAATTAGAATGATTCATGGGTGAAAACCCTAATTTTCGATTTTAGGGTTTTCGAAAATTACAACTTTTATCCCATAATTATTCCTTAATTCTCTAGAATTTTTTTAATGCTAAATAATGCTCTAATTACATAAAATAATCATAGGAATTTAAATATTATAATTCATTGATCATTAAACTCATTTTTCTATTCGTCTCTAAACGTTGACGTTCTTAACGTCTCAAAACGTTCATAATCGACCCATCTCAAAATGGTCGTAATAAAGTCGTAATCACTTTATTAAATCATTCCATTAATAAGGGAATTTAATTCTAAGCTTCGACACTTAGAAAATTTTACGATATTTTAACTATCGATATTCAATCGACGTTAAAATATTACTGCCGAAATACTTTATATAATTATATTCCTTAATTCACAATCATTAGTGAACATGATATAGGAATTTATTATATCAAAAGTAATCGAAATCATTATTCGATAAATTACTAATTTAATTATCACCGTGAAACCCTAATTTACGAATTTAAATATCGTAATTAAGCCTTTAATTCTTCGGGATATTACACACACACACACACACACACATATATATATATATATATATATATATATATATATATATATATATATATAAGTTCAAATAAAAACCTATTTTTCATAAAACCATTAAAATAAATGCATTTTAAGTACAAATTTAATTGTAATACCCCGTGAAATTAAAAATTTGATTTATTTAGCTAAATCGAGATTTGAAATTAAAGCGATTATTAAAATTTATAATTGTCGACGTCTCAATTTTATTTCGAATCGAAAAAATTTAAACGAATGTTGGAGAACTAATATAGAATCTAATCCGCATAAATAAATTATACCGTGATAATTGTCTCGCCACATCAAATCCTCAACTTTCCTTATTTTTATCGTCACAGCCCGGCTTCGCTTATCCTCACCGGACCGCGACTGGGTTCGATTAAATAAATATTAAAAGAATAGGTTTTCAACTCATTTCATCCATGAAGAAATACGGATGTTTCCAAACGTAATCTAGATTTAAGATGGGCAAAATAACTTTATAAAGAGTCAAACGAAGGTTCGGACAAAACAACAACTCTTACAAAGCTTTTAACAGAATATCAAGAACTTAACATAGTAACAAACTATACAGTAGTTCAAGAGTTTGGCAAATGAATAAACGTGTGAGACATGCATATGAAGATGCATTCTCGCGCGAACCAAAAGATATTCCATACTAAGTCGACAAAGAACTCCGCCAACTCCGCCTGCTCCATCACCGCTCAACCCGCACATTTAAAACAAACATGCGGTCGAGTACAAGAATTTGCACTCGTGGACACATTGCCGAAAACATTTTTACTTTACTAATATCAGATCGCTTACTTCACAAAAGAAGACACGCGGTTTTGTTTGAAAAGGTCTTCAGGCTTACTAAATACATTTTTATTTTTCAAAACATCGCTCGCCTGCATTTTCTCATCACAACGATATTCCAAGTCGGCCATGGATAACGCACGGAGTGAGGCCTCCCACACCGGACGCAACTAACCGCCCAATGTTAAGAGCATGACCGCCTCATGTTCGTGAGGCCCCACACGTACACAACCCTAGCTGGAATTCTCCTTACTCCTCCAAATTTAGATCCGACCAGAACTTCATGTCGCCTGTGCAACCCGAATGGACATATACAAAACATAAAACATTTTCTCGCGCATAATATCGTATTTCAAAATTTTGCAGAAAACAAAGTAAAGAATAACAAGAAACATTTTTCAAAAAGCTCATAAAAGGTTTTGTAAGAAAGCCCACCTCGGAACTTAAAGTTCCTACGCCACTAGCAATTAATTATCGCCTTCTTTCTCCTCCGAAAGCAGACCCTTTCAATGTGAGAAACGAGGTTTAGTACATCGCTATACTTTTCGACAGAGACTAACATCGCCTATAACGCCCTATGCATTAAATAAGGCTAACGCCGGACTTATATCGACGCTTCCTAATTAAAATGATGTCGATTATGAAATCGCTTTCATATAAGAGATATTCCATCTCTTTAGCACATAATGACGCTTTAATGTATTTACGAACGAAGTCACATTGTTACTAACGCATTCACGCCACATAGATCGCAGACATCGAATTCTCGTGCCCTTTGACCTTGGTCAACGTTTTTAGTCAACAATTTTGACTTGGTCAACATTTAGTCATCAGCTTACTAAAGTCAACATTTTGACTTTTTAATTCCTTTTATGTAATTCTATTATTTTATGTGCAATTTTGTTCTAAAAATTCTATAAAATCATAATATGTTTAAAACTTCATTTTCGATCATTTTATGCAATCCACATCAAATCCTCAACTTTCCTACTTTACTCCACCTTTTCAACCCTTACCATCACTCATATAACCTATGTGCCTAGTGATAAACTTCACAACATCATTACAAGATTTAACATCACACTTTTACTCATTCTCATCTTAGCCCACTTCACCCGACCACTTCACAAACGAAGGAGAATAAGGAAGCCACCTTCATCTTTGAGCTCAAACAACCACAATCACGCATTCATTGATACCACAAGGACTTACTACATTCAAGTAAAATTTGCAAGAGGTTACCAGCTTCAAATCCCTCTATTTTACAAATTTCGTACGTTTATAATTAAAAAACTTGTTCACAGATACAAACCAAACATGAACACCTTGAACTAGAATTCTATATAGGAATAAACAACAAACAATCTCCGCACAATCTTTCATACATAGAATTGAGAAGCAATAAAAAAATAGTTCCTCTACAACAAAACTCAACCTAATACAAGAACATACAAACAAACAATCTCTGTTTTAAGTACATAGAAGTTTAGCGACCACAAAACTTAGAAATATGAGGCATGCATTATGTATTCATGTTAAGATTAGACCGAGCCACTAGGGCTCGACTGTCGATCCCCAGTGGAGAGAGAGACTGGAATCGAAGAACTGGTGGTCGGCGACGTTGGCGGTTCACTACAGGAGAGGCACGGTGCGGAGTGGCGAGGTTTACGGTTTGGAGCGACGACGTCTAGAGCAGGGCAGGGCATGCCGTCGTGCTGTGGCGGTGATGCTCTTTTGCGGCGTGCTGGAGATCGTGGCATCGACAACATCGACCGAGGTCGTCTTCGTCGCGACATAGGTTGATCGATGGGGGAAGGGTTTCACTTATGGTCCATTTCTTTTTCAGATTTTAGGTGTGTTGAAGCAAAGAGTTTTCATGTGTGTATCTGTATCGAGAGAGATGGGACAGAGGAGAGACGAAATTTGAGGGGTGAATCCTAAAGGGCTTTTCACGGCGCTCGCCGGCGCGACAATCACGCCGGACTGATACGCCGATAGCAGACCAAGGAAGAGAGAGATGAAGACTTTGTTTGTGTCTCTTTGTGCGAATGAAGAGAGAAAGCATGGAGTCGCGACGGCGGCGCGGCTAGCCGATGACGACGTGTTGGCCGAAGACAAAGGGAAAGTTGAAGGCTGTGTGTGTGTGTGTGTGTGTGTCTACGTGCGTGTGTGTTTGGCAAACAAGAAAAAGAGATAGGTTAAGAGAACAGGGGAAGAAGAAGAAGAATGGATGGAAGATGGGGCTGAGGTCGCGGCGAAGACGGTGCAGCACGCTAACCGGTGACATGACCGATCGGAGAAGAAGGCGGCAGTAGCACAGTGTGCGTGTGTATCTGTGGTTCGAAAAAGAGAAAATGAGAGATTGACGAGAGAACAGAGAGGGAGAGGAAAGAGAGCCTGCGCGGTGGCAACGCGGCTCGTCGACGGCGACGGGTTCCATCGGAGACGACGACGATCTCACCGAGAAAGGGGAGAGGAGGCAGAGTTCGAGTGTGTGCGTGAGTGTGTGTGAACAGAGAAGAGAGAGAGAGAGAGAGTAAAAAGTAGGGGGTGGGGCGGCTAGGGTTCATTAGTCTTTAGTTTTATTTTTATTTTATTTTTGGTCAATTTGGCCTTATTCTTTTGGGCCGAAAAAATTCTCAAGTTGGGCTTAGTTTAAGTTTAATTATATGGGCTGCAAATTTTATAAGATATGGGTTGAAAATAAAATGGTGACAGGGCCTAGTGTTAGATGGGCCGAAAAAAAAGGGATGAGCCTCTGGAATAAGTGATAAATGGGCCGAAATTAAATTTAAGATGGGCTCTAGATTTATTTTAAATGTTGGGCTAAGAATATAAATTGATGATGGGTTGGAATTATTTATTTCTGTGATCCATTATATGAAATTAAGGATTGAACAAATTGTTTATTAATTAAATATGAGGTTTAATTCTAGTAATTAAGTTTTGTGATTAATTCCTAATTAATTAAACGATAATCTAAATACCAATTATTTAGATTGACTTATTTAAATTCATTAGATTCAATTGATAATTACTAGTTGGACTAATTGAATTCTTATAATTAACTCGAGAGGTTGAACAAATTTTATAATTAAATAAAATCTAATTTTTAGACAATGAATAACATAATTAATTAATTATGTTAAGGGACAGTTTGAGAATTATTATTTTTAAGTTATTTATTTATGTAATAAGATTAACCTTAAGAAAATTGTTAAATGGGTGTGATTGGAAATAAATTCTAATTAGTGGATATCTAAGATGAATTAAATTAGTTTGATTAATTAATCAAATATTATTGGACTTTTAATTTGATCCATTTAATTGAACTTGTAATTATGGATTTACTTAAATAAATTAGAGAGTTTATTAATTTAATGATTTGATTATGTCAAGTAGATGCTTGAGAAATAATTAGTTAAGTAACTTTAATTTGTAAAACGTTTGTTAGATGATGATTGAATTACGAGAAATATTTATTGATTGTGTAGTATTAGTATGGGTTTCTCTGTTAGAATGTGTGGGACGTGTGAGGCGAGAAACGCAGCGAAGAAATGTTAGTAATGAATGAGGGTTTGAAACTCGAAATTGTTGATACGCGTTAATAAACGACGAAGATTAGTTATGAACTTAGGATTCATAAATTGTACGAGACGACGTGAAGAAACATCGATGGAAGGGAAGAATACAACGATGAAGTGTCAACCTAATAAAAGATATATAGATTGTTAACTGAGTCGTATCGATAACGAAAATCCTAAAACCCAGAAACTCTAAGACTTAAAAGATATCGAGTTCGTTGAATCTTAGTGATGTTTCTCAAAAGAAGCGAATGACGTACTAAATTATATTTCTTACGTTGACAAGGTCTAGCATGGATGTAAACGAAAACAATAGAGGATCGCTAGCAGGTACTTCAAGAAGGACAATTCTTGAGGTGTGCATTCTTATCTAAACAAAATGTGATTTTATGAAAATCATTTACTGCTTATGTTTTATTGCTTTCTTAAACTGCAAATGTTTAAATGCAAATTGTCTGCCAAAATGTTTATTGTTTTGTATATATACATTCGGGTTGTTTGGGTCAATAGAAGATATTACGAATTCGGGTCCTACTGGTGGATGCCAGTTTGAACTGTGTACACTTAGCCTGAACCCTTCGCAGTCAGTCATGCGTTTGGGTGAAGGGAGGCCTCCCTCCTGACGCGTTCCATTGCCGACTTAGATTATATGTTGTAATAAAATTATCGGCCGATCAACATTGTGAAAACGATAAAATGTTTAGTAAGCACAAGGCCTTTCCAACCAAAACCCTTGTGTCTTACTGTGGTGACGGCAGTATAATTTCGTGAAGAAAATATAAAATATTTCGGCATGTGTCCACTGAGTACTTTGTACTTAGCCCTGCATATTCGTTTTGATGTGCAGGTTGAGCTGGTGATGAAACGGAGTGGAGTTGAGCGGGATTTCTTTTGTCGATGGAAATGGAATATCTTTTGGTTCACCTTGAGAATGCATCTTCATATGCATATCTCACACGTTTATTCCGCTACAAACTCTTTAAACTCTTTTGAATTCTAGATATATATTGAACTATTAAATATTCTAGTAGTGATTACATAATCAACTACTGTATGGTCAAACTCTTTGAATCGACCTTGATATCTCTTATGCTTCCGCATTTACTCATGTGTCCTTACCAATGATATGGTTAGAAATCAATACGAAGATCCCCCTTTCTTTCCTGCTTATTTAATCCGACCCCAAGTCGCGGCCTGACAAGGCAGTCTTTCGGGGTTAGCCGAGTCGGGCTGTGATAGAGCGGTTCGTTTGCTCTGAACTAGAAATGTTCTTTCAAGTCAAGTTTAGCTAGAATCACTACACTTTGTGAATCAGTCGACATCGCTCAACACTCCAGTTCATCACGTTCAACTGGTAAGGAAAAATGGTTTCTAATGTTTTTAAAGTAAATGTTTGATTTTAATGCTTTGAAATTTCTATGTTGGTTTTAAAATTTTGAGTGAACTCGAGTGGTTAAATATTTTTGGGGCATGCTGCTAATGAAAAGTGAAATAGTTTTGAATTTATACAATTCGTTGATTGATGGAACAAATATGTGATTATTTGTGGTGAACTTAAACAGATCAAAGCGCATACATGGAATTGTATGTGAGTATGGACGTATATGGATTTACATGTCAATAAGCATGCATATAATTTTGTTTATATTCATGGAGGAAAAAAAACATATGGTATGTTATTCCCAAGAAAACATAGACGTGCTCTAAGTTGCATGATCACTTTTACTAAGAACTTAGACTGAGTAGGACCAGATGTCTTCTATATTCTTGAAATAATGTTTCATGGACCAAGAGAACTTGAGAACTTAGAATGCTTAAAAGTTCACATGATGAATGTGATGTGGAATCTTAAGTGGGGAAATGGAGGCTTCGGCAAACGAATGTCACTCACGTAAATAGTGACATGGGCATAGTTCTTCGTTTGAAATTCACTCGTTATGGAATTTTGAATCGACTATCGCTTACACAAATACGGCTGGATCGATATACAGATTAAAATGTAGAATTTTAAGAAAGGACTATGATAAGTGTTTATAAGTTCGTGCTTTGAGATATCTAGTTCTTTAAGAAATCCTTACTACTTAAGTTTTGATGTTAAGTTTAAGAATGACTTATCTCGAATCATCTGTTACCTGAGAGCCGAGATAACACATAATATGGGCCGAAGTTTGACCATATGGGCTACGTACCTAGAGTTCATACAGGGGTATCAACTCTTCTATCTTATACTAGACATGGATTTAGGATAGTTTTGGCAGAGTTCATCACTACAAGAATTACGCTAATAGACCACGGGAAATGCCCATGATCTATTTCAAAAATCCGCGTGGTCTACAAACGTGTAGTCTATTACGTGCGGCTATAGACCACGTGGATTTCCCGTGGTCTATTCAATTATGACCACGGTGAAAACCGCGTGGTCATAATGTTATGAACAACGGGCCACACGAAGGTGAACCACGGCCTTTCCTCGTCGTCATGACATTATAGACCACGCGGTTTTCACTAATCTATAATGAATAGACCACACGCATTTTCCCGTGGTCTATAACTGAATAATATATTTTTGTTATTTTATTATTTATTTAATACATGTTTTCATAATTTGAATGCATGTTTCTACTAATTAAAAATAATAATTCAAAAATAGATATAAAATATTTCTCATAATATTTATATCAAAATCAAGGTACACATTTCATAAGCATTCAAAACGTTATATCCGGGAAATTCCCAATCTACATGTATTTTCTAACTAGCTATAAGTATTTTCTAACTAGCTACTAAAATTTATCCAAAAATATCCATTCACCATCTTCAACAACAAATATTTTTTAACTAGCTACTAAAATTCATCAAAAAAAAAAATCAACTTCACCATCTTCAAGCATTTCACCATCTTTGCTTCAACAACATCAGTCATCTAACTTGATCTCAAGGTCGCCTATGTTGTAAAATGCAGTCGGAGTGATATTTGCTCCTTGAATAGCATCATAACTTGGTCTTATGTCCAAAGGAGCTTGTGATAACTGTCAGAAATAGAGCAAGAAACGAACTGATTATAGGAATAAAATCCTATTCTCCTCTGCACATAGCACTAACGGTTGTGAACATATTTACTCACACTTATCCAATGTTTATTCACGCTTCAAGTAAAGGAACGTGTGTTGAAGGATGCTTACCTGCATATTCATAGAGTTGCATCCACCAGGTCGTCCAACAATGTGCCATGATCGAATTGTCTGAATACAAGTTCATTCAAGGATGGACTTAGATAAACACCTAAATTACAAAGGAATTGGAGGAAAGAACTCGCATCACTGATCAATGAAATATCTTTCTCAAGTGGAGCATTGTAGAACTCCAACCATATATACGAGTTTGAGAAATCAAACCTGCCCACATGATTCAGGAAAGATGATCTTAGATTTTTGTGTTATAAAAACAAGATGCCAGTTAACTAGATGTGTCTTCCATGAAAAAAGAAATGTAATATTTAGAAAGCTAACAAGCACATGGGTCATAATCATCTCTACCTAAAACTTAGGACAAAATCTAAGTACAAAATCTAATTATATATTAGGTAGTCTAATTTTTTGTTTTATTATTTATACAAGTCTGCCATTACATCATTTAAAAGTAATACTGGAATCTAGAAAAAGTACAGGACTGAAAGTCTGTGTTTCAATAATTTTTAATGCTTATATTTTAGCTACTGCAGGATTATAATATAATTTCTCACTTCAAGCAACCACCTTGGGCAAGAAAAGCACCGACAGACAAGAACAACAGAAGACTTCAAATCCCATTTAGTGTAGATTGCATAAGTTTGTTGAAATATCCAATCCAAGTGCTCATATTGGACAACACATTACAGTAAGCAAAAGTATTATTCTAACTCAATATTTGACAAAGATTCTCCAAACCCCAAAATGAATTACGTGACCATATTTCATATAAAAACTATCCATTCTCAAATTAATGTTCTTTAGTTAAACAAAGTAACACGATCAAATAATTTAATGTGTTGCAGTTAGATTTCACCATCAACATAAACAAAGTAACACAGGCAAAGCGTAATTGGAAAAATAATCAAGAAAATCATAACATTTCAAGTCACTCAAAATGTCAAAATGTTGATTTAATTTTCCATATAAAAATGAGAGGAAAAAGAATACAATGATAAGAATGAAACACACTTGACCGTAGGACGGCTACTTACATTGAATGTCTCCAAATTGAAAGCATACCACAAAGATGTTGAAAGAATTAGTAGAACTACAATCTCTTTTCTAGTGGTCCATGTTAATAATGCACATTATTGTTTTAATTAGTAGTCCATGTTAATAATGCACATTATTGTAAAAACTTAACTAGACAAAAGAATATACCAGACCTTCCTTACCAGTATTTTTACTACTATCAATATTTTCTCTCTCATTTTTTAGTTCTATCCCACCAAAGTAGACAAATGGTTCAACTTGTTCCGTCCTTGTTTGTGTTGAAAAGTTGTTACCCTTGAAAATTTCTCCTGGACCTGCTTTATCTATAATAGAAAGAGAATTCAGATTATAGTCACAAAGATAATTTCAGCATAGATATTCATAGAGGATCATCAATACTTCCATTGTTTCAAGATTTTTCTTTTTGCTAAAATCTTACCATGAATAAAATTTGACAACAAGGAGCACTATAACCATTCCAAAAAACAAAGTGAAGCATAAACTCATTGCTATAAAGAAGATTGGAAATATAGAGACAGAAAATCCTTGCAAATTTTTCCACAATGACACCAGGAAATCTAGCAGTTTAAATATGGAATTAGTCACTTGGAGCATATAAACAAACTTTCAATTCCAGCACAATGTCTGCAAGGAGCACAAGACCAGTGGTGGCAAGAAAATGCTAGTTTTCTTTCCCTTGACTGAAGTATTCCATTTGCATCTAAAAATTCAAATTCACATTCTTGTTTGTGCTCCTAAAATCTTTTAAACTTCTTTTCTTTCCCGTCAAACACATGCCACATAAGTAAGGAACAAGTAATCCAACATATTGAAGCAGAAATGGGGAAAGGTAAATTTGGAGACAAATGAACCGAAACTGGAGGGATCCTCCATCGAAAGCTCGTCGTAGCTTCGCAGCACCTCCTTTACTTCCTTGTGTACGAACTGCATCTGCGCCATGATCAGCCTCACATTGCACGTCTTTTTCGTTTTTATCTCGTTCTCCGCCATCCCAGCGGCTCCTACAGCCGCCGCATGACTGCCTCCCTCTCACCAGACCGGTCCATCAGCAGCGCGTTCTCGAACAACGCCTCGAAGAAGAACGGATTTTGGCTAGAATCTCCTCGAACACGTCGAGCTCATCTTTAATTCTCCCCATCTCGCTCAGGAGCTTCACAATCATGAACTTCCACTCTGAACTTTCTGGCTGGGCGGGAGAAATTGATAAACGGAGAGCGGATGACAGCGGAGACCACTGGCGGAACTAGAGGAGCAGAGATTGAGAGAGAGGATTTCATTTTCTGGAGATGGGATTTTAAGGGTTTTGTGATTTGGGAAAAATGGTGAAGGTGGAAGAATATTTAATTTGTAGTTAAATAGTTGAGTTAGAGTTTGTTTAGAAATTTGACCCGTTAAATTGCTTTGTGGGTCAGGGCTTGGTTGCATTAAACACTTATAGCCACTATCTATTTTATGGATTTCCAATTGTAGAGGAAGTCCTCAATTTCTTAATGAGATTATTATATATTGGTTTTTATTATTAAGTAAATTGTATTCTTCAAATTTTCTCATTTGTCTTTGTTAATAATATTTAGAAGGTACTATTGAAACTATTAAATTATCTATGGCTACAATATTTAGAATATGAGATAGAATATTATTTTGAGATGAAAATAACTGATCGAGTTTGACTAATAAATGAAAAAAATCAATTAGTTTTCGAAATTGAGGAGTTGAGGTGCTATATAATTCTTTGAGATCTGATTTGTTTGGAAAAAGTACCTCTCTCGTTGGGTACAATTCATAAAATAGGTCAATCTCATTGTATCTCATTGAACGAGGGGGAGGGAGTTTGAGAGAGAATTATGAATTTTGGGGAGGAATGAATTCCCGTAAGGTAAGAATGGAGATGGGTTAATGGGTTTGGTATATGAGTTATTGGTAATGGATTTTAGTTTGGGTTGGGCTGAATTATTTTATCTTATGGGCCGAGGAGATTAAATCTTATGGGTTATACATATATATGGGCCGAAATTATAATTTATTAATAATAGGATCCACGGGCGGCGGTCTGACGGTGGCTTACAGACGAGATAGTGCGACGGTAGGTGCTCGGCGAGATAATGTGAAGAAACAAATTAAGATAGTGAGAAGCAAAATAGCGCTAGCGGAGAAGGAGATGAGAAACAACGCAGATTCGAAAAATTAGAGCCAAATTCCTCAAATTAATTAAGTGTGAGTAAACAAAATTAGCTAAGGCATGAAGATGGGCTAAAAGTGGCGAAAGACCACGCGGCCTAAGCCCGTGGTATTTAGTCGACGTGGATGTTAGACGGCGCGAAAAAAGCCGTGGTTAATAAAGTTATCGCTAATAGACCACGCGGTAAGAACCGTGGTCTATCATATGAAAAAACGCTAATAGATCACGCGGTTCTCTGGCCGTGGTCTATAGCTGTTAAAATATGGTTATAGACCACGCGTTTCACCATGCGTTGTTCATGTCATAATAGACCACTTTAGTACTAATGTGTGATACATGGCGTGTGGTCTATGAGCAAAATTATTGCGGTGCATGCTTCTTTGGATGGATACCCATGTTCGCAGGGTGAGGATCTAGATGACGATCATCGATTTACTTGTCGATTTTGTCACCTAATTGGCACGGCTATGAGATAGAGAGATCTCAGGAGAGTATACCTACCGTATAAGCAACGGTTCGGATTTTGAGATAATTAGATATATGTACAACGTGTATCGATCAACATCTAGAGGGCCTTATCATTCTCCTAAGAATGATGCACAACGTGATATTGTGGCATGGTCATACTGAAGACAGATAGATTTTCGGGTACATAGTATAATTCTAACGATGTGCACTTAGCGACCTAAAGTCCTAAGATCGTGTGGGACTCGTGTGTAGATAGTGGATCATGTGGTAGATACTGTGGTTAGTATGCACGGATTAGATGTAGTATTGTAATGTCTCGTTATTTAATATTCCTAGTGATGACCATAGTTATAGTGTAGATAAGACGTCACACCGTGTACTTAGTTGGTTAGATAGATCAGTATATGTGACAGACATATGGAAGTCCGTGTTGAGACATTTTGATGAAATATGTGATGGTCTTATATGGATTTTTGTGGAATCAGTAACTGATGAATGAGATATTTGTCGTTCCATGTTCTAATGAAGTTATGCGCTAAGAACTAGTTTAAAATGTGATTTGAGAATGAACTGATTACAATTGTTTTCCGTAAGATAAGAAAAATGCCTCCTAAAAGAGCACCGAGATGCAGAGGAGGAAGAATTATATTTCAAGACCTGAACGTCAAGAAACACCACAACTACCACCACCACCACCACCTCGTAGAATCGAGGAACTGTTTCTCAAACATAATCCACCATCTTTCAATGGAACCGAAGGCCCAGCTGAAGCCGAGCTTTTGGTTAGGGCGATGGAAAGAATTTTTAACTTTCTGTACTGCACAGATCAGGAGCGACTCTCCTGTGTTACGTTTCAAATGACGGGATCGACAGATTTCTGGTGGGATGCCAGAAAGAAAATCATGACTCTTGAACAAGTGGAAAATTTTACTTGGGAGGATTTCAAAAAGAATTGTATGATAAGTACATTCCAAAAAGCTATAGGAAAATACAAGAGATCGAATTCTTCAGTCTTAAACAGGGAAATATGTCGGTGAGAATATGATCAGGTATTCTTTGACATGTCAAGATTTGCTCCACATAAGTGGACACTGATGAGAAGATGGTAGACAAATTTCGATCTGGATTGAGGCACGAGATTAGGGTATCTCTTGCTAGTCACGGAACAATGACTTATGTCGAGGCTCCTAGTAGAGCTCTGGATATTGAGGAAGCATTACCAGAGGAGAAAACAACAGTTGCCCAGACAGACAACGACAAGAGGAAATGGGACGTGAATTCTAATCAAGAGAAAAATAGCTATAATACTCAGGGTATCAAGAGGAAATGGCAAGGAAATCAAGGACAAAGACAAAGACAAGGGCATCAAGTGGCCCCAAGACAAGGTGGAAACACCCGACTACAACTACAGATCACTCCTTGCCCACGATGCCACAAGCAACACACTGGCGCTTGTTTAGCTGGATATGGATGTTATTTTAAGTGTGGCCAGCATGGCCATTTTACAAGGGATTACCCAGGAAAGGGGCATGGGATAGCGGGTAAGCTAAATCAACCACGACAGGTTCAACCACAAAGGCGCTGCAGGCACTACTGCAGCCACAACTACAGCAACCAATGTCTTTTGCTCTCAATCAAAAGCAACCTACTAATGATCAAGATAATTAGACAGGTATGGGCACACTTCTCAATATGCCTGTGATAATATTATCGATAAGGGAACTTCATGCTACCTTGTTAGAAATGCATACGTGGATTTCTTAGAACTTCACTTAGAAGGAGCTTGCGGGGTAATATGAATTTTCTTCACCAGTAGAAAGAATTACAATAGTAATGCGTGTTTGAACGAACTAGATTTGGACATAGGATTCACAGTTCCTAGGAATCGATGTTTTTGAAGTGTAGAGTTAGTTTATAACCTAGATTCATATGATCCTACGAAATCAAGAACTTATTGATCTTAGACTAGAAGGTTTGAGATTAAGGATTAGTCGATACCGAAACTTAAGATCCTACGACGATATCATGGGCACGAGGAAGCGACAACAAAACTCGAAGGCACAATGAAGGAAAGGATAATACGAAACGCTACGAAGACGACCAAATTTCGAGGATGAAATTTTCTTAGGGGTGTAGAATGTAATACCCTGTGAAATTAAAACTTTGATTTATTAATTTATTTAGCTAAATCAAGATTTGAAATTAGAGCGATTATTAAAATTTATAGTCGCCGACGTTTCGATTTTATTTCGAACGAAAAAATTTAAACGAATATCGGAGAACTAATACAGAATCGGAATCCAGACAAATAAATTATATTGTGATAATTATCTCATCACATCAAATCCCTCAACTTTCCCTACTTTACTCCACCTTTTCAACCATTACCATCACTCCTATAACCTATGTGCCTAGTGATAACCTTCACAACATCATTACAAGATTTAACATCATACTTTTACTCATTCTCATCCTTGCCCACTTCACTCGACCACTTCACAAACAAAGGAGAATAAGGAAGCCACCTTCATCTTTGAGCTCAAACAACCACCATCACCCATTCATTGATACCACAAGGACTTACAACATTTAAGTAAAATTTGCAAGAGATTAGCAGCTTCAAATACCTCTATTTTACAAATTTTGTATGTTTATAATTAAAAAACTTGTTCACTCATACAAACCAAACATGAACACCTTGAACTAGAATTCTATATAGGAATAAACAACAAACAATCTCTGCACAATCTTTCATACATAGAATTTGAGAAGCAATAAAACATAGTTCCTCTACAACGAAACTCAACCTAATCCAAGAACATACAAACAAACAATTTCTGTTTAAGTATATAGAAGTTTAGCAACCACAAAACTTAGAAATGTGAGGCCTACATTCTGTATTCATGTTAAGATTGGACCGAGCCACTAGGGCTCGACTATCGTCCCCCAGTGGAGAGAGAGACTGGAATCGAAGAACTGGTGGTCGACGACATTGGCGGTTCACTGCAGGAGAGGCACGGCGCGGAGTGCGCGAGTTTTACGGTTTGGAGCGACAACGTCTAGAGAAGTACAGGGCACGCCGTCGTGCTGCTGGTGGTGATGCTTTTTGCCGGCGTGCTGGAGATCATGGCATTGACAACATCGGCCGAGGTCATCTTCGACGCTGTATGGGTAGATCGATGGGGGAAGGGTTTCATTTATGGTCCCTTTCTTTTTCAGATTTTAGGTATGTTGAAGAAAAAAGTTTTCATGTGTGTATCTGTATCGAGAGATATGGGACAGAGGAGAGAAGGAATTTGAGGGGTGAATCCTAAAAGGCTTTTCACGGCGCTCGCCGGTGCGATAATCACGTCGGACTGATGGACCGACGGCCAAACCAAGGAAGAGAGAGATGGAGACTTTGTTTGTATCTCTCTGTGCGAAGGAAGAGAGAAAGCAAGGAGTCGCGACGGCGGCGCGGCAAGCCGATGACGACGTGCTGGCCGAAGACGAAGGGAAAGTCGAAGGCTGTGTGTGTGTGTGTATATGTGCATGTGTGTTTGGAAAAGAAGAAAAAGAGATAGGTTAAGAGAACAGGGGATGAAGTAGAAGGGATGGAAGATGGGGCTGAGGTCGCGGCGGCGACGGTGCAGCACACTGACCGGCGACGTGACCGATCGAAGAAGAAGGCGGCGGCAGCACAGTGTGTGTGTGTATGTGGTTCGAAAAACAGGAAATGAGATAGATTGACGAAAGAACAGAGAGGGAGAGAAAAGAGAGCCTGCGTGGTGGCGGCACGCTCGCCAACTACGACGGGTTCCGTCGGAGACGACGATGATCTCGCCGAGAAGGTGGAAATGAGGCAGAGTTCGAGTGTGTGCGTGAGTGCGTGTGAGCAGAGACGAGAGATAGAGAGAGAGTGAAAAGTAGGGGTAGGGCGGCTAGGGTTCCTTAGTCTTTAGTTTTAGTTTTATTTTTATTTTGGTCAATTGGGCCTTATTCTTTTGGGCCGAAAAATTTCTCAAGTTGGGCTTAGTTTTGGTTTAATTATGTGGGCTGAAAAATTTATAAGATATGGGTTAAAAATAAAATGGTGATTGGGCCTAATGTTAGATGAGCCGAAAAAAATGGATGGGCCTCTGGAATAGTGATAAATGGGTCGAAATTAAATTGAAGATGGGCTCTGGATTTATTTTAAATGTTGGACTAAGAATTTAAATTGATGATGGGTTGTAATTATTTATTTCTATGATCCATTATATGAAATTAAGGATTGAACAAATATTATATTAATTAAATATAAGGTTTAATTCTAGTAAATAAGTTTTGTGATTAATTCCTAATTAATTAAATGATAATCTAAATACCAATTATTTAGATTGAGTTATTTAAATTCATTAGATTGAATTGATAATTACTAGTTGGACTAATTGAATTATTATAATTAACTCGAGAGGTGGAACCAATTTAATAATTAAATAAAATCTAATTTTTAGAAATCTAATAGCATAATAATTAATTATGTTAATGGACAATTTGAGAATTATTCTTTTCAAGTTATTTATTTATGTAATAAGATTAACCTTAAGCAAATTGTTAAATGGATGTGATTGGAAATAAATCCTAATTAGTGGATATCTAAGATGAATTAAATTAGTTTGATTAATTAATCAAATATTATTGGACTTTTATTTTGATTCATTTAATTGAACTTGTAATTATGGATTTACTTAATTAAATTAGAGATTTAATTAATTTAATGATTTGATTATGTCAAGTAGATGTTTGAGAAATATTAGTTAAGTAACTTTAATTTGTAAAACGTTTGTTAGATGATGATTGAATTACGAGAAATATTTATTGATTGTATATTATTAGTATGGGTTTCTCTGTTAGAATGTGTGGGACGTGTGAGGCAAGAAACGCAGCGAAGAAATGTTAGTAATGAATGAGGGTTTGAAACTCGGAATTGTTGATACGCATTAATAAACAACGAAGATTAGTTATGAACTTAGGATTCATAAATTGTACGAAACGACGTGAAAAAACATCGATGGAAGGGAAGAATGCAACGACGAAGTGTCATCTATCGTCATGGCGAGACGAACCTAATAAAAGATATATAGATTGTTAACTGAGTCATATCAATAACGAAAATCCTAAAACCCAGAAACTCTAAGACTTAAAAGATATCGAGTTCATTGAATCTTAGTGATGCTTCTCGAAAGAAGCGAATGACATACTAAATTATATTTCTTACGTTGACAAGGTCTAGCGTGGACATAAACGAAAACAACAGATGATCGCTAGCAGGTACTTCAAGAAGGACAATTCTTGAGGTGGGCATTCTTATCTAAACAAAATGTGATTTTATGAAAATCATTTACTGCTTATGCTTTATTGCTTTTTTAAACTGCAAATGTTTAAATGCGAATTGTCTGCCAAAATATTTATTGTTTTGTATATATACATTCGGGTTGGCTGGGCCAACATGAGATATTACGAATTCGGGTCCTACCGGTGGATGTCAATTTGGACTGTGTACACTTAATCTGAATCTTTCGCGGTCAGTCATGCGTTCGGGTGAAGGGAAGTCTCCCTCCCGACGCGTTCCATAGCCGACTTGGATTTTACGTTGTAATAACACGATCAGCCGATCAACATTGTGAAAATGATAAAATGTTTAGTAAGCACAATGCCTTTCAAACCAAAACCCTTGTGTCTTACTGTGGTGACGACAATACAATTTCGTGAAGAAAATATAAAATATTTCGGCATGTGCCCACTGAGTACTTTGTACTTAGCCCTGCATATTCGTTTTTGATGTGTAGGTTGAGCTGTTGATGAAACGGAGTGGAGTTGAGCGGGATTTCTTTTGTCGATGGAAATTGAACTTCTTTTGGTTCACCTTGAGAATGCATCTCCATATGCATATTTCACACGTTTATTCCGCTGCAAACTCTTTAAACTCTTTTGAATTCTAGATATATGTTGAACTATTAAATATTTAGTAGTGATTACATAATCAAGTAATGTATGGTCAAACTCTTTGAATCGACCTTGATATCTCTTATGCTTCCGCATTTACTCATGTTTCCTTACCAATGATATGGTTAGAAATCAATACGAAGATCCCTCTTTCTTTCCCGCTTCTTTAATCCGACCCCAAGTCGCGGTCTGACAAGGCAGTCTTTCGGGGTTAGCAGAGTCGGGCTGTGAAATTAATGCACTTTATATATAAAGACACTGCACTTTGAAATATTGATGAAGAGTGTTATATTGTACAAGAACTCAAGCTAGGGTGCATTAGTTTTATATATAAAGTGCATGAACTTTATACGTATAATACATTGGTTTTTAGGTTTTACGAAAAATAAGTTTTATTATAGCTCAACCTTATATATATATATATATATATATATATATATATATATATATATATATATATATATATATATATATAGGGGTTAACGTGAGAACCATTTTTATTGTGAGAACGTGAGAACCAAAAACTGATGAATTCACAGTGAAAGTTGATGAATCCACTGGGAAAATTACTGAATCCAAAAAAATAGAATTTTCGCCTCTCATGGGATTCGAACCCGGGTGAAAAAATCTGAATTTTTGAATTCATTAACTTTCTCAACGGATTCATCAACTTTCATAACGAATTCATTTGGTTCTTAGTTTTTAGGATAAGAATGGTTCTTATTTGAACCAAACTCTCTCTCTATATATATATATATATATATGAGATTCCATTTAGTTAGAATACTGAATATATACCATACGCATATTTAAAGTGGTGTTTCATTAGATTTACATAACAATAAAAATATTATAATACAGACAAAGAAAGGGAAAAGCCCAATTCTTGTATCCAAAATGCATGACCCCGATCCGACCTTTTATTCAAAAGCCAAGGATAATTAGGGATGTCAATTAGTATAATTCGTTTGGGTTCGGGCCAACTTACTTGGATTTTCGGGCTATTCGGGTTGATATTTTTTCGGGTTATAAATTTTCAATCCTAACCTGTCGTGCTAATTGCGCCAGAAAACTAAAGAAAATAACAACATATATATACTTTTCTTCATATTATATATTTATAACAAATATTTTGTATTAAGCACTAGAGTAAAAAAATAAAGAAATAATATCATGTACTTCCTTGTTCATGAATTAGGGGCTATATTGACATTCCTAAATGTAGTGATCCCAACCACCTAACAATCATTACATGACAAATAATGAATAAATTAAGGAGAAATATCATGTACTCCCCTGTCCATAAGAAAAATTTCAATTTAATTCGGTTTTCATCTGTCTCAAAAAAATATTCACTTTTCGCTCTTGAAAACATCAACTCTATAATTTTTTCCTAAATCTACTCACTTATTCATAAAGAAATCATATATGGTCCATCTTTTTATTCTCACTATTTATTAATATATTTATTTATTATCTATATGATCGATGTTTTAATCCTACTACATATTAATCTATTCATTTATTATCTACATTGATCACTTTATATTCATTATAATTTATTAAAATTCGTTATCCATTTAACTTTTATACAAAGATTAACTTACGGCCCAACAACCCGCATGAAAAAGAAAAAGAAAATTCTTATGCATTTAACTTTTGTGCAAATGTTATTTTACGGTCGAACAACCTGCGCTTAGAGGCTATGAGATGATACATTGCATCTGTTAAGAGTGCCAAATTACTATTTTGTTAAGAGTGCCGATTAATTGGAAAAAAATTACTATTTTTTATAAATCACAATTCACGACGATATATATATATATATATATATATATATTTGGTGACCCAAACTCTAGCCGATTAATTGGAAAATAAAGTTGTGCATCTTAATTCTAAAATATATTGTTCACAACTTTATATGTGATGCATGCTTCATATTCAAAAGATAAGTTCTCACTGATCCAACCCCTATATATATATATATATATATACAACATAGAAGTAATGAAGACAAAGCATGTTAGGCTATATCGATCTCTATTAGATGAGCAAAAGATAGTTTATGAAGAAAAAGCAAGATAATCGATCTCTATTAGATGAGCAAAAGATAGTTTATGAGAAGATAATGACTGCAGTTGACAGTGGTGAGGGTGGACTTTTCTTTCTGTATAGACATGGTAGTACAAGAAAAACATACATCTGGAAGATCTTATGCTCGGCCTTGCATGGAAAGGGTGATATCATACTTCATGTTGCCTCGAGTGGTATAGATTAATTCCTCCTCTCTAAAGATAGGACTACACACTCCAGGTTCTATATACCTTTAGACTGCCAAAAGAACTCTATGTGTAGCAAGATCAAACCATATAGCTAACTAACCGGACTCCTCAAGAAGACGAAGCTCATTATTTGGGATGACACATAGATATTGTTTTGAAGCACTCGATAAGAGTTTAAAGGATGTTCTGCGATCATCTAGAGGAGTTTGCTCTATGAAACTGTTCGGTGGTTTAGTTGTTGTTTTAGGTGGCAACTTCAGGAAGATCCTATCAGTTGTGCATAATGGGAGCAGACATGACATTGTACGCGCCTCAATAAGATCTTCACAACTTTGGCATTCGTGCCAAATTCTTAGGTTAACTAAGAACATGAGGTTACATGTAATCAACCTAAACTAGGGATAGCAATCGACCCGCGGGTATCCGTCCGATTATTCGTGGGTTTGGTAGGTATTTCGTACTCGTGGGTATGTTCGTGGTTTAAAACTAGTACCCGTTTAGTTCGCGGGTACGGAAATGGTTTGGCACTACCCGTACCCGCGAAACCCGTGTACCCGCGAAAATATCCGTAAAAATACCCGCGAATTACCCACGACCCGTGAAACCCTCCCATCTAATAACTTATTTTATTAATTAATTAATTTCCAAATTCTGAAAATAGGAATTAGGAACCCTAGTTCCCACTTCCCACTCTTTCATTTCGCCGTTGTTCTTCTCACGGTCTCACCTCTCTCACACGGTCACACCTCTTCTTCTCACGCTGCTCAAGATCTGCCACCACTGCGCCGACGCCGCTCGAACCTCCGCACTCCACCACCGCGACGCCGCTGCGCCGCACCTCCTCCTCCCGTGCCGCCTGAACCTCCGGCCCACCAACCTCCTGTGACTCCACCACCGCATTCCACCACCGCGACTGCCTGCCGCCGCTCGAACCTCCGTGCCCACTGAACCTCCGGGCTCCACCAACCTCCCGCACTTCACCAACCTCCCGCACCTCCTCCCGTCCCGCACCAACCTCCCACGCCACGCCTCTCCGTCTCCACCACCTCCCACTCACGAAGCCCACTACCGAGACACAACGACGAGCTGCAATTCTTCTCCCGTCGAGCCCGAGCCCCGACAACGGCCTCCGTCGTTAGACTTAGGTATCCGTACTTCAAGTTCATGCATTTTCAGTTTGTAAATATCAATTCATCAATTTGATTTATTTTTTCGATAATTTCAGATTGTTTATTTTCAATTGTAATTTGTGAATTTGTAATTTCGTGTTGGTGATTTTTTGTTGTGAATTTCTGTTTGTGTGGTTTCAATTGTGAATTTGTTGTGAATTTGTGAATTTGTAATTTCGTGTTAGAGTCATTTTATCGTGAATTTTAGTTGTGGATTTTAAAATGTGAATTTTCAAATGTGAATTTGTTGTGAATTTGTGAATTTGTAATTCCGTGTTGGAGTCGTTTTATTGTGAATTTCAGATTTTCAGTTGTGAATTTTCAAATGTGAAATTGTTGTGGATTTGTCAATTTGTAATTCTGTGTTGGAGACTTTTGTTGTGAATTTCAGTTTGTGAATTTTCAATTGTGCATATGTAGGCATTACAACAAATAGGAGCAAGATGTCCACTCCAGCAAGTAGCAGTTTCCGTCTCACAAGCCTCGGCTCCTACTCCCAAACATGATGAAGTTCCTCCACTAACACTAACCGAAGAACCTATTGAGGTGGAAAGTGAACATGTAGACGAGGAAATGGATGACGAGGACGAGGAGGGAAACCCAAATCGTGGATTAAAGAGGAAACTCACTTCGAAGGTGTGGGATGAATTCTTAAGGAAGAAAGTGAAAGGAGTTTGGAAGGCCAAGTGCACCCATTGTGGGAATTGGCTCTCAGCCTCAGGTGATACAAGAAATGATACTTCTCATTTGAAAAGTCATTTGGGGTCTTGCGTTTATAAGAAAAGAAAAGATGGGAAGGTGCAATCTAGTTTGAGGTTTGCATCTAGCGAGAAAGGGCAAGTGTCCGTTGAAAATTATGTGTTTGATCCCGAAATTGCTAGGAAAGGTCTCTATTCGATGATTATTCTTCATGAGTATCCATTATCCATTGTTGATCATGTTGGGTTTCGTGAATTTGTTAGTGCATTGCATCTTTATTCAAAATGGTTACTCGAAACACGATTAGGAAGGATATATTGGATCACTACGAGGAAGAGAAAAAGAGAGCTCTTCTTTACTTGCAAATGAACAATGGGAGGTTTGCTATTACCACCGATCTTTAGACAGCAGATAATAAAAAACAAGGATACATGGCAGTGACTAGTCATTTTGTTGATGAGTCTTGGAAGCTTAGAAGCACTATCTTGAGGTGATTAATTTGCTATTTCATTCTTTCTTAAATTATCAATTTCTATAAACTCTTATTGGTAAAGATCGCTTATTTTGTGTTAAATTTTGTAGGTTTATATATGTGCCATGCCCTCATACTGGAGAAGTTTTGGCCGAAGCATTGTATCAAAGCCTTCAAAGTTGGGATCTTGATTGCAAGGTATCAACTTTGACTCTTGATAATTGTTCTACAAATGATAAATTGGTTGAACACATAGAAAGTAAGATTGGGGTAGCTAATCTTTTGTTGGATGGGGATGTTTTACACATGCGTTGTTGTGCACATATTCTCAACTTGATTGTGAGGGATGGGTTAGAGGTCATAGTAAAGTCCATTGAAATTATTCGTGATAGTTGTGCTTATTGGCTTGCTACACCAAAGAGATATGAGAAATTTGAGAAAGTTTCACAACAACAGAAGGTTGAGTTAACTAAGAAGTTGTGTCTTGATTGCAAAACTCGATGGAATTCAACCTATATTATGCTTAGTGTTGCTTTTCCATATAAGAAGGTTTTTGATCGTTGCAAGCAAATTGACAAGAAATTTGATTGTTGCTCGAGTGTTGAAGATTGGGACTTTGCTTCTTATGTTTGTGATAGATTGAGTGTGTTTCATGAGATCACTAAACTATTTTCGGGGAAAAAGTATGTGACAGCCAATACTTTTTTCCCAAAAATATGTTAGGTGAAAATGAAAATGAATGCATGGCGGCAAAGTGAGATCAAGATGATTCAAGAGATGTCTGCAGCCATGATTAGGAAGTTTGATAAATATTGGCTTCAGATTCATGGTTTGATGGCTATTGCTATTATTCTTGATCCCCGGGGCAAATTGACTATGTTGGAAGCTTGCTATATTTGTCTCTTTGGTGAAGATAGTGCTGATACACATGTTAGTGAGAGCTAAAAGCTTCTAGTTAGATTGATGGATCAATACCAATCTCAAAATGAAGAAGGGTGTGTGACCTCTTCATCTGATGTTGCCACAAGTTCTATTAGCTCTTCTGAAGTGTTGTCAATATTCAAAACACTTGCTGGAAAGAAGAAAAGTAATAGCGTTGTGAAGTCAAAAAATGAGTTGGACCGTTACTTGGAAGCAGACAATCTTCCTTGTGTTGATGAGAACTTTGATGTACTTGCTTGGTGGAAGGTGAGTGGGACTCATTACCCTACACTTCATCTTATAGCTCGTGATATCTTTGTTATCCCCATAACAACAGTGGCTTCAGAATCAGCTTTTAGCACTAGCGGGAGAGTTCTAAGTGAACATCGCAGTCGTCTCACGCCAAAGCTATTGGAAGCACTAATGTGTTGTCAAGATTGGCTTCGTAACAAACATGAAGGTTTGAAATTTAAATTACAAATTTACAATGAGTCTTCTTTCTATGTATCTAATGTGAATAGTTATTTATTTCATAGGTGAAGGAAAGAATGAAAGTTTTTGGACATGTCTTCAAGATGAGGAAGAAGAGTTCAAGGAAACTTGCTCTATATCAATCGTTGAATTGGAATAATATAACTTGATCTCCCCATTTATTGTTGTTAAATTGGATTTGAACTTTCATTTAGTGTTGTTGATTTGTGGATTTGAATTTTCATTGTGTTATTGATTTGTGGATTTGAACTTTATGGATTTGAATGTGGAATTGTGGATTTGAACTTTATGATTTATGAATTTGTTAGTGATATTTTCGTGTTTTTTGAAATGCTTGGTTTCGCGGGTCGCAGGTGGTCCGCGGGTGAAGGTTTCGCGGGTAGTCCGCGGGTGGCAGGTGGCGGATACCCGTTGGGTGGCGGGTTCGCGGGTATCCGCCAACCCGCGGGTACCCGCGGGTCGCGGGTATGGTGGGAATCTCCTACCCATCGCGGGTCGCGGGCGGAGATCATTTTCGCGGATATGGAAGTGGTTCGGCACTATCCGTGCCCGCCCGACCTGATTGTCATCCCTAACCTAAACACATAGTTTTATACATAAGTTCATTTAAATTATGTTATTTATTTATTCAATTTGATTTTTTTAATCAGTATGGTACGTCTGGATCTGATGCTGAAGAGACTAAGGAATTTGCATAATGGATACTTAACGTAGGCGATGGCATTATTGGTGTAAATCTTGATGATTGTGAAGCTAAAATGACATTACCAAACGATATTATGATACGAGATGTAGCTAATTATATTGCATCCATAGTGAGAAATACGTATTCAGACGTATTGCATACATCGTCTAATCTAGAAATATTTAAGGATAGCTATCTTAGCCCCCACAACTGAAATGGTTGATACGATCAATGATCATATCATGTCCTTAATGCTTGCCAAAAAAATAGTATACATTAGTTCAGATACAATTTGCAAAGCGGATGGAAAAGTTGATCTCGACGATGAAGTATTTTCAGTTGAATATCTTAACACAATCAAGTGTTTAGGATTGCCAAGTTATGAAATCAAATTGAAAAATGGGTGCATCATCATGCTTCTCATAAATATCGATTCGTCTAATGAGCAATGCAATGACACGAGGATGATAGTAACTAAACTAGAGAACCGTGTGATTGAAGCCAAATTGATTTTGGGAAATAATGCCGGCAAGAAGTTTCCAATTGAAAGAATGATCATGAGTCCCTTGAATTTTACTAAATTCCCTATTAGATTCCAGAAGAGGCAGTTTCCCTTGACTGTTTGTTTCGCTATGACCATAAACAAAAGTCAGGGACAGTCTCTTTCAAATGTATGACTATACCTACTAAAACCCGTATTCAACCATGGCCAGTTGCACGTAGCAATCTCACGAGTCATTAGAAAAAAAGGTCTCAAAATTTTAATATGTGATGACAACGGTGAGACGAAAGACACAACAACTAATGTGGTGTACAGTAAAATTTCGATAGGTTGTGAGGTAATTATTGTATATCTTGGTTTATATTCTTAACAAATCTTTATGTCATTAAGCATTTTAAATTCGTATCATTTTTTCTTTATACTTTTATGGAGTGCTGATTAGAGCGATTTTATTATTATCATTAAGCTGATTTTTATTTTTATTTTTGGTTTGTAACATTGTAGGAGTACTTTTGCATCTGATCTATCCCGATCAACATTATTCGGTGACAACATCTATAATTTTGGAGAACTTCTCAATATCTAATTGTAAGTAATTGATTTGCATTATCTAATTTTACTTTTCTTGACAAAATGTTTCTTTCTATCGTAAGCATAACAATTGTTAATTGTCTAAAAATATATAATAGTGTATGTTTCTTGGTGCTTATGTATATAAGAGTTGATTACATTATTTTGTGTTGATATTGATATTTTTCGATTAATCTTTTCGCCTATGATATTTTGTGAGTTCAGTCAGATTGACGCACACTGGCATATGCATGAAAATGAGGTTATGGACAATATGTATTTTTTAGGACGTAGAGAGGAAGATGACGTTGAAGAAGTATGCTTATATAAGTGTGAGTGATGGTGACGTATGGAAATACCTTGATTTTCTCGGATCTTGCAGCAGTCGTGTGGTTTAGGAACTGAATTTTGTTTTGCCTGATAGCCAACTGGGGCTGCTGCATCCATATCTATTGGTGTAGCTGATGAAGATAATTTGTAGGGGTGAGTATTCGGGCAGTTCGGTTCAAAACCGAATCGAACCCGAAAAATCGAAAAATCAATTTTTTTTAAAACCCAAACCGAACCGAACTGTTTTATATATCCAAACCGAACCGAAACCGAACCAAAATATTCGGTTCGATTTTGTTCGGTTCGGTTTTAACCGAATTTTAATTATAATTAATATAAATATTATAATATTTATAATATAATATATATATATATATATATATACATATACCGAACCCTCCGAATTTTTTTATATTATATATATATGTTATTTATATTATTAATATTTAAATTGATTAATATTATATATATATATATTTAATCAATTTAAATATTAATATAATAATATAAATATATATATATATATAAAAATTGAGACGATTCGGTTTGAAAATCGATTTTTTTTCCCAAACCGAAATCGAACCGAATTAATTTTGGTTTTGAAATTTTGAAACCGAACCGAACCGTTTTACTGTATAAACCGAACCAAACCGCTAATTTCATTTCGGTCCGGTTTGATTTTTCGGTTCGGTTCGGTTTTTGCTCACCCCTAATAATTTGTATAGTTAGATGTTACGAGCTATGATTTTTTAGATTTTTTCGCAGCCTTAGAATTTCAATTTACGCAACGAGATGATCAATTGTTACATTACATTTATTTTTTCAAAAAAACTACTTAGGCTTTTGGTGAAGTACCCACAAGACTTGATTTGTTATCCTAAGTTAGTTTGCATGTTTTCGTATACTTTTAGAAAACGGGATGGTGTTCTTTGACTGTGCATTGCATTCATATTTTGTATATATTGATGTTTGTTTTCTCAGAAAGTTTTGTTGAAAATATAATTTCTTCAAAAATATTATATATATTTTTTATATTGTAAATATTATTTTTTAAGAAGATTTTTTAGATTAGTTAATAAGAGACTTTTCTTCCATTCTTTGGTCCACAGATGACAGATAATGGCTTAGAAAGCAACTCAATCACTATTAGTATTATGTGATTTTGTAACCTCAAGAAAGACTGAGATGTGGCATGGAGATCGAGACTGTCCTGATATAAGTAAATCTCATGTTAGCTTAACACCAATTTTCAATAGTTGAAGAGAAGAAATACTAGCACCAGAAATGTTCAATGTGTCAGAGATGTTTAATTAATTTTCGGACACATCCTATGTAATCTTGACAATAGTTGCTGGTATGACGTATATTTCCAGAAAATGATGGTGTGCTTTTCCTTTGCATTGCATTTATATTTTGTGTATATTGATATTTGTTGTTTTAGAAAGTTTGGTTGAAAATACAATTTCTCCAATTATATATATTATGTTTTATATTGTTAATATTGCTTTTAGGAGACAAAATAAAGTATTGAATAGCTTCTTAAAATTTAAACTTATAAACTATAACATCAAGAGATTCTCAATCGAAACTCAATAGATTATAAACTAGTAATTTATTAAAATTTATATCACAAAAATTAAAGAATGTATTTTATAGATAGAGAAAGTAGAGTAATAGATAAGGAAAAAGAGAATTATAATCCCAACGAAAAAACGGAGTTATAATTTATGAAAGTAATATCCTCCTATAGAAAGCAAACGAAAAAGCCCACCCCACCCCACCCCACCCCACCCCAAATACTAACGCCCCTAGCTTTATACGATATATTCTCGTATAGTTATGTACACACATTGTGTGTATGAGTGAGGAGCCAAAAGCCTAAGTCATTGTTGGTTTCTTCCATAAACCATCTCCAAAATCCACTGCCACTTGTGATCAAGAATTTGTTACAGAAAGCCCTTGAATTTATTTTTTGCATTTTCTCACTCTTTTCTCTCTCTCCCCTGTTACCAATTTATACCATTACTGACCTTTTTCACCAAATGGTTTTTAGGTTATAGGCCTCTATTTATTAGGTGCGCACACACACATTGAGGGAATCCATCTAGATTATATGAGATCACAGTAATCCGAGATAGAGAGAGGATGCCCTTCTCTTAGACTGATCACTGTATCTTTTTATTTTTTATTTTTCTCAAAGAGATATAAGGATTGGGTTTTTATCCTTGAGATAAGAAGAAGCCTAATAAAGATTGGATTTTTTTTTGGTATCTAGAGTCTGCATTTTTGTGTGGATAGAGTTTTTGTTTCTGATTTTTTTTGTAATTTGGGGTTTCTTTGTGTTTCTGGGTTTTGATTCCATGGCTGCCGGTGCAGAGATTTCTGGTGAGGGAGTGGTTGGAGTTGATTCCCAAATTGCTGTAGTTGAGCCTTCATCACCCAAAATATCTAGCCCTCCTAGTGAAAAAATCGTTGAGAAAATTGAAAATGATAATGATAATGAAAATTTCAGTTCTGATAAGTCTGGGGAACCGGATGTAAGTAATGGTGTTAAAATTTCTGATTCGAATTCAAATGCGGATTCAAAATCGGAGCTGCAAATGAAGGAAATTGTTGATATGCTGAAGAAACTCAAGTTGAACCCCATGGCCAAGGAGTTCTTTCCTTCCAATTATTATTATGGCCAAATGGGTGATTACAACTTTGTGCTTTCAGATAAGAATTTGGGAAATGATGGTTTCCCTAATCGGAGGGTAATATACATTTTCTTTCGTCAATTGATTTTTGTAATTCTAGTTGTTGAATTGTTTAATCTATCTTGTGGTTGGTGTTGTTACAGATCCCTACTGTTTTAATTTGGCTTGTGTGCATTTCTGAATTTAGCTGTTATGGTTTGAAGCTTGCTAAAGCATGTTTTGGGTTGGGTTTATGAGTCTGATTGAATTAGTTTCTGATCAAATTATTTGATGAACTGGTAACCTTTTCCCGTTGTCTTACTCTTGACTGAGGTTTAATTCTGCATCATATTTTCTGTTTCTGGAAATCTGATTTTCGTTTTTGCTGTTGAAAAATATTTTTGTACTGATGATGTTGAGGAAAAGGATTTTATGCTCCTGCCCCTTTCAATAGTTCTCTGGCGGTCGTGATATTTTGGCATATGTATTAATCAATGGACTGAGTTAAATCCTAAATTAACGCATGATTTTGTCTCATAGTTATCTTATTTCTTCTGCAGAAATGTATTTTTCATGTATGCACTTTATATGTGGGTTCTGACCTAGCATATAGATATATTGATATTTTCTTTGTTTGAGGAATTATTAACCTCAATTATGTTGGTTTTAAGGTGATTTTCTGAAATAAGTACTGATAGTGGATACTGGACTAAACCTGTAATTAACATGTGATTTCATCTCAGAACGTTTTTCTTATATCTGCTGTAAAAAGAATAGATTTTTGACATGTGTACTTAAAATTTAGACTCTGACCTTGTATGTTGACATTCTCTTTGTTTGAATTATTAGTAAACATTACGCTATTTTTATCATTACTAATATCCGCTTCATGTTTGATTTGTCAGAATGAGTTTGTTGTCTGGATTAGTAATCCTGTTTCTTCTACAGATTGATGCACATTTATAAAATGTATGGAAAGCATTTACATACACGAATTTTAAATAGGTCTGCTAAACAACGAGTAATAATGTAATTACCTTTTTTCTTTATATCTCTTGATGAATGGTCTTAGTAACTTACGAAATTCTTGGCTTCACCAACTTTGTAACGTTTTTTGTTTAGGCCTTTAGGGCTGTCTTGACACTATAATTTGTTTACTGAAAATTTCTAATGTACATTCCTTTCGTTGGGTTGGCTAGCTCTTACCATTTCTAACTGGACACACTTTAAAATCTTCTTTTCTCAGAGAAGAAATAACTACAACTCAAGCAGGAGGAGAATGAGTGGCAGAGCTGCTAGAGCTCAAAGGGAAGACAGCATTAGGCGAACTGTCTATGTCTCCGACATCGATCACAACGTAAGTGAAGTTGGTGAACTTAATCTTTTCCTATGGCTAGTAAATCAATATTCATTCGGAATTCTTACCTGTTTGTTCCTTTGCTTGTTGATTCAAGATTACTGAAGAGCGGCTTGCTGCCCTATTCAGCAGCTACGGACAAGTAAGTCATTCTGCCTGAGTGATTTTGTCATATGAATATTTTCAACATGCTTAACAACGACATCCTGACACCTCATCTTTAAAATTAAATTGTTCTAAATTATAATATGATCTACCTGTGAATATTCAATTTTAAACCTTGAATAGCTAGATACTTTTCTTTCTAGAAGTCAAATTTGAAAATTGCTGGCTAATGTTTTTGATTTATGATTTGACATTAAAATTATATAATTGGATCGCTTTGGAGAGTCATCTCTGTGGGATTATTCATGTGAATGATTAACTACTGAAAGATTTGTAAGCACCTTATTTGAGGATAAAATACATTGGCCCAAATTTGCTTCCTTTCCTTCATTTATCACTAGTTTGCACTTTGCAGACATATTTTGTATGTCTTTACATTCTTCCTTGCAGCAAAAAACGACATATCTGGGATTGACATTTCTCTCTCGGTTTGATTGCATATCCTTCTGCACAGTTGCTTCCATATATGGCTTTTTCTGTCCTCCAACATAGCTATCCTTTTTGCCCTACTTTCTAAACCATTTTAGAAACCACCAAGTGCTGGTCTTAAAAATTATATTTAGCTCGTATTGAGCTTTTTAGTTGCATTCACTATAATGATTATTTTAATTTCTATATTCTATTACTATATTGGGTAAATATCAGTTTATCTCCATTCTCCCAATGTTTTGCGATCTTTCACTTAATGTCCCAACGTAAGCAGATTGTTATTTTGGTCCCTAACATTTCAGAAAATTTCTATTAATGTCATGCCGATCGATTTTCGACGTACAAACGTTTACGTGGCTTCCAGAATTCCATGTTAGACTCCATGTCAATATAAAAATTAAATGAAACGTGGAAAAAGTTCTTCCAAAACGATATCGTTCCATTTCTTTTCCACGTCAATATAAGGGAAGAAATGGAACGACGTCGTTTTGGAGGAGCTTTTCTACATTTTATTTTTATATTGACTTCGAGTCCAACATGAAATTCCGGCAGCCACGTAAGCGTTTGGATGCCGAAAATTGATCGACATGACATTAATAGATTCTTTTTGAAACGTTATGGACCAAAATAATAATATACGTACGTTGGGATATTAAGTAAAAAATCGCATAACGTAGGGACATATACCGATATTTACCCTACTATATTACAGTCTTTTAAGTGTTACTAGATGATATTCTACCTTAAACATATGACGTGTTGATATTTTGATTTGACTAAGAAAATCCACCTATATGCGCTCAGAATAAAAGATATTAACGTGGATTATAATTTGGTTGGCAATTTCTTTTCTTTTTTTGAAATGGCATTCTCTAGGTTCTTAAACACAAATCATGGTACTTCCTTTATTTTCCTTTATATCTTTTAGTTTGGGCATGCTTTCTTTTCCCGATACTTACGTTTTTGACTTTATATTCGTGTGACATCCAGCATAATTTAGAAAAATACACAACCGATTTCTAGGCTTTGTAAATATATAGAATATAGGAAAGTTAAAATCAAGAGAAAACATTACTAGTTTATCATTATTATCCCTAAAATAAATCTTGAATCCTCCCAAACTCAATCATCCTAAGTTAAGCGCTTCCTAGTATACACCCTCAACCAATCCAAAAAACAGTCCATCACCCTGACCATAAGGGTTGCAAATTTGCAATCATTATCTCAATCAAAGTTTGCCAAAAAATTAGCTTACTTCAAATTTATTACTACTGCTACAGTACTATTCCTGTTGTAAAATTACTTTGTTTAAATTTGTATGACTATTACTATTGGTAAGGTCAAATATAATTTCACATTTAAATTCATTCTTTCTAATGTTTTTTCTTATTTTGCCTCTTTGGCCGGAATGCATGCCTAGAACTTTCTCCTTGTGGCTCCACTTCAGGGTCCTTGGTAACTATGTTTTTATATTTTCTAAATGTAAATTATGTGTTCCTTGTAAGAGAATTTCGGTCTTGTTCTATCTTTTACTTCATTTAACTTAAACAATAATGACATGCAACTCCTTTCTTCCAGTAGTTTCTCATTCTTACTTGGAACTTCCAATGGCAGATTAGTTCAGCAAAGTAAACGTCTATATTTATTTTGCAGGTCCTCGACTGTCGGGTATGTGGTGACCCGCACTCCCGTCTTCGCTTTGCTTTTGTAGAATTTGCAGATGATTGTGGGTCATCTTTTTCCTCTTCTCTCTGTCCTTGGAGTGTTCCTTACCATGAATGACTGATCTCTTAAACATTGTCTTTTCTCATTTCCTAAAATCAACAGATTCTGCTAGAGCTGCTCTTATCCTTTCCGGTACTCTCTTAGGTTTCTCTCCTATCAAGGTCTTGCCTTCTAAAACTGCTATTCTACCCGTCAATCCTACGTTCCTTCCCAGGGTAAGAATCAATCATTTTTATTCTATAATGATTTTTCTTACAATTCCTTCTCCCCTCCTGTTGTTTTCATATGTATCTTGTGTGTTTCGAACATCTATTTGTATCAACTAATCATATTCAATTTGGTAATTGATTTTTAGTCGGAAGATGAGCGTGAAATGTGTGCGAGGACAGTTTACTGTACAAATATTGATAAGAAGGTATGTATAATTTCTCATTTTCCGTTTTGATGTTGCGATTTTCATTATTTTTTAATTGGCACTTATAATCGATGAGAACACCATAGTATTGATGCTGTTTTCTGAAGAATATTTTAATTTATATATAGTTCAAATATTTCTCTGATAAATTTTGTCCTATGTAGGTTACTCAAGCTGATGTCAAGAATTTCTTTGAAACAAGATGTGGGGAGGTATGCTTTGAAGTTATAATATCATGTTCACTTTGCTAGTTGTAACTTGTATGGTGGTAATTGTATGACCAGATAAATCTCTTAATTTTCAGGTTTCCCGTCTGAGGCTCTTGGGGGATCACATGCACTCTACACGAATTGCATTTGTTGAATTCTTCATGGTATGCCACTTTTCTGATTTAAATTACTATGACTTGGCTTGTGTTCTCATTTCTTGTTTCATTTTTCATATGCCTATATATGGTTTAACCATGGTTAAGTCATGGAAACATTTGAGGATAACTTCAATAACCTCATAACTTTCACTCTGTCATGTGCATGCTTGCCGATCAGGAATTCCTGCCCAAGCAGTAAATTGGCTGACTCAACTAAGATCATTTTTCTGATGATCCTAAATAACTCAACTCTACTAAATTAACTAAACAAATTAAGGTCCAGAAACAAAAGCGAGGTCCAATCCTTTATTCTAACCCTAAATAAATTAACCAGTTAAGGAAATAAAAGATAACTATGGAAATGAAATAAGTGTAGGTATCAGGAATGGTATCCATCTATGAAAGATAAGCATTTCAAATTGAAGGGGACTGGAAATCATGCTACCAAGAGCACTCTCAAGAAGCTGAAAAACTGATAATACTGACTGTGCAGTAACAGAACTTATTAAAGCTTTTCTATATAAATTAGCTGAGATTGATTACTGCTTGCACTTTTTTAAATAACAGATAAGCTTTACTTGTCCAGCCGAGAATATCTATAATTGAGATAAGGACCACCACTTTGTTTCTTATCATAGTATCATAAACCTATTTCATGAAATAGCCTAACAAATTAGCAATTTTATCGTCTGAATCTAAGTGTGACTTTGAAGCCAAGGTATTTATAGCAGGAATCTATGCTAAGTCACTTCTGTAACCGAAGGTGGGGAAGCAAATGATAAGTGGCTTGCACCTTAAATTATGAGTTGAGTTCATCAATAAAACATCACCGTGTTGCTGTGTTCGTTTTGTTGGGGGGAATGGGATATCTATCTATTCAGTTCTTGGGTTTAGACTCATTCAAATCAAATTTTAGGCTGAGAGTGCAATCCTGGCTCTCGACTGTTGTGGCGAAACCCTGGGGTCCCAGCGTATCAGGTAATGCGTTTTCCTTAATGCCCCTCTACTTCCATCCCAAACCTTGAACCTTCCTCTTAACGATTTTGAGAAAAATGGTTGTAGGGTGAGTCCTTCAAAGACACCGGTGAGGCCACGGATGCCCCAAGCTGGAGTGCAGTGACGGGATAACTGGAATCAACGTTGCTGTTTCTTCTCTTGGAAGAGACCTGCTTCGAAATAGAAGTGGTCATGAAACTTACTCTGTTTCAGCATTCCATTTTTCTGGGAACAGTGACACTTTTTCTTTTTCTTGCTCCTGAATTTAAATTCTTCATGTTATGAGTTTTTTCGATGATTGCGAAGTCGGCTACTTTTTACGGTATTTAAACATGGAATGCTCTCTAGCTTCAGTAGTACAACGCTGCTTGAAAATAAATGGAAAAGTCGATGCTGCCCTTGCCTATGGGGGTAGATTACAGGTTATTTACGGGGAGAAACCTATACGAATGCGCAGGTCTACTAGTACAAATACAATAACAATACTTGATCATTGCATAAGCTATTTTAGTTTTGATGTCCTCAGTGCTCGTTGATACTTTTGGGTTAGTTTGTGCATCCACTGAAATTACGAAGGAAATATGATTTTTGGTTCTCCGAGAATCTATTTTGGATATTTAATTTAACATATATTGATTATATTCATAGATTGTTCTTATACAATTAAATGATAAATGACAAAATTCAACTTTGATTTTTTGAATTGTGTCTCGATTGTTTGATTTTCAAGATTGTGTGAGAATGTTATTAAGAATATCAAAATTATCTCCCTCTATCCTCCAACTTTTGAAAATTTATTGATTTTCTTCTCTCTATAATTTATAATGCACTCTTAATTTGAGTTTAATTAGGATTCTATTATATATAATAAATATTATAATTATATTTTGATATCATATAATTATTTATAGATTATGAGATGTATTAAATAAATAATATAATTAACAAAGTTCAATCTCACTTGGACTACTAGGGTGGAGGAAATCATCATGGCAACGGATCTTGATGGATTAGTCAAGGGATTAGATATAAAGAATAAAGATAAGTTTCAAATAAATTATTTTTTATGTTTAGCCCATAACATAAGTTAATTCATAAAAATAACATATATTCATTCCATTCGAGAATACATGTTGAATTATCCATTTATTAGTGAAGTTTAGTCGGGCTTATACTTGAAACTCAAAAATCTCCGTATTTTAAAAAATGAATATCTATTAATTATTTATAATACTTTGACTGTTTAAAATTATTAGTCACTAAATTGATCATTAAGTAGTACCACTCAACTTTATTATCGTACTTGAGCTAACTCAACTTGTAGGGCTTAGTACGATAAATTTTTTGAGCTCCTTAGAGGAATGTAATAATCCTAAATGGATACAGATAACCAGATGACATACAAGCACTACCACCGCCTAAGTTGTAGAGAATATTGAGTTATTTGATGTAACACTCACCAATAGGGATGTCAATCAAGCCCGAAACACATGTGTTGACCTAAATAGACCGACAATCCGATAAAGTATGGTTGATAATTTCTAACCCGAAAAAAAATATCAACCTGAATAGCCCCAAGTAGGATGGCCAGAAAGTAACCCTAACTCGAATGGGCTGGCCCAAAAATCAATTGACCCGATGGGTTAGCCCTGAAATCTGAGAGTTTAGGGTTATGGATGATAATTTCTATCCCGAAAAAAAAAATCAACCGGAATAGCCCAACATCCCGTGTAGGCTGGCTCGAACTCAAGTGGTTGGCCTGATTGACATCTCTACTGATCCATAACAAGTCAAAGTGATGGTCAACAACTCATACTCATATGAAATTTATCCGGCTTTAGACTAAGATAAAGTCATGGAGAACTATGTTCTTTATGATGGTTAGATAGAAGATCACATCTTATTGTGATCTATCAATACATCAAGACGTACCAACATAGAGAAATAACTAAGTCAAGCTACTTCTTATCTATACTGCAGCTTATAACAACAACTCGTCCTCAAGTTCTCTCAACTGTAATAATAATTTCTATCTCAATAAACTTAACCAATTATATAGACCTTGTTATCTTCTACATACTGTATGATCTAACTTTTCTAAGAGATAAATTGTCACGACCCCACTCCGGATAACCCGGACTGGAGCGGACTAATACTAGGAATAGTATTTAGGGTTCACAAAGGCTATTATAAAGATGCATATCAAATGTAAACTAACATGCTTTGAACATAACATACGTTGATAACATATCAAATCAGGTGGGTTAGACCATCAGACCTAAAGATTAACAATGGTCTGACGGATCTCAACAGTGTATGTCACTTTATCCTCCAACAGATCCAAAAAGGATATTAATGATCTGAAGGACTTCAACAGTTCATATCATCTTATCATCATACATAACATAAAATAAATTCAGAGTTGCAGCGGAAAGTGTGTGAATACATATATGACGATATGTATCCAAGGTTAACATGTCTTATCAAAACATCAAAGACACTGGACTTCTCAACACTCCTCCATCATCATCATCAGAGCTCAACCTGCACATTTAAAAACAAACATGCAGGGCTGAGTACAAGAATGCACTCAGTGGACTCATGCCGAAAATATTTTATCATATTTGAATTACACTGCCACCATCATGGTAAGACACAAGGGTTTTAGTTGAAATGTTTTGTGCTTACTAAAATATTTTCATCAGTTCATAAAAGTCGTTTGGCCAAACATTTTTCTGGTGTGTATGATCCATATCCCTTAACATCCTTTCATCACAACATCATAGTTCGAACGTCGTGAAGGAGGCCTCCCTCTACGACGCCGTGACCGGCCGTGAATTGTCCTTACAGCACACAGTCACCCTCAGGTGTACACGTTAATCCTAGCCAGGTATAAGCCTTCTGGCATAGGATCCGATATCGATTTCATTCATAAGTTGGGAGCGACCCAAACAACATTCATATCATTCTCATGGATAGGATACAATACACAAAACACAAACAATTTTGGCAGGTAATCTTGTAAACATTTTATCAACAGTTCTTGGAAATAAACATCGTAAATAAATTCATTTGTAAGTATAGTAAAGTCACGTTTTGTTTGAAAGAAAGCCCACCTGAAACTATTGTTCGTCTTTAATACTCGTTTACTCGTCAACGTCCAGTCGTTGCGTCAGCGTCCACACCTTTACGTAAAAGCGATGTTTTAGTACGTCGTTCACGTATTTCGAGACTTTCAAAGTCTATAATAACTTCGATATTCTATATCGATATGAATTGAATTCCTTAACGAATTCAATACGCTGTTCAAGCGCGTACCATCTTAACATTTCTCGTTCTTCGATAGAGACGAGATATGTTCGAAATTTACCATTTTACCCTTTTGGGTAAAAGGTTCAACGTTTTCTCACGTTTTTCAATCTAACGACTTCAGAAATGAAATCCTTTCGTATCAACGAGATTTCATTAGTAAACTGATACGTCTTACGCGTATTAGCGTATTTATCGAACGTATTTCGTACGTTGATTTCAAAAGTCAACAATTGTGACTTTTCTTAGTAATTTAATTACTAAGTCTTATTTTAATATCTAAATTTCACATAAATCAATTTCCAATTGATTTCTTTTTATAAACTTATTAATATGTTTAAAAAAAATAATTTATTAAACATATAACACATTATTAATATTATTATTTAAGGATTTAAAAATCCTTAACGTCTTTAAATATAGTCCACGGCTATTTCTATTTTTATTACTCAAAAATTTCTCAAAATTCTTATAAATTCATATAGTGTACTATATTATCATAGTATCACTAATATGTATTAATATCAACCATATAAAAATCGATCATCACCTTTTTCTTTTATATAGTCCACGACATTTAAAAAAAAAATGCCCAACAATTGTCCAAAATTTTCAATTAATTAGTATAAGGTCCAAACATTAATCCATGACATTTTACAACATATAATCCATCATATAACATTGTTATACCATATAAATGGTATGATGGCTCTCGGTTTTCATACATATATGTATTAAACATTTTATAAAAATTCCAACAATCATACAACATGCTTATATACTATAGTGTAATAACACTACATCATAATATACATCAAAACCAATTTATTCATCACCATATTGAGCTTGGCTCTCGGTTTTTTTTTGAATAAAATAGGTAATTGATTTTCAAAAATTCTAAAAAAAACATGAGATGCATAAATCATATCCTAGACCATTAATACACCATTGCATGTCTTAAATAAAAATCACACACCAACATATAAATATATATATGTCTCGGTTTTTTTTTCTCTAAAATTCACAAAGGATTTTCCAAAAATTCTAAATAATCATAGGGTGTATAAATCATGTTCTAGATCAATAATATACCATTGCATGTATCAAATAAAAATCATACACCAACCTAAGAACTTATATAGCTCTCGATCCTTTTTCAAAACTTAGCTTAGGATTTTCCAAAAATTCCAAATAAATCACTATGGACTTATATATCATCATAAATCAATAATGTGTCATTGCATGTATCAAATAAAAATCATTCATCAACATATAACCATATATCATTCTCGGTTATTTTGAGAAAAAAGGCATAGATTTTCTAAAAATTTCAAATAAATTCCTATGAACACATATAACATCATAATTTAATTATCCATGCTAAAAAAAAATTGTATAGCTCTCGGCCCTCATTCATAATTTTCAAACATGTTCAAATAAATTTTTAAAACATGATCTAAGCTTTAAAACATCATGCTACACATTCTTAGTACACCACATAGTCATAGATTCATAAGATCTTGAGATCAAATCATACATGCATAACATTTTAAAATAAGAACACAAGTTTAAACATTTTTCTGTCATCCACAAACATGCAATAACTAAATCTTACAAACAAAGATCATTAAAAACACATGCAATGAACTAGAACTCTACTTCAAAAATTTTATAAAAACTTTCAAGAACAAACAAAGCTCTTGTTCAACACCTACCTTGTGATATGGATGAATGGAACAATGTACAAGGTATTAATGTGTTGTATGGAGGAAGAGAAGAAAAATTAAAGCTTGGCTATGGAGGTGGGTGCTCTCGGCTATGGTTGAAAATGGGAGAGAGGGATGGAGCTTGTGAGAGAGAGAAATGAAGAGAGTTGAGAGAGAGAATGATGGGTTGAGTGTAGAAGTGTTTGAGAGAGTGAGAGGAGTGAATAAAATCTGAAATCCCTCCCCCTATACACTCACATGTCTCGGCCCCTCTCTCCTACACACTCAAGAGACTCTTCAACTTAATTAATATTTTATGCACTAATGGGTATCTAATCATGAGGGATTTTGCATGCAATATATCTTGAAAATAGCTAAAATATATCCCAAAAAAAGCTGAGTTAATATAATATATATATCACATAGGAGATACATGAAATAGTAGGAAAATCAAATAATATAAATTTGTTACACACTTGTTGGAATTCTCGGCCATATGCTTTAAACCATAGGTTAAAATTTTATTTCATGCCAAACATAGATATATACATCATAGCATATGATTTAGATGATAAATAATATCATAGGGTAAATTAATGGCATGATTTTATGTGAAAAACCCTAGTTTGAAAATTAGGGTTTTTCGAGAATTGAACATTGTTCAATAATCGATCCTTAAGGCTCAAGCATTGATTTAATGCTAAATAATACTGTAATAACATAAAATAATCATAGGAAATTAATTCCTATAATTTCTTGATCATTAAAACCATCTTTCGTTTCATCTCTAAACGTTAACGTTTGAAAACGTTATTAATCGACTCATCTCAAAATGGTCGTAATAAAGTCACAATCACTTTATTAAATTATTCCAATAACAATGGAATTTAATTCTAAGCTTAATTGCTTAGAAAAATTCATGAAATTTTAACTGTCGAAACGCAATCGACGTTAAAATAATACTGCCGATAGACTTTATAAACTTCGATTCTTAAATTCAAAATTTTTAGTGAATATATAACAGGAATTCATTCCTTCGTAAATAATCGAAATCATATTCGATATCATTCTGATTGAATCATCTCGGTGAAACCCTAATTTACGGGTTTTAAATACCGTAATTGGGCGTTTAGTTCTGCGGAATATTACATAAATGAACAATATACAACCATAAATAATTTAGATAAGATATCAGAATAGTAGTACATAGAAAAAAAAACATTGTATATAAGCTCGACTAGGGATGTCAATGGGTGAATTTTACCATGACCAGAACTGATAATAAGTATCGATTTTGGTTCTGAAACCGACCTATTAAATATCGGACCCGGACCATACCCGAACCATCAACTATGGTTCTGAAACGGTACAGATTTGAATGGGTCTGGAACCAGAACTGAAACTGAAACCAAAACCGTTGCTTTAATTTAACGACATATGAGTGATTTCGAATCGGTATAGGTAAACGCGACTCATTGGAAAGCCCACTTAAACTTAGGTTTGTCAATAGACGGGTTTTACTCAAACCAGAATCAATAAATAAGTATCGATTATGGTTCTGAAACCAGAACCGGACGGACTAGACCATCAAATTATGGGTCTAAACGGCACGAGTCTAAAGAGGATTTGGAACCAAAACCAGAATCAGAACCTCTACTTTAAAATTTAATGGGCTATGAGCGGTTCCGGATCGATTCGGATAAAACTCATCCATTGACATCCCTAAGGTCAACCAATAATTATTTTTAATATACAAATCCAACCTATTATCATAATTATGGTTTAATAGGTATGTTTTCAGATAACGTTATACAATTACAACTCGTTTTTGCCCAGTGGATACAAAATACTCATGCTTTAGCACCTATTGCAATGGCTTCTGGTGCAATAGCAAGTACCAGTTTAACCTGGGAGGGTAGTGATTTTGTAGCAGTAACGAAAAATTGGCTTTGTTATCGATTCCATTAGGAACCGTGGATTTTTTGGTATATCATATCCATGCATTTATAATTCATGTCACGGTATTGATACTCCTAAAAGATGTTCTATTTGTTCGTAGCTCCCTGTTGCAAGCACAGTGCACATGGTGCTTCTAAATACATACACTTCTTTACCTTTTAAATTCTTTTATGTTTTCTTATTCCCCCAAGATGAAACCCTCTTGCCTACTTTTCAATTCTTACTTTTGTGCCATAATTAAAGCATGGTTGTCTTGCTAAAACTATGATTTTCTAGTTGCTGTTGTTTACAAAAATTAAGTAATTTTACAAAACATAAGGTATGGTTATAAGATCTTGTCTATTTTTATAGAGGAAGGAACGAGGTGGAAATTCCGAATTAAAGTAAGACGAGGAAACTAGGAAAGTATGTTGAATTCAGAAAGCGTAAAGCGCGCGTGGTCCGGACGCCCAGCACGTGCATATGATTAATTGTGTTTGTTTTGAGGTCCAAGATTTCTGGAGTGAGTTCACATTTGAGTGTTTTCCTCGAAATACAGATATTCTAACTGATTATAAACTTTTATTAAAAAATTGGGTGGACTTTTATTTTTATTATAATTGGTCCTTTAATACACTTGTTTTTTAATTCTTGCAAACGTCACATGTAGAAGCAAATATGTCAACCAGAGTTATATTTTGGCTAACAAGTTAAATATATTTATATTCTCATGTCAAAAATGATGAAACACTTTTTGATAATAATATATGTACCAATTTTTTAAAATAAAAATGTTTAGTACCTACTTTGAAATAAAATATAGGTTTTGTGTCCATACTGATACTATTTAATGTTTCATACGCAATTTTAGGACGAAATATAAGTTTTGTACTCATTTGATACACATTTATTTAAAAGTGAGTTTGATACAAATATTATAGTTTGGCACATTTGCATGTAAATTTTACAGTAAAATATTCAACCCAACAGAAGTAAATATTTTAATTAGGGATAATGCAGTTTTAGAGTCTTTGTATTTGAGTCTATACTTCAATTATTTGGATAAATTTAGAATTTTGTACTATCATTTTGGTTATCAGATTAAAAGCAGGTCCTTTGTACATAGGCCAAGCCATAGTATAGTGATCTAATTTTAATCAGAATGAACTTCAAGAACCATATATTTTAATCAAATAAATCATATAGGCTCAATTTATAAAAAAATTATAAATAGAAGTACCCAAAACTGCATTGTCCCTTTAATAAATGAGCAATTGTCTATACTTTACTTGAAACATTGAACAAATGAACACATACCAAAGATGTTGATACTATAAGTTGGCCATTTTGTCGGGAAGAAAAGTAAATTCCAAACTAGATACATTTGGTTCACAATGTGTTCAAATATTTGAAAATTCTAAAGTATTTAATAACACACATTTATGGATCACAAAAAGACAAATTACTTTTTTTTTTCTATTCCTTAAGAATTATATCAGAGCTTAAACACATAGTATTAATTTCTCTCTCTCTATTTCTAACTGCCAGCTATATCAGAATTGAATATTTTGACTAAAATGAAAAATCTTCAAGTCTCTTCACAGTACTTATATTTTAAATCCACATTAATACCACTTAGAAAATAATTCAAACAATAGTAATGGATCATTAATTCTATTATCCTGGATAGAGCCGGAAAAATGAACCCGGGCCGAAAAGCCCGCCCGGAGTACCCGGGGTTTGGGCTGATTTGGGCTTAAAAATTAAATGTCTGAAAAAAATCGGGCCTAAAAAGTCCGCCAGAAAAAAACCCCGGACCTACCGGACTTCGGGCCAAAAAAGCCCGGGGTTTTGGGCTAAAAAAGCCCGCCCGATATTTTATTAAATATACATATTTATAATATTATTTAATATACATATCTATAATTTTTTTATAATATTAATTATATTTTATATAATTATTTATTTTTTATAATAACAATTTTCTTACTAATTCACATATTGATCAGGAAAATAATTTTTTTTTTGAATTTCAACACATCAAAATTATGAAAAAAATAATAACCTCATAAATCATTCAAAAATCATTCCTAAGAGAAATGATCTCCAAAAATATATAGGCTGATGATTAATGACCTTATAATATTTAAAATTTATTTTGAATCCTTGATCCTATATATATATTGTATAATTAATTTATTTTTTCTATTATTTTAGGCATATTAGTGGGATTGACCGTTAATAATATCATTTATCTTTGATTTGTAATTACTAATTTTTTCTCTTTAAATTAAATATTAAAATTATACTGCATTACACCATCATCGCATGAATACATAAATAGGTCAAGATGTACAAGAAGCATTACCATAAGAATAAGTAAGCTCAATATGTTCTTATCGTATGAATTTATTTATTTTTAAAAATTTAAAATATTAATTTTATATATTAAAAATTAGAAAATAATCTAAAAAAAGCTACTACACCGAAAACTCATCCGAGGTTGGTTTGAGTCATATTTTAGGTAGAAAAATTTCGGACGGTCGCCCTACCGAAAAACATAAAAGCCCGACGAACAGGGGTTGGACCGACCCGACTGCTACTTTGCTGTGTCTAATCACGACACTCATCAAAACAATCAAAGTAGATACATTATCATGGGTAACAAATTCTGTGCTTTATATACCTTCATATGAATAACAAATAAGCTAACAACACAATAACTTGGAAATCATGGATTAAGCCTATTGGGAAATAAATTAAGAAAACCTCGTAGGTATTCCTACCCGAAGAATTTCGTAAAACGCTGTGTAAAATGAGGGGCAGAGCTGGGGTAGGGTTTTGGCTCCGCTACTGTGTAAGACTATCTCACAGATCAAAATTTACGAGACATGTTAAATACAAATCTAAACATAATCGAACACCAACAATAATTACAAATATATTAAATGACTTTGAGTCCAAATCATAATTTGTTTTATCATGAGACGGTTTCATACAAATTTTATATTTTGTAAAAATCTATCATTATCCACTCGTTGTTGATAGGGGTGATCAAAATATCCAATCCGAACCAAACTGAAATTTAAAATTTGGTTTCTATTTTTTTGAAATTTTTGGATTTTCGATTCAGATCAGCTTGATATTTTTCCAAATTTAGGATATTCGGATCGGATCGGATTTTTTAAATCCGAAAAAAATTCAAAAATCCAAATTATGTATAATTTTTATATAATAATAATATTTTATTTAAATATTTTTAATATAATATAAATATATATAAGAATTAACAAAAATTGGTTTCAAATTTTGGATTTTTTCAGAATTTCGAATTTTCGGTTTCGATTCGAACTTTTTTATAAAAATTTCAGATTTCCGGATATTTCGATTCGGATTAGATTTTCTCTCTCAAAATTTGGATTTTTTTTGAATCGATTCGGATTAAGAAAAATCCAAAAAAACCGAAATTCGAATGATCACCCATAGTTATTGGGAGTTGAGGGGGTACATACAGCTGTACAATAGTACAAGTTACTAAATGACAACACTCTCCTCGTCGCCCACCGGATTGAAAGTAGAAGAAACACACAATCAATTTGGCTACTTGATATCTGTCAAAACAATATATGGAATTTGTCAACTTGGTCAACGTAATTCCACGTAAGGTTCCAAATTTTTTACAAACACTCAGAAATATTACAAAAGATGGTGAATACTTTTGGCACAAACAATTTCGTCAGATAAAACCGGCGCCGCAGCAAAGCGATCAAAATTAAAGGATTAAATTTCGTGGGAGGTTGGTTTTTATTCTTCAAATTTTCATTGTTTGACTTAACATCAAAAACAACGGTCTTTTTAGACTGCCCTAGAACCGTCAACGCATTCAACGGCTTAACCGTCAAAACCGGACCCTACGTTCATATAAATACTTCATTAATTCATTCAATCTTTTACAAACAAAAATCATACACAGAAACAACAATCAACGTGTCTGTTTGCGGCGGAGGGAGACGAGAGAAAGAAATGGGTGGTGGCAGCGGCGTGGGCGTGGTGAAGGTAGTGATTATCAACACTCAATTCGTGGAGACGGATGCCAGAAGCTTCAAATCCGTGGTTCAGAGCCTTACGGGAAAGGACTCCACTATTCCCGCCGCCCAACCGCCGCCGAGGTATCAGCCCGGCGGCGGAGTTTCCTATTCTGCGCCGGTTTTGTCAAGCGGAATATCGTTTAAGGATTTCGAGAATATGGTAAACGAGTTGCCTTCACTGGATGAACTAAGCCGAATTTATCGTGGATAGGTTTTTATTAATTAGGTGGAGAGCTATCTCTATATTTTTTAAGGTTTTCCATTTTTTGATTGCTTGAGGTGCTGAATTATTTTGTGCGACGTGTATGAATTGATATCATGAATATCTACATCGTAACTCGTATGTATTGATGCTATAAGAATAGAACAAATAGTACTGCTTGAGCGATAGGATCGCCCAACCACTGCGCCCAAACATCGCGCCCAATACAAGTAAACTCGACATCAAGCTCGGCCCGACAAGTTCGGCCCATGAAGACTCCTAAAGTCGGTGGGAACGCAGAAAGCTCACCATATCTAAAGAATCCTAATTCGAGAGGGATAGGATCTCGAATCCTAGTTAGAGAAGACTTGGGATTCGAGATCTGAGTCAATACATTGTGTATAAATAGAGGCTAGATTGAGCGACATAGATTCATTCACCTCTTTGTAATCGCTTACACTCTCAACACACATACTCTCTCTCTCGCCTGTGGACGTAGATCTTATTCACGGATCGAACCACGTAAATCTTTGGTGTTCTCAGCATTTATTTCCTTACGAATTTAAGATCGATCCTTTGGCGCCGTCGTGGGAACCCCTACCTTCGATGCGAGAACGATTTCTTCGAGCGAATTTCTACGAGGACTAACTACTTTCGCATATTACTCTTGTTCAAATTAAAGTCAACAAGAAACCATTCTTATTAAATAAAAGATGTCTGTGTTACATTTTACGAGGACGGAGGCGGATCGGGAAAAGTCGAGCCAATCCCTAGAAAAATCGGAATTGACTCATCATTTACTGAGTTCTACTTGTCACTAATGCATAATTAATCTTCACATTATTTACCCTCTACGGAGGACAAATTCCCTCGACGGAGGTCAGATTACATTCGTTTCATACGAATGTAAATCTAAACGCGCGCATGCCTACATACGAGATCAGACTACCTTCGTTTATTTGAGCGTTCTCTGTGTAGATGAAGGGACCACCCTCCCGATGACCTCGGCAAAAACAGAACCATTCCTACATACGAGATCGGACTACCTTCGTTTATTTCAAGCGTGCTCTCTATGTGAGCGAAGGGACCACCCTCCCGACGACCTCGGCAAAAAAGCAGGAACCATTCCTACATACGAGATCGACTATCTTCATTTATTACGAAGCCGTTCTCTATGTAGATAAAGGGACCACCTCCGACGACCTCGGCAAAAACAGAACCCCTACCTTCGTGCGAGAGCGATTTCTTTCGAGCGAATTCTCACGAGACTAACTACTTTCGATATTACTCTTGTTCAAATTAAAGTCAACAAGAAACCATTCTTATTAAATAAAAGATGTCACGGGTTACATTTTACGAGGACGGAGCGGATCGGGAAAGTCGAGCCAATCCACAGAAAAATCGAATTGACTTTCATCTATGCTAATCCTACCTCTACCTCGTCCTCGGTCTATATTACGAGCCCGGCCGTGCGACCTCGGTCACTTGACGATGCAGACTCTGCGAGCTCGGCCTCGACCACTTGATGGACTTTGGTCTCGACGCTGGAGGGTCCACGACGTTCGAGGGCATAGCACGCCTCTCTGTGCGCGCCACTCCGGATCGTCATAAGTTGGTTCATTTATTCTAGAATGAGAAGCTCCGTGAAGAAGAGGCCTCGCATCCCGTCAAGTATTTCGCCGATTGTGGTTGTCGGCGATGTGATTTTGTATATGCTCCAGCCTTTTCAATTCAGCGATCGCTCCGAATTGCCGTGAGGTCCGACCATATTCGCGCTGTACCCGAACAACGGGCAGCAGCCTCGACAACCTGGCTTCAACCTCGGGATCGTCATCCCACCATTTCGGTGGATAACCTCCTCGTACTCGGCATGCTCCTCGGCTATCACCTTGGCCTCTCCTCGTGACCTCGAACGCCCTCCATTCCAAAAGGCGAGCTCGAGCTCGTCACGGCTCTCCCGAGCGGCCTATGCTTGACATCGGACTCGCGCATGCGTGGCCAAGCCGCCTTTATATGGAGGAGTTCGACTCTTTCAACTCAAGAGCCCGCGATAGGTCTTCGATTCGGTTCAACGAGGAGAAGCATCAAGCATTTCAGAGACAATCGAATAAAAAGATAAGTTTCTTAACATAAACTTGTCATTTTATTAACATGCCCTTAGTAAAAATCAATGTACATTTACATTCAAAAAAAAAGGGTAAAAAGATGGGATCAATCGACCCTCCGGAAGCTTCGCCACGTCCACATTCGCCGCCTCCGACGCCTCGATAGCCGCAGCCTCTTCCGCCCTAGGCTCGGCCCGTACAGCTTGCCTCTTCGGGAACCACCGGAGTCTCGACGCCCTTTGAAGCATCAGCTGCACCCCCCGACCCCTTTGCATAATCGGATAGTAAAGCTTCGGTCAGGGGATCCCGATCCACGGGACAGGCGCGAACGGACTCCGCGGACAAAAGAACCGAGGAGGCGAGGTTCTCAAAGACGGGAAGCTCCTTCAGGCCGCGGACGATCACATCAAAATAGGCCCGTCTCAGGACATTGTCCTCGGTCTCCTCGTACCCATACTTGGCTTTGTCCAGGTCTGGGTAGTCCTCGGCGACATCTTCGATTGCATCCGAGACGGCGGCTTATTAAGCACCGCCGCGCCCGAGACCATCCGGAGAAGCTCGCCGACATGAACGACCTCCGCAAAAGGCACGGCGTCTCTCCTGCGAGCTCGCCATGTCCGCCTCCCGACGGCGAACACGTTTCCACCTCGCCTTCATCAAGGCAACCTCAGATTCGCCGCCTCGGCCGCCCTCCTCCATGGCGCCTCCGCCGACGGCCGCTGCGCCGCCGCCTCAATGGCCGTAGCATCCGCTTTTGTTTGACGAGGTCCGGATCTTAGCCTCGGCCTCGGATATTTCTTGAGCGAGGAGGGTATTCTCCGCTCCACCTCCCGAGCATACCGGCCACCCAGTCAACTGCGTAACGGCGCCTTCAAGTAATCCGATATAAGATTGGATACTTTGGACACCTCGCCGCCACGTCCTCGACCCCTACACAATATCGCGATCAGTCGAAGAACACATTTTTTATACTACTACACAAAGTATAAAGACAGTACAAAACCTCGGGAGAAGAGGCAACGACTTGGAACCGATGATCTCGCACTCGCCTCGGCGATCGAGGACTGTGGATTACATCCTTCCGCCTCTTCAAGCGCTTGGTGGCTGCGGCGAAGGGATCTCGAAGGCCCCACGGTCATTTCGGCATGTCCTCGAAATCCTTCAGTCGGAGACCTCGGCTCGCCACAGAGATCGGTTCGCCACGAGATCGGCTCCTTCCTTTTCTTCTTTCTTCCTTCAGCAGTTCACTACCAAGAAATACATAGGTCAAGATCAACACATATAATCATGCAATAAAGAAAAAAAGTAGGGCCTCACCCTTCACCGACTCCACCCCGGAGGTAGGATCATAAGGGCTAAGCCCGCCCTGCAAGCTCGGCCTCGAGAAGACCTCGTCAACAAGGCCAATTTTGTCCAGCGTCTCCTCCGTGTCACCAAGTCCTTGTCAACGAACACATCGGCGATCTTATCGATCGCCATGGAACTCCATATGTCCTCAAACCGATGGAAGAAGAACTTACGCGGTTGAGATCTTCGACTTAATCTTGGCTTTGAATTTCCTACGGGTGATAGATAATACCACCCCGAGCCGCCCTTCGATTCTGTAAAAAGCGAAGGACATGCCCCAAGGTCAAAGGAAAATTATGCTATAGGCATGACACCTAGGCGGTCATATATGCGGAATGAGTTCGGCGAGAGTTGGGCAAGAGATAGGCAAACATCTCTTGAACTCAATGTATACGTAAGGAAAGGAAGGCGAAGACCGACCTTGAGGTTCGTCCTCGTACGCAGTAATAAAACCATCCGAGGGGCACAAGCCACATCCTCCCGGACGGGGGCAACGAACTCAATACTAGAGGAATACTATATTGAAAACATATATCCCTAATATCGAAATACCTAGGATTGAAGAAAAGAAGACACTTTGCCGCAATCCCCACCGAGGGAATCGCAGACTACAGAGAAAGGCATATGGACACGGGTAAAAGCAGTAAAAGACGCTAACTAATTAGGCGGGAAGCAGACACGATTTGGCCTTCAAAGCGACTCGTTATGAGAAGAAGTAGCCATTACTTACTTTTGTTTATCGATGAAGAAGACAAGGAGCTTCTGTCGTCAATGGCGCAGAGTAGTTGTTTCATGAGAGGCGCGAGAGTTTTTGAAATTGAGAGAAATGTAGAAGGCAAGTGATAAGAGATATTGCGTATCAAGGAAGACATTCCCTAATATGTACTTTATCGGGAATCCAACCGCCAATTTAATGCGCATTAAATGCGTATCCGCGTCGATGACTCAAGCGGCAGAAAATCCCGTCTTCGGCCTCGGCATAACGCCTCGTCAGGTGAAGCAAGTAAGAAGACCTCGGCCTAACGCCTCGACAGGTGAAGCCATTCACAAGACCTCGACTAACGCCCGACGGCGGTGAAGCGGTCGAAGACCTCGGCATAACGCCCGTCGGTGAAGCGGTCGAAGACCTCGGCATAAGGCCTCGTCGGGTGAAGCCAGTCAGAAGACCTCGGCATAACGCCTCGTCAGGTGAAGCCAGTCAGAAGACCTCGGCATAACGCCCGTCGGTGAAGCGGTCGGAAGACCTCGGCATAACGCCCGTCGGGTGAAGCGGTCGGGGAGACCTCGACTTAACGCCTCGTTAGGTGAAGCTACCATGAGACCTCGACATAACGCCTCGTTAGGTGAAGCGGTCGAAGACCTCGGCATGACGCCCGGTGCGAAGCCGTGACACCTCGCCAGAGATACGAACAACAAAAAGACCTCGGCATACGCCTCTGAGAGCCTTGCATACGATATCGACGTCGAAGCATTGAGTCAAACAATGAAAAGCATGTAAGATCGTCAAACCCGCTCGTCACAACAACCCCAATCCCTCGTTTTCTGCGTCTTTTTGGGGGTTGTGATAGGATACGGCCCAACTACCAGGCCCAAGCATCAGGCCCAATACAAGTAAACCTGACATCAAGCTCGGCCTGGACAAGTTCGGCCCATGAAGACTCCTAAAGTCGGTGGAACGCAGAAACTCGGCCGTATCTAAAGAATCATAATTCAAGAAGGGATAGGATCTCGAATCCTAGTTAGAGAAGACTTCAGATTCGAGATCTAGGTCAATACATTGTGTATAAATAGAGGCTAGATTAGACGACATAGATTCATTCACTCTCTTTGTAATCGCTTCTTACACTCTCAATACACATACTCTCTCTCTTGCCCCGTGGACGTAGATCTTATTCACAGATCGAACCACGTAAATCTTTGGTGTTCTTGAGCATTTATTTCCTTACAATTTAAGATCGATCAAGCGCCGTCTTTGTAGAATGTGCATATATATTTTATTTATTCTTTCTGAACATTTTGTTGATGATATGAATTTTTTATTTATGTGTATGCAGTTGTAGTTATTGGGTGCTTCCCCTCAAAATAAATAATAATAATAAATAAATAAATAAATACTGTGAGCAACTATTATTCTATTAGTGTCTTACATTTTCGTTATGAGATGTTAAAACATGCTGTGGTTATGTACATTTTACACAGAAGAACATTCTTGATGGGATATGGCCCAACCACTCGGGCCCACTGACAGGCCCAAACGAGCTGGGCCTGGCTTTAATAGTGGCCCACGCGGTTATGCCAAAGGCCCATCCCCCAAACCCTAAGCAGCCTCAAAACCCTAATCAGGCGAAGGCTAAGAGTCCCTATGGCGCGAAGGCTAAGAGTCCCTATGGGCAAGAGGAACAGTCCCTACATGGGAGGGATCAGTTCCCGCCTTAGGGGCCCTCATATATGTATAAATAGGAGTTAGATCGAAGGTAGAAGGGTTAACAACTTGTTGAATACTAAGAGCTTTTAGCTACACTCACTGTATTCAAATCATAGTGAAAGTATTGAGGAATAACTCCTCCGTGGACGTAGATCTCATTAACGATCGAACCACGTAAAAGCCTTGGTGTTCTCTATTGCTTTACATAAATCTTGCATACAAACGTATACTAGATTTATCATTGGCGCCGTCTGTGGGAAAACTGAACAAAAAAGCTTCGTTTTTCTACAATTTAATGGCAAGAACACGTGCAAACGCTGATGCGGGCAACAACCGCGCTGAAGACGACCAGGTGGTCACTCAGCGCCGCGGGAAGGAGATTGCAGACGCCGCAAGCGGTCACACACCTGAGGGCCACATGGAAAACGTTTCCATACACCCTCAGGATCGCCGCCCTGACGAGGTAGAAGATGCCGACCTCATCGCCAGTGAACAGGCGGTTCACCGGTCTCACGAAGCCCTTGGCCGAGCTGTGTCTGAATTCCTCAATGCCAATCTCGGCCAATTCCAAAACTTCCTCCACCAGAGGACAAATGAAGCGGGCACCTCTCGAGTGCCCGAACTGGCGAATACGGGCGCCCGAGGTCGCTCACCCCACCGAGGCGGTCAACGCTCACCTCGGCACAATAGCCGAGAACACGTGCACCAACCGCCTGTAAGTCAATCACCTCACCGAGAGGGTCGCAACCATTCACCACCCGTCGCCCGCGGCCGCCTCCCTCGGTATGCCGCCCCAGAGCCGAGCAAAGCAGAGAGAGGAAGGCGGAGCCGAACCCCTCGAGGAGCAGCGAGACGCCGTTACCGATCTCCCATCCCTCCAGAGAGATGGCAGCGATCTCCGGGTTCGACTGCACGGAAGAATCATCTCTCATTTCTCCGTGGAGATTCTAGACACGCCCTGCCCCAGCGGTGCCGGCACCCAATATTGCCGCCACGATGGCCTTGGGACCCTCCAGACTTCCTTTTCACCTACACTACCAATATGGCGAATCAAGGGATGGAGGATTTTCACATGTGCAAAATCTTCCCTAAGGTGCTGATCTCCAACGCCCGACGCTGGTTCACATCGCTCCTGTAGGGAAAACTAGGTTTAGCCCTCGCCCCGAGGATCTATCTTGGATATTTAATTCACCATACATTTATTATATTCCTAGCATGCGTCTATTTAATTAATTGCAACACGTAGGGGTTTTCTCGTGTTTACCTTTGGATCTATCGGGGTCGAACGGAATGAACGGATCGAGACTCGTGCTTTGACCTTCTGGACTGTATCCGGTTACCCAATCTCCAACGCTGAGTGTGTTGGATTTGTATACTGAAAGCTGTTATGGTTGAGCTTGTATACAATGTTTCCTGTTACCACTATTACAATCTCCTATCTGAATTGAATACTTGATTGCATATATCTGTGTCCCCTTATCTCATATATAAGTTAGATCATACAGTGTGTAGAAGATCACAGAAGTCTGTATGATTGGTCAAGCTTAATGAGATATAAAAGTTTCTGGTGAGACAACTTGAGGACGAGTTGTCGGGTTTAGGCCGCTGATATAGATAAGAAGTGACTTGACTTAGTTGCTTGTCTATGCTTTGATGCGTCTCGACGTATTGAAGGATCATGATGAGATGTGTTCTTCTATCTGACCGTCGTGAAGAACCAAGATCTCGGTGACTTACGATGATCTAAACCTCGATAAGGTATTAGGTGAGTATGAGTTGCTGACCATCACTTTGACTTGTTATGGGTGAGGGTTATATGTTCTAACCCAAGATTCTCCGCATCTTGGGCGGTGGCGTCTTGTATGTCACGCTAGTTAATCATGTCGAGTCACCGTATCCGTTTAGGATGATGACGTCTCCTTAAGGAGCTCAAAAGGTTTATTGTACTAAACCCTGCAGGTTGAGTTAGCTCAAGTACAATAATAAGGTTGAGTGGTACTACTTAAGGAATTAAAGATATTAATTATTTTAAGCAGTCAGAATGCTATAAATAATTAATGGACGTGCGATATCTTAAATACGGGGATTCGTAATGTCTAAGTGCAAGCCCGACTCTTCTTCGGTAATAAAGGGGTAAGTCAACATTTATTCTCTAGTGGCATGAATAAATGTTTATAAATTAATTTATGTTCTGGGCTGAACATAAGATAATTAATTTATTTGAGGTCCATCTTTATTCCTTGCATTTGATCCCTGGGCTGGCCCAACCAGGCCCCTTGGCTCTAAGAAAATCGGCGCCCCCTTGTGTCTCTCAAAGGAAAGATTTTATTCTCTTTATCCCACAAGGATATTATTATATTTATGGTATATGCATAGATTCTTTCCATATAAGATTATGGTAATAATCCTGGGAGTATGGTAATAATCCTGGGAGTATGGTAATTTCCATAAAGTATTATGGTAATTTCCATATGGGATTATGGTAATTTCCATATAGAATTATGGTAATTTCCATATGGGATTAAGGTAGTGCATTATAAATATAAGGTATGAGATAAAGTCTAAGTTAATGCTCACAATTAATCCTCCTTATTTTCGAGAATCACATGCCTTTTGTGAGGATTTTTCGAAAGCTTTCTGAGAGCATTGGGTGATTTTTCGAAGCATTCTCCACAGATCGTTCTCATTTGACGTTGGAGATTGGGCAACCGGGATACAGTCCAGAAGGTCAAAGCACGAGTCGACCGTTCCGTTCCGACAGATCCGTTCATCCCGTTCGATCCACCTCGGCGGATCCGGTAAACACGAAAAATCCCAACGTGTTGCGATTAATTATATAGACGCATGCTAGGAATATAATCAATGTATGGTGAATTAAACACCCAAGATAGATCCTCGGGGCGAGGGCTAAACCTAGTTTTCCCTACAATTGGTATCAGAGCTTGGGATCAGTATCTTGGCTCTGTTGGACTAATTCACGTTTGATTATTACGTGCGTTTAATTAATTGTGGATCTGTCGTTCATCGTGGCTCGTTTTTGTATTTGTGGGTTTTTGGTTTTCACCACGAGAAAATCCGTGGTTAGATTAGATTTATTATTCTGTAAATCTTATCTGTAAAAGAAAACGAACGAAAGCACGAAAAACTAGAGCGATGGGGAAAATAGGTCTGGTGACCCACGAACGTTTTCGGCGGCGAGCCTCGCGGTCGCGAGGGCGCTGGCGACGCGGCAGGCGTGCGTTCGCGCCACGAGATCCTGGCGCCAGCGGCGAGCGAGCTCGCGGTCGCGAGATTGACCCGCGTGGCAACGCGGGCGCCGGATATCGGCGATGGCGGCGCTGCCGGCAGCGCTTCGGGTGATCTAGGCGCGTCGTGCGCTCGCGGCGCTTCGCGGCGCTCAGCGAGCGCGAGGATGGGCAGCGCGCGGCGGCACGGCTCGGCGGGGTGCGCGCGCGCGCCGTGCGTGGATGCCTCGGCACCACCGGCGGCTGGCGTCGGCGCTCGCGGCGGTGCTCGGCGGCGACCGCGGTGGCGTGAGTAAGCGTCTGGGAACCTCAAAGACGCGGGGTTGGCCGCAGTGGCGGCGGCACGCGACTTCGGTAGCGCTCGGCACGTAAGCTCGACGGGTCGCGGTCGCCAGCGATCGCAGAGAAGCCCGCGAGGCATGCAAAGGCGGCCAGGCGGGGCGCGATCGGGCTTTGCCTTCAGCCCGGCCGCAGTTAGACCGACCGGCCCGGACCATTTTCCGCCCAACCCAGTTTTTCGGTCCGTGCCCATGCACGCGAGGCCCGTTGTGAATCCGGTCCGTGCCGGTGCACGCGAGGCCCGTTTTGATTTTAATTTGCATGCTTTGCTATTCTATGTAATAGATTAGGCAAGAAAGTGCAGGTTTCACGAATGGGCCGCGATGAACGTTTTATTTTATTTTTATCGTTCATATGCATGTCGTGGATGTTTAAATTATGCGGTAGCATGCTATGTATGTTTAAATTACGTTGACAAACATTTAAGTGTTTTACGTAATTGAGTGCGCATAGTAAGCATGCTAGGTTTATCGCGTTTATCAAGCATATTTTAGAATTACTGCGAGCATGTTTTACATGTTGAGTTCTATAGAAAAGCATGCTAGGATTACGTGATGCGCATGGACAAACCTTTTGAATAAAAAGTAAGCAAGTAACCCGACAAATTAATTTTGTGAATTAAAATGTCAAGACCTCCACTTTTGATCTCTAAACAAAGTGAGGCATGCTTGTGAGTGGCGTCCACACGCGTGGCTTGCTTGCTTGTTTATCATAAGTTTGTTAGATGAGATTTCTAAATAAAATATTTTAAATCTATTGAGAAGTGAGAGTTTCATGTATAGCGTCGCACGCGCATGGCTTGCATGTGCGATTTTATAAGTTCTCTAGAGATAGATATAAAATGAGATAATAAAGAATTTGAATTGGGCTTTGTATGGTCTAGTGAGTATGCTAATTCTAAAATTCGTTTCTATTTGTTAAAAATGTGGTCATTGCTTAGGCATTACCTCAGTACAACTTCCACGAAGTCCTTCTTGCGATAGTGATGTGGTCTAGTAAGGTCCAATCGTTAATTTCATTTGTCATAAGGATATGTTGACATGGATTGAAATTAAGCGACTAAAAGGTATTTTTAGTCCGGTCGGGGGTTCGTGTGTAGCGATCCACGCATGGCTTGCATGTGGAATTACTTGGGCGATTGGAGGTTTCAATCAATATTGTTTTATCAAAGGTTACAATATTGTTGTTACTTAATTATGTGCGATCGTATGCTTATGTGTTTACATTATCTTTTCGGATATGTCTCTTACACCGATTATCAATATGCTCGCACAAAATCCTTTATCCGGTCCGAATTTTATCGAGTGGAAACGAAACATTGAGAATGTTCTTACTGCGGAAGAAAATCTATCTGTACTCACTACACCCCATCCCAAGCCTCTAGACAATTCATCTACTGATGAGGCAAGCAAGCACGAGAAATGGGACAAATCAAATAGAATGGCAAAGTGCCTTCTTTTGGTCACCATGTGCGAGTCCCCGCAACTCGACATCGAGATGGAAGATGCAGCCACGATATGGCTAAGTCTTATGAAATTGTATGAGGAGTCGGACAGAATCACTTGTCATAATTTGACAAAATTAATTATGTCAAGTTTTATGAAGGAAAGTGATTCAGTGCATGACCATGTAGAGCAAATGATCAATCTCTTCGGGGAGCTTGAATTGGTTGGAGGATATATTGATGACGTTGTCAGAATCGATATGATCCTCAATACTTTACCCGAGTCTTTTGATGACTTTCGTTATGGAGTAGTCCTTAATGATAAGAGTTATACTCTAGATTCATTGCAAGAGGACTTAGTAACGGAAGAAAGCAAAATGGGTAAGATCTTGATCTTAAAGACGCACCTCAAAGAAAACCACTGTTTTATCGAAAGATGAAAAGGGAAAGTGGAATTCTAGAGATGCTAAGGCTAAAGAAAAGAGTGGGAGTAATATAAAGGGCTCTACCAGCGGTTTGAAAAAGCGAAGGAGAAGGCAAGTGCTTCAAATGCGGTGAGGCTGGGTATTAGAAGGCTAAGTGCCCCAAGCTCAAGGATCAGTACGTCATTTGCTTTAGTGCGGAAACATGTTTAGCGACTTGTTCTACCCATTCTTGGGTAGTGACACGGGTGCGATCGATCATGTTTGTTACACCTGCGGGGTTCCTGCGGACAAGGGGCCGAGTAATGGCGAGATAACGATCTCCATGGGCACGCGCGAAAGTCGAGGCCGTTGCGATCGGAGATGTTTCTTTATGTTTGATAAGGCAGGTTTAGTTTTGAAAGACATTTTGTATGTGCCGAGTTTCGGTGGAATCTTATTTCGTTTGAAACTATTTATTTATGGATATTCTATTATTTTTGATAGTGGTGTTTCTATCATAAGAAATGGCGAAGTTATCTGTGGGGGCACTTTATACAACTCGCTTTATACTATCTCTGCTAAACATAATACCTATAACTATGTTGCATCTTCATCAAACCCTAAAAAGAGAAAGTTTTCTTCGCAAGATGACACTACTTTTCTCTGGCATCTTAGATTAGGTCACATCAATCTAAATAGGATCCAAAGACTGGCTAAGAATGGAGCGTTGGGTAATCTCACGGTTACTCCGTTCCCAGTCTGCGAATCTGTATAGAAGGTAAGATGTCGACCGGACCTTCAAAGCGAAGGGTTATAGAGCCAAAGAAATGTTAGAGCTAGTCCATTCGACTGTGTGGACCAATGTCCACACAAGCTCGTGGAGGTATGCAGTATTTTGTCACTTTCATTGGCGATTACTCAGAGGTACGGATACGTATACCGCTTCACCGCAAGTCCGAATGTTTTGAGAAATTCAAAGAGTTGAGGCGGAAGTGGAGCGAAGCTTGGTAAGAGTATCAAGTCATTTGCATTACGATCGCGGTGGCGAATACCTCGACAACGAGTTCATGGACTATCTAGTGAAGTGTGGGATTACCTCCCGGCAAGACTTCACCGGGCACACCACGGCAAAATGGTGTGTCGAGGCGAAGAAATAGGACTCTTTTGGAAATGGTTAGATCGATGATGAGTTATGCAACATTGCCTATTTCGTTCGGGGATATGCCTTAGAAGCGGCGCATACTTGCTAAATCTAGCACCGTCAAGATTAAAAGACCCTTTCGAGTTGTGGTTTGGGCGAAGCCCAATTTAAGCCACATAAGGATATGGGCGATCCGGCCTTGTCTTTGAACAAGAAGGCGACAAGTTGGAGGCTAGATCCGATGCAAATTTGTTTATTGGCTATCCTAGAGGAGCGAAAGATGGTTTATTCTATAGTCCCAAGGATCGAGAAGGTCATTATTAGCTCTAATGCCCGATTCTTAGAAGAGGACTACATGAAAATCATAAATCCAAAGTTGAAATCATTCTTCAAGAATTAGAAGATGATTGTATTCCACCACCGATTAGACCAAAGGTGCGAGGCGTCGAGTCTAGTGGGAGGATCGACACGGATACTTGAAGAAATTGAAGTTGGTCGAGTTCCACTAGAGATACCGACCGTACAAGTGGTACCTACCCAAACAAGTTGTGCAAGATAGAGAACCACAAGTTAATGCACCCACCGTTGTCATTGTGTCATAGCACCCGTCGTAGTCGGAGGGTTGTTCGTCGACCAGGCGATTTATGTTCGTGGGAGAATCTTGGATTTAGTCCCGAGCGAGCGAGCAATAATCGACCCATGGACGTCACGAGAGGCGTTATAAGACAATGATGCAAGATCATGGAACTTACGTTTGGACGAGGTGGTAAAGTCCATGGATTTACCCGGTTGCCTAGCGAAAGTTGTGTGTATCATTTAGATGTCAGCGGTGATGTGGTATTTTTGCACTTTACGTAGATGGCGTTCTTCTATTTGGCAACAATGTGAAGTTGTTATCGGGCGTAAAGAGTTGGTTATCCGATCGGTTTCAAATGAAAGACTAAGGAGATACGTACATTCTTGGGATCGAGGTTTACGAGATCGCAAGAGGAAAATATTGAGCTTATCTCGGGCATCTTGCATTGATCTTGTGATTACTCGTTTTAGTATGCGGACCGCCTAGAAAGGATTGCTACCTTTCGGACATGGCGTTCCTTTATCTAAGGAAGCGATCACTTTTGTTGCAAAGGAGATAGAGGAAATGAGACAAGTTCCCTAAGTTTCCGCCTTAGGAAGTCTCATGTATGCAATCTATGCACGAGCTCGATATCTGCATGCGATGAGCATAGTAGCCGGATATCGATCTAACCACGGACAAGCACATTGGGTGTGAGTAAAGCATATACTCAAGTACACGAAAAGGACTCGAAATTATAAGCTAGTTTACCATGCGGATGATAGTCTAATGCCTTTGGGTTATCTGACTCGGATTTCCAAGTGACCGTGATGAGAAAAAGTCTACCTCGGACTATGTGTTTACCTTGGGAGGTGGAACCGTATCTGGCGGAGTGCAAAGCGGCGATGCATTCGGACTCTACCATGGAAGCCGAACATGTAGCCACCGGAGGCTGCTAAAGAGGCAGTATGGTTAAACTACCTCATGGATCTAGATGTGGTACTGGTTTGCCCAAGAGTATCATGGTTTCTTGTGATAACTACAGTGCGATAGCAAACTCGAAGGAACCACGGATCCACAAGGAAATTAAACACATAGAGAAAAGTACCATAATAAATACGGAAATCGTTAGGCAGGCGTCTTGATTGCAAAGATTGATCTGACGGATAACTAGCGGATCCATTCACTAATGCTGCATAATAAGTCGACGTCGGGGCGTTAGAGGACTTGAATTGCGCTAGATGGCACCCACTTAGAAAGGAAACTTTTGTATAAGTGGGAGAAGCAAAGTGATGGTTTTGTTTGTAATAGCTAGTAGAGACACATGGTTTTGTTTGTAATAGCTAGTAGAGACACATTGTATACTAAAAGTTTGCTTTAGTATAAGTGGGAGATTGTTGGATTTGTATCTTGAAAATTGTTATGGTTGAGCTTGTATACAATGTTTCTATTACCACTATTACAATCTCCTATCTAAATTGAGTACTTGATTGCATATATGTGTCCCTTATCTCATATATAAGTTAGATCATACGGTGTGTAGAAGATCACAAAGTACGTATGATTGGTCGAAGCTAATGAGATATAAAAAGTTTCACGGTGAGACAACTTGAGGACGGGTTGTCGGTTTGAGGCTGCTGATATAGATAAGAAGTGACTTGACTTAGTTGCTTGTCTATGCTGAAATGCGTCTACGGCGTATTGAAGGATCACGGTGAGATGTGTTCTTCTATCGACCGTCGTGAAGAACCAAGATCTCGGTGACTTCACGATGATCTAAACCTCGATAAGGTATTAGGTGAGTATGAGTTCTTGACCATCACTTTGACTTGTTATGGGTGAGGTTATATGTTCTAACGAAGATTCTCCGCATCTTGGGTGGTGGCGATCTTGTATGTCACGCTAGTTATCATGTCAGTCATAGTATCCGTTTAGGATGATGGCGTCCCTTAAGGAGCTCAAAAGGTTTATTGTACTAAACCCCGCAGATTGAGTTAGCTCAAGTACAATAATAAGGTTGAGTGGTACTACTTGAGGAATTAAAGATATTAACTATTTTAAGCGATCGAATGCTATAAATAATTAATGGACGATGCGAAATCTTAAATCTGGGATTCGTAATGTCTAAGTGCAAGCCCGACTCTTATTCGGTAATAAAGGGGTAAGTCAACATTTATTCTCAGTGGCATGAATAAATGTTTATAAATTAATTTATGTTATGAAATTTGAACATAAGATAATTAATTTATTTGAGGCCCATCTTTATTCTTGCATTTGATCCATGGGCTTTGCCCCTTGCCCCCTGGCTCTAAGAAAATCGGCGATCCTTGTGTCTCTCAAAGGAAAGATTTTATTCTCTTTATCCCATGAGGATATTATTATATTTATGGTATATGCATAGATCCTTTCCATATAAGATTTTGGTAATAATCCTGGGAGTATGGTAATAATCCTGGGAGTATGGTAATTTCCATAAAGTATTATGGTAATTTCCATATGGGATTATGGTAATTTCCATATTGGATTATTGTAATTTCCATATGGGATTAAGGTAGTGCATTATAAATATAAGGTATGAGATAAAGTCTAGGTTAATGCTCACAATTAATCCTCCTTATTTTCGAGAATCACATGCCTTTTGTGAGGAATTTTCGAAGCTTTGTGAGAGCATTGGGTGATTTTCGAAGCATTCTCCATAGATCGTCCTCACTCGGCGTTGGAGATTGGGCGGCCAGGATCTGATCCGAAGGTGAAAGCACGAGTCGGCCAGTTCGTTCCGGCGGATCCGTTCATCCGTTCGATCCACCTCGGCGGATCCAAAGGTAAACACGAGAAAACCCCAACGTGTTGCAATTAATTATATAGGATTACCATAATCCTTTATGGAAAGGATCTATGCATATCCCATAAATATAATAATATCCTTGATGAAGAGAATCAAATAGAGCTTATACACATAGGGCCGATTTTACCTAGCTTACGGGCTGGATGGGCCAGCCAGGATCAAATGCAAGGAATAAAGATGGGCCTCAAATAATTTAATTATCTTATGTTCGCCCGAACATAAATTAATTTATAAACATTTATTCATGCCACTAGAGAATAAATCTTGACTTACCCTTTATTACGAAGTTGAGTCGGCTTGCACTTAGACATTACGAATCCCGTATTTAAGATATCGAACGTCCATTAATTATTTAGAGCATTACGATTGCTTAAAATAATTAATATCTTCATTTCTTAAGTAGTACCACTCAACCTTATTATTGTACTTGAGCTAACTCAACTGCGCAGGTTTAGTACAATAAACCTTTGAGCTCCTTAAGGACGCCATCATCCTAAACGGATACGGTGACTCGTCTGAGATAACTAGCATGACATACAAGCACCGCCACCACCCAAGATGCGGAGAATATTGGGTTAGAACATATAACCTCACCCATAACAAGTCAAAGTGATGGTCGACAACTCATACTCATCTAATACCTTATCGAGATTTAGATCATCGTAAGTCACCGAGATCTAGGTTCTTCACGACGGTCGAGATAGAAGAACTCTCACTTTGTGATCCTTCAATACGCCAAAGACGCATCAAAGCATAGACAAGCAACCAAGTCAAGTCACTTCTTATCTATACCGCAGCCTATACCGACAACTCGTCCTCAAGTTGTCTCGGTGTGAAACTTTTATATCTCATTAAGCTTGACCAATCATACATACTTACGTGATCTTCTACACTTTGTATGATCTAACTTATATATGAGATAAGGGACACATATATATGCAATCAAATAATCAAATCGAGATAGGAGATTGTAATAGTGGTAACAGAAACATTGTATACAAGCTCAACCAAAAGCGCTTTCAAGATACAAATCCAACAATCTCCCACTTATACTAAAGCAAACTTTAGTATACAATGTGTCTCTACTAGCTATTACAAACAAAACCATCACTTTGCTTCTCCCACTTATACAAAAGTTTCCTTTCTAAGTGGGTGCCATCAGCGCAATCCAAGTCCTCTAACGTGTCCATCGTAGACTTTTATGGGGCTTTTCGTGAATGGATCCGCTAGGTTATCCGTCGATCAATCTTTTCAATCAGCACGTCACCTCGTCTAACGATTTCTCGTATGACATGGTACTTTCTCTATGTGTTTGGTCGCTTGTGGGTCCGTGGTTCCTTCGAGTTTGCCACATCGCACCGAGTTATCACAAGAAACTATGATACTCTTGGGCAAACCAGTACCACACCTAGATCCATGAGGTAGTTCTTGAACCATCAGCCTCCTTAGAAGCCTCCGAGCGGCTACATATTCGGCTTCCATGGTAGAGTCCGCAATGCATCGCCGCTTTGCACTCACTTGAGGATACGGCCCACCTCCCAAGGTAAACACATAGCCGAGGTAGACTTTTCTCATCACGGTCGGCTTGGAAATCCGAGTGCAGATAACCCAAAGGCATTAGACTATCCGCATGGTAAACCAGCCTATAATCTCGAGTCATTTTCGGTACTTGAGTATATGCTTTATCGCAATCAATGAGCTTGTCCAGGTTAGATTGATATCTAGCTACTATGCCACCGCACAGCGTATATCGGGCCTCGTGCATAGCATTGCGTACATGAGACTTCCTACGGTGAGCGTAAGGAACTTGTCTCATTTTCTCTATCTCGCTCGCGGTCATAGGTGATCTTTGTCTCAGAATAAAGGAACGCCATGTCTGAAAGGTAGCAATCCTTTCTTGGCGGTCTGCATACTAAAACGAGTAATCACAGTATCAATGTAAGACGCCTGAGATAAGCTCAACATTTTCTTCTTGCGATCTCGGTAAACCTTGATCCCAAGAATATACGCTGATCTCCTAAGTCTTTCATTTGAAAGCGATCGGATAGCCAACTCTTTCGCCTCGATAATGACTTCACGTTGTTGCCAACTAGAAGAATGTCATCTACATAGAGTGCAAGAAATACCACATCACCGTTGACATTTAACCGATACACACAACTCTCGCTAGGCAATGGGTAAATCCATAGGACTTTACCACCTCGTCAAAGCGTAAGTTCCATGATCGGGAGGTTCGCTTAAGTCCATAAATGGACTTCTTAAGCTTCCATACTATATGCTCTTCACCTTTACCACATAACCTTGGTTCTTGACATAGATGTCTCTACCTTCCTCAAGGTAACCGCTTAGAAAAGCGATTTTAACATCCATTTGCCAAACCTCTAGGTTCAAGTGGGCTGCTATGGCGGAAGAATTCGATGGACTTGAGCATTGCTACTGGCGAAAGGTCTCATCGAAATCGATGTCCTCAACTGAGTGTACCCTTTCGCCACAAGCACGGCTTTAAAAGCGAAACCTCTCCATCGGAATCTCTTCCTTTTGTATATCCACTTATCGCCTATGGCTTCCTTGCCATCCGGTAGAGGTGTCTTTCATATACATCCATAGCCGTTATGGACTCCATTTCTAAGTCCATAGCGGTGTGCCATGATCTTGCATCAATGTCTTGTATCGCCTCCTTGTATGTCCATGGGTCGATTATTGCTGCTCGCTTCACGGGACTAAATCCAAAGATTCTCCCACGAACATAAATCGCTCGGGTTGACGAACAACCTCCCACCACGACGAGGTTCTACAGCACTATGGCAACGGTGGGTGCGAAACTTGTGGTTCTCTATCTTGCACAACTTGTTTGGTAGTACCACTCAGACGGTCGGTATCTCCAGTGGAACTCGACCCACTTCAATTTCTTGAAGTATCTCGTGTCTATCCTCCCACTAGACTCGACATCTCGCACCTTTGGCCTAATCGGTGGTGGAAACGATCATCTTCTAATTCTGAAGAATGATTTCAACTTTGGACTTATGATTCTTCATATAATCCTCTTCTAAGAATCGGGCATTAGTGCTAATAATGACCTTCCCGATCCTTAGACTATAGAATAAACCACCTTCGTTCCTCTAGGATATCCAATAAACGACCTTGCGTCGGATCTAGCATCCAACTTGTCGCCTTCTTGTTCAAAGACGTGTCCGGATCGCCCATATCCTTATGTGGTTTAAGCGGGCTCATACCAAACCACAACTCGAAAGGGTCTTTTCGACCGACTGGATGGTACTAGATTTAGCAAGTATGCCGCCATTTCTAAGGCATACCCCCAGAACGAAATAGGCAATGTTGCATAACTCATCATTGATCTAACCATTTCCAAAAGAGTCATATTTCTTCGCTCTGACACACCATTTTGCTGTGGTGTGCCCGGTGAAGTATGCGCTTTGGGAGGTAATCCCATACTTCACTAGATAGTCCATGAACTCGTTCATCGAGGTATTCGCCACCGCGATCGGATCATGATGACTTGATACTCTTACCAAGCTTCGTCTCCACTTCCGCCTTAAACTCTTTGAATTTCTCAAAGCATTCGGCCTTGCGGTGAAGCGGTATACGTATCCGCACCTCGAGTAATCGTCAATGAAAGTGACAAAATACTGCACCTCCACGAGCTTGTGTGGACATTGGTCCACACAGTCGAATGGACTAACTCTAACATTTCTTTGGCTCTATAACCCTCTCTTTGAAGGGTCCGGTCGACATCTTACCTTCTATACAGATTTGCGCATCGGAATGGAGTAATCGTGAGATTACCCAACGCCCATTCTTAGCCGCTTTGGATCCTATTTAGATTGATGTGACCTAATCTAAGATGCCAGAGAAATGTGGTGTCATCTTCAAGAAAACTTCTCTTTCTAGGGTTTGAAGAAGATGCAATATAGTTATAGGTATTATGTTTTGCGTAAATAGTATAATGCTAATTATATAAAGTGCCAACACAGATAACTTCGTTATTTCTTATGATAGAAACACCACTATCAAAAATAATGTAATATCCATGAGTAAATAGTTTCAAACGTAAACAAGGTTCCACGAAAACCGGCACATATAAAACGCCTTTAAAACTAAAGCAGTTCTTCAAAACATAAAGTAAGATCTCCGACCGCAACGGCCTCGACTTTCGCCGCTGCCCATGGAGATCGTTATCTCGCCATTACTCAGCTCCCTTGTCCGTAGGAACCCACGCAAGGTGTAACAAACATGATCGATCGACGTGTTCACTACCCAAGAATGGGTAGAACAAGTTGCTAAACATGTTTCACATTAAAGAAAACAGCGTACCTTGAGCCTCGAGCATAGGGAACTTAGCCTCCAATGCCCATTCTTACCGCACTCAAGCACTTCGCCTTCTCCTTCGCTTCTTCAAGCCTCGGTGTGACCATGTTCTTGCTCCCATTACTCCCACTATTTTCCTTACCTCTACCACCTTTGGTGCCCCTTTTCTTTTCCATTTTGCAACGGAAAATTTGGGCCCTTAGATGTGCTAGCAAGAGCATGTGCTCCTTTGCCCATAACTCCTTCATGAGCCACGAGATCATCGAGCAACCGACTAAGTGTATACTCGGCCTTGCTCATGATCGCATTCACGCCGAAAGTTCTCAAAAGACTTGGCGGTGTATTGAGGATGATATCGACCTTGGCTTACGTCAATACCTCCTCCCAACCGATCAAGACTATCCATGAGATGAGTCATATGGGAGACATGTTCATGGACCGAACTTCCTTTTTCCATCTTACACGCCAAGATTTCTCTCATTGTGTGGAAGCGATCGTCGATCCGATCGCCCAAACTTACTCTCGAGACTTGACCAAATATCGATCGCGTCTACCATCGATCGATGTGCGGTTGCAAGCCTTTGGACATAGTAGTCATCATATAGCGTTTAGCCATATTGTTTGACTTATTCCAAAGTCTCGCTTGACTCGTTGTTCATTAGTCGATGCGTCAGTAAGGGCATCGGGTTTAGGAGTAGTGAGAACAAACATGTGTTCTTCAGCGATAAGAACATATTCCATGTTTCATTTCCACTCGATAAAATTTGGATCGGATAACGGATTTTGTGCGAGCATATTGATAATCGGTGTAAGAGACATATCTGAAACGATAATGTAAACACATAAGCATACGATCGCACATAATTCGTAACAATAATATTGTAACCTTTTGATAAAACAATATTAATTGAAACCTCCAATCGCCCAAGGAATCCCACATGCAAGCCACGCGTGTGGACGTTTACACATGAACCCCTCGACCAGACTAAAATATACCTTTTAGTCGTTTAATTTCAATCCATGTCAACTTATCCTTATGACAAATGAAATTAACGATTGGACCTTACTAGACCACATCACTATCACAAGAAGGGACTTCGTGGGAAGTTGTACTTGAGGTGATGTCTAAGCAATGACCACATTTTTAACAGCAGAAAACGAATTCTTAGAATTAGCATACTCACTAGGACCATACCGCTTCCAATTCAAATTCTTTTGTTATCTCATTTTATATCTATCTCTAGAGAACTTATGAAAATCGCACATGTAAGCCACGCTTGTGGACGCTTTACATGAAACTCCCACTTCTCAATAGATTTAATTAGAAATCTCATCTAACAAACTTATGATAAGCGGTGCAAGCAAGCCAATGCGTGTGGGCGTTTACTCACAAAGTCGCCTCACTTTCTTTAGAGATCAAAAAGTGGAGGTCTTGACATTTTAATTTTAAAAATTAATTTGTCGGGTTGCTTGCTTAGTCTTTTTGTTCAAAAGGTTTGTCCATGCAGATCACGTAATCCTAGCATGCTTGTCTATAGAACTCAACATGTAAAACATGCTCGCAGAATTCTAAAATATGCTTGAAAACGCGATAAACCTAGCATGCTTACTATGCGCATCCAATTACGAAAACACCTAAAGGTTTGTCAACGTAATTTAAACATAGATAGCATGCTACTGATAATTTAAACATCCACGACATGCAATGAACGATAAAAATAAAATAAAACGCTCATCGTGGCCCACTCGTGGAATCTGCACTTTCCGCCTAATCTATTACATAGAATTGCAAAGCACGATCTTTATAATCTACAAAATGGGCCTCGCGCACCCGCACGGACCGGATTCAAAACGGCCTCGCGTGCACGGCACGGACCGAACTCGTCAAACAGGGTTTGTGCTTGAAAACGGATCGGGCTCGGCCCATCACGCGGCGTCGCTGCGTCGCCGCGCGCTTGCGTGCCGCCGCCGCACGCCGCAGGCACCCGCTTTTTCCGTCGCCTCGATCCGCTACTGCCTTCGCTTTACTTTTACGTAAAAGATTTACGAAAAATAAATCTAATCTAACCACGGATTTTCGTGGTGAAAAACAAAACCGGCAAAATTTAAACGAGCCACGGCGAACAAATGATCCAACAATTAATAAAGCGCACGTAATAATCAAACGTGAATTAATCTAATGAGCCAAGATATCGATCCCGTGCTCGATACCAATTGTTGGGAAAAACTAGGTTTAGCCCTCCCGAGGATCTATCTTCGATGTTTAATTCACTATACATTGATTATATACCTAGCATGCACCTATATAATTAATTGCAACACGGGTTCTCACGTGTTTACCTTTCAATCTGCCGAGGTGGATCGGGAAGAACGGATCGAGACTCGTGCTTTGATCTTCGATCGTATCCGGTTGCCCAATCTCCAACGCTGAGTGAGGAAGATCTATGGAGAATGCTTCGAAAAATCACCCAATGCACTTATGGAACAATTTCGAGAACCTCACAACACTAGAGAGTGGACTAAATTTGATGTTCAATAATAAGGATTAACTTTGATTCTATCTCTTACCTCATATTTATAATGCATTACCATAATCCCATATGGAAATTACCATAATCCCATATGGAGATTACCATAATCCCTATATGAAAATTACCATAATCCTTTATGGAAAGGATTATTACCATAATCTATATGGAAAGGATCTATGCATATCCCATAAATATAATAATATCCTTATAGGATAAAGAGAATCAAATCCTAGCCTTGTAGAGCATAGGGCGCCGATTTTGCCTAGATTACGAACTGGATGGGCCGGCCAGAGGATCAATGCAAGGAATAAAGATGGGCCTCAAATAAATTAATTATCTTATGTTCACCCCGAACAAAAATTAATTTATAAATATTTATTCATGCCACTAGAGAATAAATCTTGACTTACCCCTTTATTCGAAGTTGAGTCGGGCTTGCACTTAGACATTATGAATCCCGTATTTAAGATATTGAACGTCCATTAATTATTTAGAGCACCGACCGCTTAAAATAATTAATATCTTCATTTCTTAAGTAGTACCACTCAACCTTATTATTGTACTTGAGCTAACTCAACTGCGGGGTTTAGTACAATAAACCTTTTGAGCTCTAAGGGGCGTCATCATCCTAACGGATCGGTGACTCGACTGAGATAACTAGCAGACATACAAGCATCGCCACCACCCGAGACGCGGAGAATATTGGGTTAGAACATATAACCCTCACCCATAACAAGTCAAAGTGATGGTTCGCAACTCATACTCATCTAATACCTTATCGAGATTTAGATCATCGTAAGTCACCGAGATCTAGGTTCTTCACGACGGTCGGATAGAAAACTCATCTCATTGTGATCCTTGATACGTCAAAGACGTGCCCAGCCTGAACAAGCAACCAAGTCAAGTCACTTCTTATCTATACATGCAGCCTATACCGACAACTCGTCCTCAAGTTGTCTCAGTTTGTGAAACTTTTATATCTCATTAGCCTTGACCAATCATACGGACTTACGTGATCTTCTACACATCGTATGATCTAACTTATATATGAGATAAGGGGACACATATATATGCAATCAAATAATCAAATTATTGGATTTGTATCTTTGAAAGCGATTTGGTTGAGCTTGTATACAATGTTTCGCTACCACTATTACAATCTCCTATCCGCTTTGAATACTTGATTGCATATATCGTGTCCCCTTATCTCATATATGTTAGATCATACGGTGTGTAGAAGATCACGAAGTCCGGATGATTGGTCAAGTTTAATGAGATATAAAAAGTTTCACGGTGAGACGACTTAAGGGCGAGTTGTCGGTTTAGGCCGCAGATAGATAAGAAGTGACTGACTTAGTTGCTGTGTTCATGCTGGCACGTCTCGACGTATCAAGGATCACGGTGAGATGTGTTCTTCTTTCCCGACCATCGTGAAGAACCAAGATCTCGTGACTTACGATGATCTAAACCTCGATAAGGTATTAGGTGAGTATGAGTTGTCGATCATCACTGACTTGTTATGAGTGAGGTTATATGTTCTAACCCAAGATTCTCCGCATCTCGGTGGTGGCGTGTCAGATGTCACGCTAGTTATCTCAGTCGAGTCACCATATCCGCTAGGATGATGACGCCCCTTAAGGAGCTTCAAAGGTTTGTTCAGACTAAACCCCGCAGTTGAGTTAGCTCAAGCACAATAATAAGGTCGAGTGGTACTACTTAAGGAAATGAAGTTATTAATCGCTTTTAGCGGTCGATTGCTATAAATGATTAATGGACGCTCGATATCTTAAATACGGGATTCAGAATGTCTAAGTGCAAGCCCGACTCAACTTCGTAATAAAGGGTAAGTCAAGATTTATTCTCTAGTGGCATGAATAAATGTGTATAAATTAATTTATGTTCGGGTCGAACATAAGATAATTAATTTATTTGAGGCCCATCTTTATTCCTCGCATTTGATCCTGGCCGCCCATCGAGGCCCGTAGTCGCAAGAAAATCGCGCCTGTACTCTCAAAGGAAAGATTTTATTCTCTTTATCCCACAAGGATATAATTATATTTATGGTATATGCATAGATCCTTTCCATATAAGATTATGGAAATAATCCCAAGAGTATGGAAATAATCCTAAGAGTATGGAAATAATCCTAAGATTATGGTAATATTCCATATAGGATTATGGTAATTTCCATATAGGATTATGGTAATTTCCATATGGGATTAAGGTAGTGCATTATAAATATAAGGTATGAGATAATGTCTAAGTTAATGCTCACATATTGTAAAGAAGATTTTCGCCATCTCATATACATTGAGAGAGAATTTTGAGAGTATTGTTGGAGAGCATTGGGTGATTTTCCAAGCATTCTCCATAGATCGTCCTCACTCGACGTTGGAGATTGGGCAACCGGATACACCCGTAAGGTCAAAGCACGAGTCCGATCCGCTCATCGCTCCATCGACCTCTTCGGATCCAAAGGTAAACACGTAAACCCCAACGTGTTGCGATTTAATTATATAGACGCATGCTAGGTTTATAATCAATGTATGGTGAATTAAACACCCAAGATGGATCCTCGGGCGAGGGTTAACATACGTTTTCCCTACACCGTCGAGATAGGAGATTGTAATAGTGGTAACAGGAAACATTGTATACAAGCTCAACCAAAACTGCTTTCAGTATACAAATCCAACACCCGTCGCCCCCTTAGCCGCCGATTTGGTGGTCAACGGGCCACCTTTTGGCTACGGGCCCTTTAGGTTTTGTGTTCCGGGCTATGCATTCTACTAAAGTACCGATTCCGTTTTTTGCGTTTCTGCATGTCGGGATGTTTTCCGTTGATTCGAGTTTTCTAAAGGAAGTACATGCCCGGGTTATCCATTTTCAACATAGTTTGTCATTCCATGTTCCTCGTTATGCATATTGATTATGTTTCCATTTTCATGCATCGATTTTGGATGGTTTATCCTGGATTTGAGGATAGGCATCGATTTTTGAAGCTTCTTCGCTGCTAAGATTTGTGTCAACTTGCATGCATGCATATTTTGAAAGTACCTTATTATAGGCCTTGATGTCCTGAATATATTTCCCTTCTGCATCGAGGTTATTTGAAAACCCGGAGAGTGCCAAATGTGGGTTCAGAAAGTCGAAAACCCCCGTTTTGCTTCGATCTTCGTTTGGATAACGTTGTTGATTTGATTTATGGGATGTGACCACAAAAGTTGTTCCATCTTGTTACCAGGTACCTACCAGTGCGATCGGTGAGGTTGTTGGATCTTGGATATCTCCCAATTGACGTTCTCGTCTGTTCAGGTTGGGTTATATATGCTTATTTTGAGTTATTTACTCTGATATTTCAAAAATAAAACATGTGCACCGTAAAATGTTTTAACGAAGATATTACTGTTCTCTAATCCGAGATATGGTTCTATTGTGATTGTGCACGGATCTCTATTCGGTGGGTTGGTCACCATCTTGAGTATTGATCGTAAGGGGATTGTAATAACCCGAAAAATTTAAAACTTTTATTAGTGATGCTTAAACAAATTATTTATGGTTCTTAGACCTTAATTATGTTTAAGGTAACCAATGAAACGAATTAGAATCGATTCGGAGATCGAAAACTGGAGAAATCAAAAACTAGTGACTAGTCCTACAGGATTAGGGTTTTCTGAAGAGTCTGAACACAGAATGAAAGATCTAGAATGAATCTTAACAAAAGGATTTCATTTCTAGAATCCTCTCACGAAAACATGTGAGAAGCCAAAGAATGAGAATTTTCGGGCATACTTGCCCGGTTAGTCTTAAAAATACTATTCACGAGCCGGAATGATTTTCAGTCCATGCTAATCATGATAATTTGTGATAAAATTCAAAATCATGAAGGAATATATTATTATGAATTTAGAAACTATAAGAATCAATTTCTGAAAGAAATTCTCAAGAACAAGCGAGCAACTGGAAAATATACCGGGAAAACCCTAAATTGATCCGAACGATCCGAAACTCGAACCAAGGGTCTAAATCAATAAAATATGATTTATAAGACTCAAATAAATTATGAAAGATCAATAATTCAATAAAATTTCGTATGAGCATAATTTAATCGCCGAACGCTGTTTTTCCGCGATAACTCGGAATTGACTAATCGGACGCCGTCCGAACTTCATGAAATTATTATAAACATTGAAATAATTCTTTTAAAGTCTATTTAAGAAAATAAAACCTTAAGTTTCGAGAGAAATCAATCGAAAGCGCGTTAAAACTTAAAGAGTCGGTATTAACATGCCAAATCGGGTAATTTGACCATTCCTTCTCCCAAATACCACCAAGACCACCCCAAATGGGTAATGACAGCCCTTTAGGCTGCCAATACAGTAAGGGGGACGTCCATAATGCAGCCTTCACTCCTCAACCAAATTTCTCTCTCTAATTCAAATTTCTCTCTTTTGTTCTTCATGTTTTGATCTTTAATCCTCCTTTTCAAACCATTACAACTCTCAAATAATTATTCTAAGACCATAGAAATGTAGTATTCATCATCCTCTTCCATCCTAATGGAGTAGAATTTTTGTTTGAATTTTTTTTTAGTTTGAAACCCTAGTTTTGATCCTCATTTGTTTCGTGACTTTTGAGCCACCAAATGCTCTCAAGCCATGAATGAAAAATGCTTAGAATAATGTTCTAAGGCTGTAGTTAAAATTTGAGAATAATGTTCTAAGGCTGTAGTTAAGAGTCGAGGATAGACTCGGAATATGTGATTCATAAGTTGAAGTTCATCTATGAATGATGAAGTAATATAGTTTGGAAATTGAGAATGTAAGATAATAGGAATTATCTTAAGACCATCACATGAAATCATAAAGAAACCCTAATTGGGAACTTTAAGTCGTAATTTATAAACGACCTTCGATCGATAGAAAGAATCTAAGAATGACTATTTTCTTATGAAGGGTTCGATCGTGCGTAGTTGCTGAGGAAGGACACTCACACCCTACTCACTTAGAACTATTAGCTTGGATTAGCAGGTGGGCTTTCTTGAAACAAAAATGTTATGCATAACTCAAAGCATGATTTACAAAAGCTTTATGAAATATTATCACATGAATCGTTATCGATCGCCAAATGTTTATGTTTTGTTGTGATCCTATCTGAGATTGGTATATCCAATGTGGTATGTGAATGAGTTGGTCCACCAACGTTAAAAAAGGGTAACGATCGGATCCGACTTAGTTAAGGACTAACTCGGATTGTGTACACGTGTGACTGTGTGTTAAGGTTAGCTACCTCGACCGGTCACGGCGACTATGTGTAGGTGGCCACCTCCATAGTGTGCGAATGAATGAATGAACAAATGAGTGATCAGATATGGAACAACATGGACAAAATAGTTCGGTCGAACGCTTTTAGAAAATGATAAAATATTTGATAGGCATGAGTCTTTCAACTAAAATCCTCGCGCGCTATTGTGGGCGCTCAATAACTTTACAAAGAAAATATTTTCGCAATGAGTCCACCGAGTACTTTTGTACTTAGCCCCGCATCTCGTTTTTGATGTGCAGGTTGAGCAGGGATTGAGGATGGGTGCGAGGTGGTGCAGAGTGGCAGTTGATTTGATGCTTTATTAGAAAGGTTTCTAGAACCACCGGCATGTATCGTCATATGCATGTCCATATGTTATTCTGCCTAACTCTGATATTATTTTGGTATCTTGACTATAATCGCTTTCCATTATCGTATTGAACTTGAGGTCGTACTCGCTCTTTGAATTACGCCCGATTGGGTTATTTCAACCTTGAATCTTTTGGCAAGTCCTTATGTGACTTGAGTTGGTATGAATAACTATCCCTTTTAATTCATGCGTTATGAGTAGTTCTTTGTTAATTACATTGATTAGTTATGTATATATCCACGCATTATTATACCGTTGATGATCCGACATCCGTACTTCCTTGGGAAATCGGGTCGTCACGAGGATAGACCCCGAACACATGGTTATGGTTCGGGGGATAGACCCTAAGTCCACACGTAAATGATAATGAGGTGGTTATGGTTCGACGGATAGAATCAAGTCCACACGAAGTTAGCCGGCCGGAAACATTCCAGGCGTGCAATGATCGGATATGTTCTAGGCCGAGATATTGTGGGCTGGCTGGATATGTTCCGGGCCGAGAGAGAGATGTGATGGGCTGGCGGGATACGTTCCGAACTGTGGTTCTGTGGTTCTATGATGGGAGTAACAGTAATAACGGATCAGGTATCGAAAAAGGAAAATCTATTTTGCTTACTTAGAAGTGGGTTTACGTTTTAAAACTTTCTAAGGTAAGTGCTCTGAACACGACATCATGAATTTTGTTTTATGTGAAAAACCCCGGCTGAGTGTGCTAGTACTCACCCCAAACTCTTTTTCAAATATTTTCACAGATGGAGGAGGGCTGGACAGGAGACGCTGAGGGGTTGAGCTGCGGTTTCTTACATGCCTTCTGCTTCCACGATATTATGATTATATATATGTACTCTGATGTTGATGTATTCTTGTCCCTTATTTTTCTTTCTGATTGGGAACAAGGTTCGTTATGTTATTATGATGTGAGTCTCGATATGAGCATGCTATTTTGCTTCCTTGCATTACTTATATTTTAAATCAAGATCTCATTCATTAAAGTTATGGTGTCGATATAATTCTGTTGGTGGATTATTTGCTCACCCCTCCCCTTCAGGATATGTCCTAGTTATAGAGGAGATGCTACCCGATTTTATGGTCACATCTTCTTATTATGTATGTTGTATGTATTCCCCCTTCTTCCCCGCTTCTTAACCCCCATCCCTAACCATACCCCGACTAGGGATGACAATCGACCCGCGGATACCCGAAACCCGAGGGTATACGCCCGATTATTCGTGGGTTTGGTAGGTATTTCGTACCCGTGGGTATGTTCGTGGTTTAAAACTAGTACCCGTTTAGTTCACAGGTACGGAAATAGTTTGGCACTACCCGTACCCGCGAAACCCGTGTACCCGCGAAAATACCCGTGAAAATACCCGCGAAAATACCCACAAAAATACCCACGAATTACCCACGAACCCGTGAAACCCTCCCATCTAATAACTTATTTTATTAATTAATTAATTTTCAAATTCTAAAAATAGGTTAGGAACCCTAGTTCCCACTTCCCACTCTTTCATTTCGCCGCTCTTCTTCTCACGGTCTCACATCTCTCACACAATCACACCTCCACGCCGACGCGCCGCCTGAACCTCCCGCACTCAACCACCACGCAGCGCTTGCGTCGCCACACCTCCTCCCGTGCCGCCTGAACCTCCCGGCTCCACCAACCTCCCGCACTCCTCCAACCTCCCGCACTCCACCACCGCGCGGCGCCTGCACCGCCGCACCTCCTCCCGTGCCGCCTGAACCTCCCGGCTCCACCAACCTCCCGCACTCCACCACTGTGCGGTAAATTGAGTGGTAAATTTGATAAATTAATGTATTCATTAATGATATGAATCTGATTTATAATATATATTTTATTATTAAATTTGATGAAAAGAATCTATTACTGCATATATGATTGACTGGGAATCTGATAGTTGAAGGTATTTGGAACTCATTCAAACTTATTTTGGGAATTTAACGTTGACCTAGCAGTATATATGCTTGTGATACATACTTATACATAGCCTTAATTTATCGAAACAATATTATGTATTAGATTATGTTGAAATTCTCATTTGTATTTTGAAGTCTTAATACGTAAGCATTAATATTTTTCTCCCCACGTCGTTAGGGTTTTCAAAGGCCAAAGCTTTTTGGTTTAATCGTGTTCCTTTGTGTAAATTTCATTTGTTGTGAAATAATTTGAACACCTGTTTTGCTTTTGCTTTCCAGGAACCCGACATTTGGTTTGTGAAAACTACACTGAAAATAAAAAGTGGAAAATTGTTGTCTTTTAGAGTACATTGTTGTATTTTGGATAGTGTTTTATTGTGAATTTCAGTTGTGGATTTTGGATACATTGTTGTCTTTTAGACTTTTGTTGTGAATTTCAGTTTGTGAATTTTCAATTGTGCATATTTAAGCATTACAACAAATAGGAGCAAGATGTCCACTCCAAAGAAGTAGTAGCCATCTGCCTCACAAGCCTCGGTGCCTACTCCCAAACATGATGAAGTTCCTACACTAACACTAACCGAAGAACCTATTGAGGTGGAAAGTGAACATGTAGACGAGGAAATGGATGACGAGGACGAGGAGGGAAACCCAAATCGTGGATTAAAGAGGAAACTCACTTCGAAGGTGTGGGATGAATTCTTAAGGAAGAAAGTGAAAGGATTTTGGAAGGCCAAGTGCATCCATTGTGGGAATTGGCTCAGGTGATACAAGAAAAGGTACTTCTCATTTGAAAAGTCATTTGGGGTCTTGCGTTTATAAGAAAAGAAAAGATGGGAAGGTGCAATCTAGTTTGAGGTTTGCATCTAGAAAAGAGAGGGGGCAAGTGTCCGTTGAAAATTATGTGTTTGATCCCGAAATTGCTAGGAAAGGTCTCTATTCGATGATTATTCTTCATGAGTATCCATTATCCATTGTTGATCATGTTGGGTTTCGTGAATTTGTTAGTGCATTGTAACCTTTATTCAAAATGGTTACTCGAAACATAATTAGGAAGGATATATTGGATCACTACGAGGAAGAGAAAAAGAGAGCTCTTTTTTACTTGCAAAAGAACAATGGGAGGTTTGCTATTACCACCAATCTTTGGACAACAGATAATCAAAACGAGGATACATGGCAGTGACTTGTCATTTTTTTGATGAGTCTTGGAATCTTAGAAGCACTATCTTGAGGTGATTAATTTGCTATTTCATTCTTTCTTAAATTATCAATTTCTATAAACTCTTATTGGTAAAGATCGCTTATTTTGTGTTAAATTTTGTAGGTTTATATATGTGCCATGCCCTCATACTGGAGAAGTTTTGGCCGAAGCATTGCATCAAAGCCTTCAAAGTTGGGATCTTGATTGCAAGGTATCAACTTTGACTCTTCATAATTGTTCTACAAATGATAAATTGGTTGAACACATAGAAAGTAAGATTGGGGCAGCTAATCTTTTGTTGGATGGGGAGGTTTTACACATGCGTTGTTGTGCACATATTCTCAACTTGATTTTGAGGGATGGGTTAGAGGTCATAGCAAAGTCCATTGAAATTATCCGTGATAGTTGTGCTTATTGGCTTGCTACACCAAAGAGATATGAGAAATTTGAGAAAGTTGCACAAAAAAGAAGGTTGAGTTAACTAAGAAGTTGTGTCTTGATTGCAAAACTCGATGGAATTCAACCTATATTATGCTTAGTGTTGCTTTGCCATATAAGAAGGTTTTTGATCGTTGCAAGCAAATTGACAAGAAATTTGATTGTTGCCCGAGTGTTGAAGATTGGGACTTTGCTTCTTATGTTTGTGATAGATTGAGTGTGTTTCATGAGATCACTGAACTATTTTCGAGGAAAAAGTATGTGACAACCAATACTTTTTTCCCAAAAATATGTGAGGTGAAAATGAAAATGAATGCATGGCGGCAAAGTGAGATCAAGATGATTCAAGAGATGTCTGCAGCCATGATTAGGAAGTTTGATAAATATTGGCTTCAGATTCATGGTTTGATGGCTATTGCTATTATTCTTGATCCCCGGGGTAAATTGACTATGTTGGAAGCTTGCTATATTTGTATCTTTGATGAAGATAGTGCTGATACACATGTTAGTGAGAGCCAAAAGCTTCTAGTTAGATTGATGGATCAATACCAATCTCAAAATGAAGAAGGGTGTGTGACCTCTTCATCTGATGTTGCCACAAGTTCTATTAGCTCTTCTGAAGTGTTGTCAATATTCAAAACACTTGCTGGAAAGAAGAAGAGTAATAGCGTTGTGAAGTCAAAAAATGAGTTGGACCGTTACTTGGAAGCAGACAATCTTCCTTGTGTTGATGAGAAATTTGATATACTTGCTTGGTGGAAGGTGAGTGGGACTCATTACCCTACACTTCGTCTTATAGCTCGTGATATCTTTGGTATCCCCATAACAACAGTGGCTTCAGAATCAGCTTTTAGCACTAGCGGGAGAGTTCTAAGTGAACATCGCAGTCGTCTCACGCCAAAGCTATTGGACGCACTAATGTGTTGTCAAGATTGGCTTCGTAACAAACATGAAGGTTTGAAATTTAAATTACAAATTTACAATGAGTCTTCTTTCTATGTATCTAATGTGAATAGTTATTTATTTCATAGGTAAAGGAAAGAATGAAAGTTTTTGGACATGTCTTCAAGATGAGGAAGAAGAGTTCAAGGAAACTTGCTCTATATCAACCGTTGAATTGGAATAATATAACTTGATCTCCCCATTTATTGTTGTTAAATTGGATTTGAACATTCATTTAGTGTTGTTGATTTGTGGATTTGAACATTCATTTAGTCTTGTTGATTTGTGGATTTGAATTTTCATTGTGTTATTGATTTGTGGATTTGAACTTTATGGATTTGAATGTGGAATTGTGGATTTGAACTTTATGATTTATGAATTTGTTAGTGATATTTTCGTGTTTTTTGAAATGCTTGGTTTCACGGGTCGCGGGTGGTCCGCTGGTAGTCCGCGGGTGGCAGGTGGCGGATACCCGTCGGGTGGCGGATTCGCGGGTATCCGCCAACCCGTGGGTCGCGGGTATGGTGGGAATCTTCTACCCGTCGCGGCTCGCGGGCGGGGATCATTTTCGCGGGTACGGAAGTGGTTCGGCACTATCCGTGCCCGTCCGACCCGATTACCATCCCTAACCCCGACATCCGTGCCTTCCCTCGGGAATTGGGGCATGACAGCATGGTATCAGAGCAGTTTTCCTAGCATTGGGTATCAAATTTTTTTATATTAAGGCAGTTCATATGCTTTATATCCTGTATGTCCTTGAAATTTAGTGTTTAGAACTTGTTCTTCTAAACTGTTTATCAGGTACAGCTACACTCAGCTCACCGTCAGGCCGCCTCCTTTAAAAGAGGATGAGGTATGTGTTTATTTGCTGATGCTTTATGTGGTTATGTGAGCTTGATGTGATCTTGGTTTCATGTGCTTTGGCCTAGTAAGAGTTTAAGCGATGTAAACGTGATGTGGATGAGATGTGGTTGGATGATGATGTGGATTTGGAAGTGATTGTCGATGGGACGAAAGAGCCTGTGTGGCTATGATATGAAAATCATTGATATGGTATGATGTGATGTGATTGATATGATCACGGATGGATGATGTGAATCTATGTGTTTACATAGAAATATGTTGATTGGTTGAAAATCTTGTTTACTTTGATAAACGAGTGCTTGTAAGTGAATCTTGTATTTGCTTACGTGATTATTGTTATAAATATCCATATCAATGTTGATATGTGTTGAAAGTAAATATGTGTCTGAAGCATGATTACCCAGATGACTGTGGCAGAAAAGGGAACGTGAATATTTGTCGTTGTTTTATGATGAACTAACATGTAGGTTTATGGATATTCAGTGGCCCAGACAACGTTGGTTAAGATCCCACAGGATGGATGAGCAGATCCGTAAGTTTAGGGAATGTACCAGGAATGTCCATGAGCCATTGAGAGTGTTTCTGGGAAGATTTGTTGGTTTATGGAGGAAGATTCGAGACAGTGGGAAAGTATCTGAGTACGAGGCCTACTACCGGATGACAGAGAGGCTACCAACAGGTTGGCAGCCATAGGCAAGAAGGCAAGGGTACATGATGTTCCATCGGGATCCTGTCACCAGGCATCTTACCTTGGATTTCACTGAGTTCGCTGCTCGAGTGTGGAGACAGTGGACCGATCATCGAGGCATACCTTCTGAGGTAGATATGATAGCAAGACATGTTCGAGTGCCGATCCAGATTGATGACAGGGATGATGTTCCTGAAGAGCCTTTGGGAGAGCAGCCATCGCTCAGACAATCGCCAGTTCGTCAGGATACGCCGATCACTACACCTCCATCTACGACCCTCATCTTCAGAAGGACCCGTAACGATTTCGAGGCAGGACCTTCCCAGGTGAAGGAGATGATCCACCCGACCGTGGCAGAGAAGAGGCCCAGGATAAGAATTATACCCAGAAGAGGACGAGGAGGACAGTGAGGACTCAGAGGACCTGGTGATTCGGATAGTGGATGACTCGGATAGGGTCGAGCATGTAGAGGAAGGGCAAGCGCCAGAGACTGGAACCCAGGAACAATATTCACCTGAGACTCAGGCGATCAGAGCACATCTTGGATGGGACCATACTCACGAGAGGCTTGCTACCATGCGGGATCATTTCACCGAGGCAGCAGCCCGAGTCCGAGCCCTGATAGGAAGGGAGAGAGATGAAGATGAGAGGCAGAATGGACTAGATAATGGGAACGAAGTGCAGTAGACGGACATGGAGGACGGATATCTAGGTAGTCAGTGTGTGCGATGGCGGTCGCAGTCTGCTATCGCGTGCAAGCAGGCGACATCTTTTGGCGATGAACCGAGTCGATTCTTTTACTCATATCTGACCTTTTTGACTGACATACCTATGATTACGTATTTTGACAGTCCTTCATGGACACTTGGATAATATTGATACTAACGCTGTCTATGACATGATGGTTATGCTTTAATGCTTGTATGTCATATGAGCTATGCTATGATGACATATGATCTATGTGATGATGTGATGATATGTGATGATGTTATGTGAGATGCATAACGATGATGTGTCGATGAGATTGCATGGATATGTGCGATTGTGATATATGACATATGTGATGATATGTGATATGGGAGATGATATATGTTATACGATGATATCTGGTTATCTATGAATTTCTGAATGTTTCAACGTCAGTACAGAATGCTGAGAACAAGGAACCAGAGGAACAATAACGTGGAAGAAGCCCGAGAACCACCTTTGGTTCAGCGGCATGCGATCAAGAGTTTTCGCAGGCAGAATCCCCTTACGTTCGATGGTCTCAGCGAACCGATCGACGCTGAGAACTGGATACGATCCACCGAAAGGATCTTTGAATACATCGGTTGCAAAGAAGCAGAAAAGTTGAATTGCGCAATCTTTCAGCTAACCGATGAGGCTGATTTCTGGTGAAAATCCGTGAGGCGGACCCTAACACTAGGACAGTGGGGAAGGTATACGTGGGAAGATTTCAAGGAAGAACTCATGGAAAAGTACGTGCCTGGCGTTTACAGACAGAGAAGGCAAAACGAGTTCTGGAATCTTCGTCAAGGGAGAAGAACGGTCATCGAGTACGATCGCTCGTTTAATCATCTGTCGCGTTACGCTACGCAACTGGTCGGCACTGAGGCTACTAGGGCGATGTGGTTGAGAAGGGACTCAGACCATAGATCGAAATTTTGCTCGTCATCGAGGAGATCGGCGTCGCGCGAGCCCTCGAGGCGGGCTTTAAACATTGAGTCAATGTTGCCCCAGGAGAGAACGATGCCATCCGGACAGCCAGCTGACGGAGGAAAAGGCAAGAGGAAATGGAAAGATCGAGGGAGAGGCAATCGGGTGTTCCAAGGGAACCAGAGCGGTCCAGTGATTCCGAGGAATCTGGGTATTCAGGAGAGAGAAAGACAACCTTGGGGAAGGAATTTCCAACCCATGTGGCAGTGGGGGAAAGGTGTGGAAAAGCCTTGGTGCCATAAATGCCAGAGGAATCACTTGGGCGAGTGTAGGCAAGGTAACGTCGAGTGTTACCGTTGTAGGAAGTCTGGACATTACGCTCGAGATTATCCATCGATAGGAGGCCGGCGGTGCACCGACGGTGAGACAAAGATCCGGCTCGCAGAGGCGTAACCGGGCTCCACGAGAATGAACCACGGAGCAGGAGGTCATCCGAGGCCAGCAAACCAAAGGCCACCGCAGCAGGCCAGGGTGTAAGCCTTGAATCAACAGCAGGCAACACAAGCTCCCGGAAATCTTGTAGGTATAATCCATATGAGTGATATACCCATTTTCACTTTGTTTGATACAAGAGCCTCACATTCTTTCGTTTCGAGAATTGCATGTGAGAGGTTGGGTTTGGTACCCAAGGAATCACAGAGTACCCTGGAAATTAGCATCCCATCAGGGGAAGTGCTAAAGGCAAAAGAGATATGCCCGAACCAGGAGGTAGAAATCTGTGAGCATAAGGTCCTTGTCAATTTGCATGTCATCGGAATGGAAGATTTCGATGTCATCTTTGGCATGGATTGGTTGAAAAAGCACAGGGCAACTATACGTTGTCTCGAGAGAGAAGTTGCTTTTAGAACAGCCAAAGAAGTGGAAGTTTGCTTCCACGGCATAAGGATGGGTGTTTCCGCGTGCGATGATCTCAAAGACCAGGCGATAAGATGATCGGGAAGGAAGGCATCAAACTTTCTTGGTAAGTTTGACAGGGCACGTTGAAGAGCGCAAACAGTTGCAAGAGGAGCCAATGGTGTGTGAATATCCGGATGTGTTTCCCGAGGACTTACCAGGCTTGCCGCCTGATAGGCAAGTGGAATTCACTATTGATCTGGAACCAGGAGCATCACCATTATCAAAGGCACCATACAGAATGGCACCTAAAGAATTGCAAGAACTGAAAGCACAGTTGCAGGAGCTGTTGGATCTAGGTTTTATCCAACCTAGCGTGTCACCGTGGGGAGCGCCAGTTCTGTTCGTCAAGAAGAAGGATGGGTTAACGTCGGTACAGAATGCTGAGAACAATGAACCAGAGGAACAATAACGTGGAAGAAGCCCGAGAACCACCTTTGGTTCAGCGGCATGCGATCAAGAAGAAGGATGGGTCAACGTCGGTACAGAATGCTGACATATGTGATGATATGCATTGACTACAGAGAGCTGAATAAGCTGACGATCAAGAATAGATACCCTCTTCAAGGATCGACGATCTGTTTGACCAGCTCAAAGGAGCGAGCATCTTTCTAAGATAAATTTGAGGTCGCTACCATCGGTGAAGATCGGGAAGGAGGGCGCTATAAGACCGCGTTCGGGATGAGGTATGGGCACTACGAGTTTATCGTGATGCCGTTTGGTTTGACCAATGCGCCAGCAGTCTTCATGGATCTGATGAATCGAGTTTTCCATCAGTATCTGGATAGTTTCATCTTTGTTTTTATAGATGATATTCTCGTCTATTCTAAGAATGCAGAGTTACATAGAGAACACCTCCGTACCGTTCTGGAAACATTACGAGCAGAGAGGTTGTATGCCAAGTATAGTAAGTGCGAGTTTTGGCTCAGAGAAGTGATGTTCCTTGGACATATCGTGTCTACAGAAGGAATCAAAGTCGACCCAGTGAAGGTTGAAGCAGTAAGTAACTGGAAGGTTCCGACTAATGCCAATGAGGTTCGAAGCTTTCTAGGCTTGGTAGGGTATTATAGACGTTTCATCGAAGGGTTTTCGAAGTTGGCGAGGCCGATGGACGCAATGTACTCGTGAAAGGAATCAAGTTTTCATGGTCAGAAGCTTGTGAAGCAAGTTTTCAAGAGTTGAAGAAGAAGCTAACAACCGCTCCAGTGTTAGCCGTGCCGGAAGGAAACGATGGGTTTGTGGTCTACACCGATGCATCCAAGCTTGGTATGGGTTGCGTTCTTATGCAGAACGAGAAGGTTATAGCTTACGCGTCTTGTCAGTTGAAGCCGCACGAGTTAAGCTAACCAACTCACGACCTGGAGTTAACAGCAGTCGTTCATGCGTTGAAGATTTGGAGGCACTATCTCTACGGAGTCAAGTGTGAGATCTTCACGGATCACAAGAGCCTTATGTACTTCTTTAAACAAAAGGAGCTGAACATAAGGCAAAGGAGATGGCTGGAGTTGGTGAAGGTTATGATTGCTCTATTAGCTATCACCCGGGGAAAGCCAATGTCGTAGTAGATGCCCTTAGTCGCAAGTCGAGAGGGAAGTTGGGATATCTTCTTACGCAAGAGAAGGAGCTTATTCGAGATTTTGAGAAGCTCAGCCTGGAAGTGATTCATCCGCCGGAATCAGTACAAGGTTTTGTCGTAGCTTTGGCAGCTGAACCGGACCTGAGAGAAGCGATCGTGAGCGTGCAGCGAGGAGATGAATTCTTGGAAAAGATGCGTTTGAAAACGAGGCTAGAAGATAGCAAGGGGTTCACGGAAGCGAAGGACAACGTGCTATTATTCCGAGGAAGGTTATGTGTGCCACTCAATAGGGAATTGAGAGATAAGATCATGAGTGAAGCTCATGAGGCACTATATACAGCTCATCCAAGAAGCACCAAAATGTACAGAGACCTTAAGAGGAACTTTTGGTGGGAAGGGATGAAAAAGGATGTAGTCGCGTTTGTGGAACGTTGTTTGGCTTGTCAGCAAGTGAAAGCTGTGCACCAACGTTCATCAGGATTGTTGCAACCGCTACCAATCCCAGAGTGGAAATGGGAGCACATCGGTATGGATTTTGTGGTGAGTTTTCCAAGGTCAGCGCGAGGAAACACCGCTATATATGGGTTGTCGTCGACAGACTGACGAAGTCGGCTCATTTCTTACTGATTCGGATGACGTATGGGTTAGATAAGCTTGCTCAGCTTTACGTCAGAGAGATCGTACGATTACATGGTGTGCCGGTATCGATTATGTCAGATCGTGACTCGAGGTTCACGTCAAGGTTTTGGAGGAGTCTGCAGGAAGCAATGGGGACCAAGCTGAATCTCAGTAAAGCCTTTCATCCTCAAACAGACGGTCAGTCGGAAAGGACGATTCAGGTCTTGGAGGATATGCTGCGAGCAGAGGAGGAAATTGGGAAGAGATACTATCTTTGGTGGAGTTTGCCTATAACAACAGTTATCAGGCCACCATAGGAATGGCTCCCTATGAAGCGTTGTACGGAAGGAAGTGCCGATCGCCACTTTATCGGGACGAAGTGGGCGAGAAAGATGTTAGGACCGAGATGGTTCGTGAGACGGTCGAGGTTATCGATCGAGATCAGCGAAGGATCAAGGAACCTCGGGACAGCGAAGTCCTATGCGGACAAGCGTCGTACGGATCTTCAGTTCATGGTCGGAGATCGAGTCTTCCTTAAGGTTTTCCCGACGAGAGGAGTTGTTCGATTTGGGAAGCAAGGTATGTTGCGATCGAGGTTCGTTGGACCTTTTGAAGTTCTTGAGAGAATAGGCCCCGTTGCCTATAGGTTAGCTTTGCCGCCTAGCATCGATGATGTTCACGACGTGTTTCACGTTTCGCAGTTGAGAAAGTACGTGTTTGACCCAAAACACGTGATCAAGCATGATCAGGTGGTTCTTGCACAAGATCTGAGTTACGAGGAGAGACCAGTGGCTATCCTAGAACGAGAAGTCCAGGAGTTGAGGAACAAGCAGATAGCGCTGGTGAAAGTGTTATGGAATCACCACGGCGAGGAAGAAGCTACGTGGGAGTTGGAAGATAAGTTCAGGGCTCAGTACCTTGAGTTGTTTCCGTCACGTTTTGGAAATTTCGGGGACGAAATTTTTCTAAGGAGGGAGGGATGTGATACCCTGTCCTTCCTAAGCTTCAGGTTTGCATGGCACGTTTTTTGAGAAAGGTCAAAAGGTTGACTTTTTTTTCTGTGATGTGACCGTCATGAAACCTCAGGCTTTGTGAAGAGTGTCTTATGAAGAATTCATAGACACTAAGTATGCAGGTTTTCGACCACGCACGAAGGTTTAGCACTCCGGGAAAGTTATCGAAAAAACGAACTTTTCATGGATCTTTTAAAAGCACATCTTCTTTATTGTCGTTGTATCCGGTATTTTATTTCGAGTCCATGGGAACCAAGTTTGCTAAATTTGGAGTCCGTTTGCAAAAGTTGTGTCGCTTTTTGTGTTTTTGAAAAATGACCGCTTGCGTAAGCAGCTACACAGCCCCCTACTTTTCCTATACATAGAGGGCTAGGGCCTTTATTTTCAACGTTCATTTTCTTCATCTCTCTGTGTTTACAGATGAGCCGAGCAGCCCCGGGTACGCTGCGAAAGCGCTGGAGGAGTGGGGATCGAGCCGGGGAGGCTCGGCGGCGGCGCCATTGTCCTACTGCCGGCCACCACCGCCGATCAGCCCCTCCCGACAACCCCGTTTTTCCGTTTTTGTCCTTTTCTTGTTTTGATTTCGCCTTTTAGTAGATAGCATAGCATAAAACTCGGGTTTCTAAAGGCACGAGGCGAGAAAACGGCCGGAGGCCGGCCTATTTGGCCACCGAACCGCCGCCGCCCAAGGCCGCCGTCGTCGCCCCATTAGCCGCTGATTTGGTGGTCAACGGGCCACCTTTTGGCTATGGTCCCTTTAGGTTTTGAGTTTCGGACCATGCATTCTACTAAAGTACCGATCCCGTTTTTCGTGTTTCTTCATGTCGGGATGTTTTACGTTGTTTCGAGTTTTCTAAAGGAAGTACATGCCCGAGTTATCCATTTTCAACATAGTTTGTCATTCCATGTTCCTCGTTATGCATATTGCTTATGTTTCCATTTTCATGCATCGATTTTTGGATGGTTTATCCTGGATTTGAGGATAGGCATCGATTTTTGAAGCTTCTTCACTGCTAAGATTTGTGTCAACTTGCATGCATGTATATTTTGAAGGTACCCTATTATAGTTCTTGATGCCCTGAATATATTTCCCTTCTGCATCGAGTTGATTTGAAAACCCGGAGAGTGCCAAATGTGGGTTCAGAAAGTCGAAAACCCTCGTTTTGCTTCGATCTTCGTTTGGATCACGTTGTTGCTTTGCTTTGTGGGATGTGACCTCAGAAGCTATTCCATCTTGTTACCAGGTACCTACCAATGCGATCAGTGAGGTTGTTGGATCTGTGGATATCTCCCAATTGACGTTCTCGTCTGTTCAGGTTGGGTTATATATGCTTATTTTGAGTTATTTACTCTGAAATTTCAAAAAAATAACCTGTGCGCCATAAAATGTTTTAACGGTTATTCTCGTTCTCGATCCGAGATATGGTTCTATTGTGATTGTGCACGGATCTCTATTCGTGGGTTGATCACCATCTTGAGTATTGATCGAAGGATAGACCCGAACACGTGGTTATGGTTCTGGGCGGATAGACCCCAAGTCCACACGGAAATGATATTGAGGTGGTTATGGTTCTGACGGGGATAGACCCCTGAAGTCCACACCGAGTTAGCCGGCTGGATACGTTCCGGGCATGGGCCGACTGGATACGTTCCGGGCCGAGATATTATGGGCTGGCTGGATATGTTCCGGGCCGAGAGAGAGAGAGATGTGATGGGCTGGCAGGATACGTTCCGAGTCATGGTTCTGTGGTTCTATGATGGGAGTAACAGTAATAAAGAATCAGGTATCGAAAAAGGAAAATCTATTTTGCTTACTTAGAAGTGGATTTACGTTTTAAAACTTTCTAAGGTAAGTGCTCTGAACACGGCATCATGAATTTTATTTTATGTGAAAAACCCCAGCTGAGTGCTTTAGTACTCACCCCAAACTCTTTTTCAAATGTTTTCACAGATGGAGGAGGGCTGGACGGGAGACGCTGAGGGGTTGAGGTGCGGTTTCTTTCATGCCTTCTGCTTCTGCTATTTTGTGATTATATATATGTACTTTGATGTTGATGTATTCTTGTCCCTTATTTTTCTTTCTGATTGGGAACAAGGTTCGTTATGTTATTATGCTGTGAGTCTCGATATGAGCATGCTATGTGGCTGACCGGTCTAGTCAACAGGATGTAATGCTATTTTGCTTCCTTGCATTACTTATATTTTAAATCAAAATCACATTCATTGAAGTTATGGTGTCGATATAATTCTGTTGGTGGATTGTTTGCTCACCCCTCTCCTTCAGGATATGTCATAGTTGTAGAGGAGATGCTGCCCGATTTTATGGTCACATCTTCTTATCATGTATGCTGTATGTATTCCCCCTTCTTCCCCGCTTCTTAACCCCCACCCCTAATCAGACCCCGGTATCCGTGCCTTTCCTCGGGAATTGGGGCGTGACATACCCAGATCTTTTCCAAGGTTAGCAAATTTCGGGATGAAATTTATTTTAAGGCGGATGGTATGTAATAACCCGAAAAATTTATAACTTTTATTAGTGATGGTTAAACCAATTACTTGTGATGCTTAGACCTTAATTATGTTTAAGTTAACCAATGAAATGAATTAGAATCGATTCGGAGATCGAAAACTAGAGAAATAAAAACTAGTGACTAGTCCGTGGGATTAGGGTTTCTAAATAAATTTGAACATGGAATGAAAGATCTAGAATGAATCTTAATAAAAGGATGAATTTCTAGAATCTTCTCACGAAAACATGTGAGAAGCGAAGAATTAGAATTTTAAAGCAGACTTGCTTGGTCGATCTCAAAAGTACTATTCACGAGCCGGATCAAATTTTAGTCCATGCTAATCATTGAAATTAATGAGAACAATAAAAATCATGAAGGAATATATTATTATGAATTTATAATTCATAAGAATCAATTTCTGAACGAAATTCCTGAAGAACTTAACCGAATGCCGGGAATATATACCGGAAAAACCCTAAACTGATCTGAACGAACCGAAACTCAAACCAAGTGTATAAATAAATAAGAAATGATTTATAAGACTCAAATTAATTAATAAAGCTCAAGATTTCGATAGAAATTCGAGTGAGCATAATTTAATCGCCGGACGCTGTTTTTCCGTGATAATTCAGAATTGACTTACCGGATGCAATCCCAACTTCATGAAATTATTATAAACTATGAAATAAGTATTTTTAAGGCTATTTAAGAAAATAAACCTTAAGGTCCCAAAGAGCGATAAAACTTAAAGAATCGATATTTACATGCAAAATCGGGTAATTTGACTAGTCTTTCTCCCAACTACCACCAAGGGCACTCCATATAGGCTTAAAATAGCCCATTTTCAGCAGAATTACAGTATCCATTTCGTGCCTTTCTCTCTCTCTCTCTCTTTGGAAGACAAAATTCTCTCCTGTTTTTCAAATTCTTCACCTTCTCCAAGCTTCAATCCTCCATTCCAACCCTCCAAATAATTTTCTAAGACCATAAAAAGGTAGCATTCATCATTCTCTCCATTTTTAATGGATTAGAATTTTTTTTAGATTTTGTTTTGAATTCTTTCATGAAGAACCCTACTTTTTGTTCTTCATTTTCTTCATGACTTTTGAGCCCCCAAATGCTCTCAAGCCATGAATAAAATATGCTTAGAAATATATTCTAAGGTTGTTTTAAACTTGAGAATTTTTGAGCATGTTTATTATTTTGAATTTTGTTAGAATTGTTTTGAAGAAGATGAAGCATGTTTTGTGAATGATATTTCATATTGTTGTTTGTTGATGTATTAGAAGGATATAGAATAAAGATGGGAATTTTGAATTATTTCTCCTATTTATTTTGTTAGGGCGAAATATATATATAATTTTAAAAATTATTTTGATTTTTTTGTTCAAAAATAGTTGTGGTATAGTGTTTGATATATGATATGAACATCATATATTAATCTTGAAATTATTGAGACACTACTATTTTTCCAAGAGGACCGAAACTATATACATATATTTAAGATTTATTTTATTTTTATTTGTTGAAAATAATATGGTATATGATGTTTAGAAATAATATGAATCTATTATGTTTTGTTGGGAATTTATTAAACACATATATAATATATGTGTGAGGACAAAAAGAATTTCAAGCATTTAGATCATATTATAAATATTTAGTTGATGTTTAAAGTTAATATTTCATGTTTATTGCATATCATAAACATGTTGTGATGTGGGTAGAATTTATTGAGAATATATGTATATATAAGGATATTACCGAAAATATATATATAGTAATGAGCTTGTGTTTTAATTTTAATGTATTATATGAGATGATATTTCATGTTTAGTATATGATATAAGCATGATATAAGTATGAGGTCGTACCTCGTTCCTTGAATTGCTCCTTGATTGGGTTATATTTGGATATTGAACCTTTGATAAGTCCTTCTATGACTTGGGTTGGTATTGAAACCGTTTATTCCTTTCAGTTCATGCATTTTATGAGTAGTTAAATGGTTAATTATAGTTATGTATATATCCATTGCATTATCATACCAGTGGCGATCCATTTGATCATCTTCTTCGGAAGTCGGGTAGTCACACGGATGTACTATCAAAGCTGAGATGTAGTATCCGCCTCTTCAGGTGTGGTCACTACTTCAAGACTCAATCTTTCAAAATCTTTCACCAACTCCTCTTGTTGAGTTAACCTTCTTACAGTATTCGTATCTATCCTTCTGCTAAGTGCATCTGCCACCATATTTGCTTCTCCAGGGTGGTATAAAATTTTACAATCATAGTCCTTGACCAACTCCAACCACCTTCGTTCTCTCATGCTTAGCTCTTTTTGCGTGAAAAAGTATTTCAAACTCTTGTGGTCAGTATAAATCTCACACTTACCCCCATAAAGGTAATTTCTCCAATTCTTCAAAGCATGAACTACTACTGCCAATTCCAAATCGTGCGTAGGATAATTTAGTTCATGTGGCTTCAACTGTCTAGATGCATAAGCCACCACTTTTCCTTCTTGCATTAGCACACATCCTAAACCCTGTTTCGACACGTCACTATAGATTATGTATCCCTTAGAACTATCATGGATAGTCAAGACTATAGCTGTTACCAACTTCTCTTTTAATATTTGAAAGCTTCTTTCGCACTTCTCCGTCCACTCAAATGGTACTCATTTCCGTGTCAACTGAGGGAGTGGTCTTACAATCCTTGAAAAACCTTCGATAAATTTTCTATAATATCCTGCCAGTCCAAGAAAACTTCGTATCTCGGCGGCACTTGTCAGTACTTTCCAATTACTTACAGCCTCAACCTTTGTCGGATCCACTTCAGTTCTTTCTGATATCGCCACATGTCCAAGAAATCCAATCCGATTCAGCCAAAACTCACACTTTGTAAACTTGGCATACAACTTTTCTTTCCTTAGTATCTTCAAGACTGTGCGCGGATGCCACTCATGCTTTTCTTGATTTTTAGAGTTTATCAAGATATCATCGATAAAGACGATCACGAACTTATCCAAGTACGGATGAAACACCCTATTCATCAAATCCATAAAATTGTAGGGGCATAGGACAATCCAAAAAGGTATTACCACAAACTCATAGTGACCATATCTTGTCCTAAAATCCGTCTTTGGAATATCATCCCCATTCACTTTCAATTGATGATATCCGATTGTAGATCTATTTTTGAGAAAACTCCTACACCTTGTAGTTGATCGAAGAGGTCTTCAATTCTCGATAGAGGGTACTTGTTCTTTATTGTAAGTTGATTCAAGTCTCGATAATCGATACACATCCTCATGCCACCATCTTTCTTTTTTACAAACAATACTGGTGCTCCCTGTTTAAACTAAAAACACTATTTTAATTGACTCATAATCGAAAGAGGTGATCGTAGAGGGAAAGTTAACCCAAGTCGTCTCTCAAGAAAAACTTAACAGGGCTTATTGTTCGTGTCGCACATAAAAATGGTAAATTCTAAACACTCTAATACCAACGGGGGTTTTGAAACAAATGAAAATTGAAATACGGAAAATAAAATATAAATGAAAGCAATCTAACTAGGAGTAATCAATCCCTAGTTGATACCCTAAGGAATCACGAATGTGGGAAGTTAAAGCGTAGAACAAAACTAAACTAAATTCATCAAACATAAAGCAATAAAATTCAAAGGAGAAAGATTCAACATAATACTAAATTTCAATATCAAATTGCGTGAAACTTAAATTTATCAAATGCCAGGAGAAATAGAATTAATCGAAAAAGCAATAATCCAACTATAACAGCCCACTATGCTTAAGGACGGATTAGCAGGGACTGTTACTTGGGATGAGAGTTAAGAAGCGGAAAAAGAAAATGAGATATCGAATTGTGAGACATATATCAAGAAAACTTCTAGAACTTCAAAGTATTGGAGATTAAAGAAAACATAATTTACATACGAGAGACTAGACCATCAGATCCTTAACAAAAAGGTTCAACTGATCTGAAGGAATCTAGTTCTCTGAACAAAATATAACTTAGTGTTCTTGCAGTGGAAAACATGTGAAGTACACATATGAAGATGTGCACTCAAGGCTCTACTATCAGCGACAAAAGATTTCTACTGCTCAACTGTAGTAACCCGAAAATCTCTTAGTCCAAACTAGAGCCTAATTAAGCATTAATTAGGGGTTTAAAGGTATTACACCCTTACAACATTTATAAAGAAATGCATAATAAGATAGAAAGTGATAGAAATTCGATTAATTTCTAATCGAATGAGTAGAATTTAGAAGAAGTGGATATTATTCAGAAATGAGTTTTATTATGATGAAATGTGAAGTATGTGGTTATTATTGTGTGTTAGAATGAAAATTTCATTAAATAGAAACTATTCTAAAGAAATTGTATTAATTATTGTTTATGTGAGATTTGTTTATAAAATGAAATGAAATAATGTTTAAGCTATTAAATGGCTTAAATAAATTTATTTTATTTATATCTAGTGATAAAGGAATTATTTTTATAATGTTTGAAATTTATGAAATTAAAGTATAATTATTTGAATTTTTGCATATGAAAGAATAAAATCTATATTTTTATGGTTTACATTCCAACAATGGATTTAATTGTTTTAGATCTTTATATTAATGAGAAAATTTAGTTTTTGCTATCAAAGAATACTAATGTTCAACATTTATAATTTTAGAAAAATGCTTATGCAAATTTTCAAAAACTGTGGAAAAGAAAAGAATATGAATAAAATTAAATAAAACTATCTATATATACATACTTCTAGAACTAATCTTCATATTAAATCATCTTCGACCTCCTTTCTTCTCCCATTTTCGAACTCACACCCTTAACATACACACAAAAATTTTCTTCACTTTCAATCTAAGGTTAAGTGTAGAAATTGTTGGAAATTATTCCAAAGAAGGTAATTATCTTGTTTAATCCAAGTTTTTGTGGTTTAAATTGATGAACATGATATTCTTCCAACCTAGGGTTTTTGAAAATTCTATGATGTGATTTAAGGTTGATTTGTTTAATTTTTGTTATGTTTATTGATTTAATTATGCTTAAGATGCATAAATAACATAAGTTATGGTTTTAATTCTTTAAATTCATGAAGTTGGTGAATTAAAGTATCATGCATGAACCCTAATTTTTGTATGTGAATTATGTGTTATGATTTGATTAAATTGAGTTTAGATATGTGTAATTAAGTGGAAATAAACATGATTTGAGAAAAGAAATTGGAAGAAATTGAATGCATGCAAAATCTCAAAATTTTTGAAAATGTGATGTTGGATGAACTTTGATTTTTTGATTTTATTTGATGTATTTGATATGATTTTAAGATCTATGCTATAAATAATGCTTAAGTTGAATTTATAAGATTTTATGGATTTGAAATGTGAAAATTAGAAAATTAAAGTTTAATGTTAAGTTGTGGATTTATATGATGAACTTTATTAAGATTTGAAGTGATTAAGGATTTATAATCATTGATGATGAATAAGTATGAATATGAGTTGTTTGATATTAAATGGATTATAGATTGAAAAGTTCATGTAATACATAATATACATGGTTGAAGGGCATAATAAAATAATGGTATAGATGGATGAATTTGATCTTGTTTTAAATTGTTAAATGTGGATCTAGACATATGGTGATGATTTTATGAAGTTTTGGATGAGTTTGGTTGATTTGGTATTGAAATGGCGATGCATTTTATAAACGTTACTCTGCCAAAATTTCTTTAGAATTTGTTTATTAATAAGACGTTTTGAGGATTGAATTAGTAAACTTATGATGAGTGTTTAAGTGGAATTTATTCACTTGATTGCCTTGAACTAAGGTTTAAAGTATTATGCATTGATGGAATTAAGTTTAAGTTGTTTAATTTCTTTGAATATGACATGTTATGTGATTTTCTAAGATTAATGTTTATTAAAGAATAAGTTACAAAAAGGGCAATAGCCTAACCTAATCTTAGATTTGAGTAGGACTAAGATTGAATTGTGATATGTTCAAGTCAACAATAAGGTTTGCTAAGTTTTACAAGGAACAAGCAAAGGAAATAGAGAAGTGAAAGACGAAGGAGCAGACGTATTAGAGTGAACAATATCAGGTGGGTAATGCTTCTTAAACTATTTTCTGAACAAAGTTAAATGTTATGTTTCAAACGTATTTCTATGGTGAGAATGATTAAATCACCACATTGTGGGTATGTTTATAATGATTGATTTACCACATTGTGGGTATGACGGCAATTGACCTATCTACGGTAGGAAAATGATATATACTGTGTACAGGTTTATGGCCGTGAGCTTGCAAATGTAGGCCGGTCATGGTATTGGGGAGGATGCCTACTTCCCATTACTGAATGACGTAGATAGGGTATGACCGTAGATGGTAACCTTCAGGATCAACACGGGTATGTGATGCCGGTATGTTATTAAATGTAAATGTGATATGGCAGAATAATAAATTACTTTCATGAAGTACTTAAACAGATTATCTTCTCAACTCGGTGTTAAGCAAAATCAGTAAGCTATTGATTAAAGTTTTTGAAAGTTAATGTTTTGGCAATTACCCACTGAGTACTATCTGGTACTCATGCCCGCAAATGTGTTTTCTGTGTGATGTAGGTTGAGCATGGAAGATATGCGGGCATTGGAGCTGAGCTGGGTCTTTTCTTTTGTTTTGATTAGTTATGCCCGAATGTCATGTCTTCATACATGACATTCACTACTCTTCCGTTGTTGACTCTGTTACTTTGAATTATACTTTTGGGAAACACCTTGTAAATCCTTATAAATGCTTGTGTTCATGTTGTTGAGGCTGTGACCTCGTTTGCTATTGTCGCTTGTTGTTGGTTGTTGGCCATTTTGCAGGTTGGCTTATCCATATTTTAGGGAATATGCCATTCGTTTGTCAAAAATCTTATTTCTTTAAACCAGTCACGGCCTGATTATTTAGTTAATTACCTAATTAGATAGTCGGGTCATGACAGAGTGGTATCAGAGCAGTTGTTCGCTCTAGACCTGTGAATCTTCCTTCTTTGAGCCAACCTTTCTTTGTAAACCTTGAGTTAGAAATAAAAATGCTTGGTAAAAGCTCATTGATTCCACCATCTCTTGACTCAACGGGTAAAGTAAATTGTTATTTGTGTAAGGAAGGTGAAGTGTATGTATTGAAAATAGGTCCCGATTATGGTGAATTTTGTAATGTAGTATGTATGAAAATAAATGATATATGATCGCTTTCGATCAAGATGTAAGTTATATTTGATTATAGGATGACAAGGAGGAAAATTACAACCGAAAGAAGGTCGCTTTGTAGGAAATCTGATTTTAACCCTCTCTCGATGATCTATCTTGGATGTTTAATTCATCATACATTGATTATATTCCTAGCATGTGCCTATATAATTAATTGCAACACGTTGGTGTTTTCTCGTGTTTACCTGTGAATTTGTCGGATAAGAATTGGATCAAGACTCGTGCTTTGATCTTCTGGACTGTATCCCGATTGCCTAAACTCCAATGTCGAGTGAGGACAATCTATGGAGAGTACTGCAGAAATTCTCTTTCTTCCTTCTTGAAAGTTTCGAAAATCCCAACTTTGAGAAGAGTGGTTTTCGAAAATTTCGCTATTAGGATTAGTGTTTGATTTTCTCTCACCTTATATTAATAATGCAACCCTAAATCCTATCTAGATAGAATTTCAGCATATCTAATAAATATAATAATATCTCTTCAGATAGAGAGGATCAAAACAGAGTCCCAGAGGGACTCTACAAGGAGGTGGACAAATTTCATCAAGTAACAGGCCTGGATGGACCAGCCCAGGGATCAAATGTAAGGAATAAAGATGGGCCTCAAATAAATTAATTTTCTTATGTTCAGCCCAGAACATAAATTAATTCATAAACATTTATTCATGCCACTAGAGAATAAATGTTGACTTACCCCTTTATTTCCAAAGTTGAGTCGGGCTAGCACTTAGACTTTAACGAATCCCCGTATTTAAGATATCGCACGTACATTAATTATTTACAGCGTTCTGACTGTTCAAAATAATTAATTACTTTAATTCCTTAAGTAGTACCACTCAACCTTATATGTACTTGAGATAACTCAACCTGCAGGGTTTAGTACAATAAACCTTTTGAGCTCCTTAAGGGGACGCCATCATCCTAAACGGATACGGTGACTCGATACAGGCAACTAGCATGACATACAAGCACTGCCACCACCCAAGATGCGAAGAATATTGGGTTATCTCATGTAACCCTCACTCATAACAAGTCAAAGTGATGGTCAGCAACTCATACTCATCTAATACCTTATCGGGGTTTAGATCAACGTAAAGTCATCGAGATCTAGGTTCTTCACGACGGTCAGATAGAAGAACTCATCTCACTGTGATCCATCAATATGTCGAGACGCACCAAGATAGACAAGCAACTAAGTCAAGTCACTTCTTATCTATACATGACTATTATACCGACAACTCGTCCTCAAGTTGTCTCATTTGTGTTCTTTTATATCTCATTAAGCTCGACCAATCATACGAGACTTACATGATCTACAATACACTATATGATTAACTTATATATGAGATAAAGGGACGTACATATGCAATCAAGTAAACAATTCAGATAGGATATTGTAATAGTGGTAACATGAAACATTGTATACAAGCTCAACCAAAGCGCCCAAAGATACAAATCCAACAATCTCCCACTTATACTAAAGCAAACTTTTAGTATACAATGTGTTTCTCTACTAGCTATTACAAACAACACAACCACTTTGCTTCTCCCACTTCTACAAAAGTTTCTTTTCTAAGTGGGTGCCATCTTGCGCAATCCAAGTCCTGGAATATGCTCTTCGTAGACTTTTTGCGGCAAGCTTTTCGTGAATGGGTCTGCTAGGTTATCTGCAGTACCAATATTTTCAATCAGCACGTCTCCTCGTCTAACGATTTCTCGTATGACATGGTACTTTCTCTCTATGTGTTTGGTTGCCTTGTGGGTCCGTGGTTCCTTCGAGTTTGCCACTGCACCTGAGTTATCACAGTATACTATGATACTCTTGGGCAAACCAGGTACCACATCTAGATCCATGAGGTAGCTTTTGAACCATACCGCCTCCTTAGCAGCCTCCGAAGCGGCTACATATTCGGCTTCCATGGTAGAGTCCGCAATGCATCGCTGCTTTGCACTTCGCCAGGATATGGCTCCTCCTCCCAAGGTAAACACATAGCCTAAGGTAGACTTTTTCTCATCACGGTCAGCTTGGAAATCCGAGTCTGAATAACCCAAAGGCATTAACTATCTGCTTGGTAAACTAGCCTATAATCTCGAGACCTTTTCGTGTACTTGAGTATATGCTTTACCATGATCCAATGAGCTTGTCCGAGGTTAGACCGATATCTAGCTAGTATGCTACCGTGACAGCGTATATCGGGTCTAGTACATAACATTGCATACATGAGACTTCCTATGGCGAGCGTAGAAACTTGTCTCATTTCTCTATCTCCTTTGCGGTCATAGGTGACAGCCTCCTTAGATAAAGGAACACCATGCACGAAGGTGGCAATCCCTTCTTGGCGGTCCGCATGTTAAAGCGAGTAATTATAGTAGCAATGTAAGGCGCCGAGATAAGCTCAACATTTTCCTCTTGCGATCTCGGTAAACCTTGATCCCAAGAATGTACGTTGCATCTCCTAAGTCTTTCATTTGGCGATCGGATAACCAACTCTTTACGTCGATATGACTTCACGTTGTTGCAGTAGAAGGATGTCATCTCGTAAAGTCAAGAAATTCACGTCACCGTTGACATCCAAGCGATACACACAACTTTTGTTAGGAAGCTGGGTAAATCCCTAGGACTTTACCACCTCATCAAAGCGTAAGTTCCATGATCGGGAAGCTTGCTTAAGTCCATAAATGGACTTCTTAAGATTCCATACTAGATGTTCTTCACCCTTCACCACATAACCTTCGGGTTGCTGCATATAGATGTCTCTACCTTCTTCAAGGTAACCGTTTAGAAAAGAGATTTTCACATCCATTTGCCAAACCTCAAGGTTCAAGTGAGCTGATATGGCCAGAAGAATTCTGATGGACTTGAGCATTGCTACAGGCGAAAAGGTCTCATCGAAATCGATGCCCTTAATCTGAGTGTACCCTTTCGCCACAAGCCTGGCTTTAAAATCCGAAACCTCTCCATCTGAATCTCACTTCCTCTTGTATACCCACTTACTACCTATGGCTTATTTGCCATCTGGTAGAGGTGTCTTTTCGTATACATCCATAGCTGTTATGGACTCAATTTCTAAGTCCATAGCGGTGTGCCATGATCTTGCATCGTTGTCTCAGATCGCCTCCTTTGTATGTCCATGGGTCGATTCTGACCGCTTTCGTTTCCTAGGACTAAATCCAAAGATTCACCCATGAACATAAATCGCTCGGGTTGACGAATAACCATCCCACTACGACGAGGCGCTATTGGCACAATGACAACGGTGGGTACAGTAACCTGTGGTTCTCTATCTTGCACAACTTGCTGGATAGGTGCCACTTGTACAGTCGATATCTGATAAACGCGCATTTTACACGTTTATTGTTGATTTCTAAAGATGATTTTAGATCGATAATGTGCGTTTATGTCTTGGATCTCAATGCTTTTACATATTTTTGGAAGATACTGCTCTTGGGTTCCGTTTTGGTGTTTTGTAGGCTTATAAGTTGAAAACCGAAGCATGGAACGAAGAACGAGCAGACGAGGGTAGAAATGAGGGCCTAGCGACCGCCTTCGCGGCCGCTAGCCAGACCGCTAGTCATCAAGCACGAGCGCGAGCGCGCATGTTGCGAACAGACGAAGGCTCGCGACCGCTAGGTCGGCCGCGAGGAAACACCAACACAAGCAAGGAAAGGCCATGGCACGCGAGCACTCCCAGCGGGCGCGAGACGTGCCCGCGACGATTTTATGTGCGACGCGACCATACCTAGCGACCGCGAGGTGTGACCGCGAGGCGAATCAGTACGCGAGCGCCCTACCGAGAAACGAAGAATGGCCGAGAAGAGGTGTTCCCTCGCGACCGAGCTCGCGACCGTGAGCCCGGCCGAGAGGCATGGCGGCTGATGCAAAAATTAGGGTTTCAGCCCTAAATCTGTAAATAGGGCATTGCCCCCTCGCGCTCCTAACCTTCCCAGTAGCGATTTTACACGTTTTTCCTCAGTTTTTCTCTATTTTCCATTTATTTTCACATTAGTTTTGATTTAGATTAATTCTAGCAATAGTTTTCCATCGTTCTAGCTTTAGTTCTTCGCATTGTTAACGTTTTGGAATGGTTTGGTCCGAACGAATTACATTCTTTTCCCGTTTTCCACCGAGGTTGGGATTTGAACCCAACGATTGGTCTTCAGACGTCACCCTACGGGTTTTATATATTTAATTCATATTTTTATGATTATTTCGTATTTTATTTCGTTATTTAGGTCTAGCTAAATTTCTGTTCTAATCCTAGGGTTTGCATGATTCTATCCTATATTTTGTGATTCCTACTATTGTTATTTACCTTCCTGGCATTGATTCATGATTCTTGGTGCTTAATTATATGTGTTGATTTACGATCAATCTTGATGCATATCATAGTTGTCGATTAATTACGTAATGCTTTAATTATCAATCGATCTTGAATGCATGATACGGATAAGCCTTGAGTCGAGCCGAGATAGGAACATTCGTAGGAAGCATATTCTTTGTGATCCTTTTGGAGTTGCTTGTTTTCCTCTAGAGGCGTAATGATAATAGGAAAATTAGTAATCAGCTCGTCACAATTGTCGAATCAAGTTGTTGGCTACATATGTGATCTTCCATCTTGTGCGGATTAAAGCGGTTAATAATAAGTAGGATAAACATCGTAGTTGATAGGATTAGTGCATCCCTAGGGTTAGTCTTTCTTCATAGTTATCTCTTTGAGTTTTTATTGCTTTAGTTTATTTTCTTCTTTGTTACCTTTGCTTTGGATTTAATTATCGAAGCCATAAACCTATACAAACCAAATCGTTCTTCGATAATGATGAAGTTTCGTTGAATTAGCTTCGTGTTTTCGGATTGCAATCCTCGTGGATACGATACTCGACTTACCTTATACTTGCGCGTTTTTCGTGTGAGAAAAGTGAGCGATCAGTATCTCCAGTGGAACTCGACCCACTTCAATTTCTTGAAGTATTTGGTGTCGATCCCTCCCACTAGACACAACATCTCGTACCTTTGGTTTAATCGGTGGCGGAATACGATCATCTTCTAATTCTTGAAGAATGATTTCAACTTTGGATTTATGGTTTTTCTTATAATCCTCTTCTAAGAAACGGGTATTAGTGCTAATAATGACCTTCTAATCCTTAGGACTATAGAAATAACCACCCTTCGTTCCTCTAGGATAGCCAATAAACAGTCTTGCTTCGGATCTAGCCTCCAACTTGTCGACTTTCTTGCTCAAAGACATGTGTCGGATCGCCCATATCCTTATGTGGTTTAAACTAGGCTTGCGCCCAAACCATAACTCGAAAGGGGTCTTATCGACTGACTTGGACGGTACTAGATTTAGCAAGTATGTCGCTGTTTCTAAGGCATACCCCCAGAACGAAATAGGCAACGTTGCATAACTCATCATTGATCTAACCATTTCTAAGAGAGTCCCAATTCTTCGCTCTGACACATCATTTTGCTGTGGTGTGCCCCGTGTAGTGAGCTCGGAGGTAATCCCACACTACACCAAATAGCCCATGAACTCGTTACTGAGGTATTCACCACCGCGATCAGACCGCAGTGACTTGATACTTTTACCTAGCTTCGTCTCCACTTCAGCCTTAAATTCTTTGAATTTCTCAAAGCATTCAGACTTGCGATGAAGCAGGTATATGTATCCGTACCTTGAGTAATCGTCGATGAAAGTGACAAAATACTGCATCTCCACGAGCTTCGTTGACATAGGTCCACACAGTCGAATGGACTAGCTCCAACCCTTCTTTGGCTCTATAACCCTTCGCCTTGAAGGGTGCGGGTCGACATCTTTCCTTCTATACGTGATTCGCAGATCGAGGAGCAGATGGCGTAATATCACCAACGCTTCATTCTTAGCCTGTCTTTGGATCCTATTTAGATTGATGTGACCTAATCTAATATGCCAGAGAAATGTTGTGTCATCTAGCGAAGAAGACTTCCTCTTCTTAAGGTTTGATGTAGATGCAACATAATGAAAGGTATTTTACTAGGCAGAAATAGTGTAAAGTAAATTATTTAAAGTGTCATTACAGATAACTTCGTTATTTCTTATGATAGAAACACCACTATCAAAAACAATCGAATATCCATGAATAAATAGTTTTGAAACCAAAATAAGGTTCCATGAAACTCCGGCACATATAAAACGTCTTTTAATACTAAAACTGTTCTATCAAAGCATAAAGAAACATCTCCGAATGCAACAGCCTCGACTTTCGCGCATTACCCATGGAGATCGTTATCTCGCCATCATGCAGACTCCCTTGTCCGGGAACCCCGCAGGTGTAACAAACATGATCGATTGCACCGTATCTACTACCCAAGAATGCGTAGAGCAAGTCGCTAAACATGTTTCACATTAAAGCAAATGGCGTACTTGAGCCTTGAGCATAGGGCATTTAGCCTTCCAATGCCCGCCAGTCTTGCACTTGAAGCACTTGCCCTCTCCTTGGCTTTTCAAGCCTCGGTGGCAACCATGTTCTTGCTCCCACTGGTTCCTTTGCCTCTACCACCTTTGGCACCCCTTTTTCTTCTTCCATTTTTCAACGGAAAATTTGGGCCCTTAGATGTGCTAGCAAGGGCATGTGCTCCTTTCCCCATGACACCTTCCGCATCCACGAGATCATTATGTCACGCCCCAATTCGAGGAAGGCATAGATGCGGGGTGTGATTAGGGTTAAGGGTTAAGAAGCGAAGAAGGGAATACATATAACATACATGATAAGAAGATGTGACCATGAAATCGGGCAGATCTCTCTATAATTAGACATATCACAGAGGGGAGGGTGCACAAACAATCCACCAATGAATAATATCGATACCATAACTTTGATAGACGTGATCTTGATTTATTATAAGTAATGCAAGAAAGCAAAATAGCATTACATCCGGTCAACTAGACCGGTCAACCACATAGCATGCTCATATCGAGACTCACGTAGAATAACATAACAAATCTTGTTCCCAATCGAGAAAGCAAATAAGGGACAAGAATACATCAATATCGAGTCGTATATAACATAATATCGGAAGCATAGCATGAAGAACCGCACTCCACCCCTCGGCGTCGCCCGTCCAAACCCTCCTCCATCCGTGAAAAGATTTGAAAAGAGTTGGGGTGAGTACTAGCGCACTCGGTGGGTTTTATCATAAATCAAAAGAATCATGATGCGTGTTGAGCACTTACCTTAGAAGGTTTTAAAACGTAAATCCACTTCTAAGTAAGCAAAATAGATTTTTCATTTTCGATACCTGATCCGTTATTACTATTGTTCTCATCATAGAACCATGAACCACGGCTCGGAACGTATCCCGCCAGCCCATCACATCTCATTCATTCGGCCCGAAACATATCCAGTCAGCCCATGCCCGGAACGTATCCAGCCGGCTAACTCGGTGTGGACTTCAGGGGTCAAATCCCCATCAGAACCATAACCACCTCATTACCATTTCCGTGTGGACTTCCGGGGTCTATCCACTTCAGAACCATAACCACGTGTTCGGGGTCTATCCCCTTACGATCAGTACTCAAGATGGTGATCAACCCACCGAATAGAGATCCGTGCACAACCATGATAGAACCATATCTCGGATCAGAGAACATTAATACCTTCACCCAAACATTTTACGGCGCACATGTTTTATTTTGAAATATCAGAGTAAATAACTCAAAATAAGCATATATAACCAACCTGAACAGACGAAAACGTTAACCGGGAGGTATCGACGGATCCGATGACTTCACCGATGGCACTGGTAGGTACCTGGTAACAAGACGAAACAACTTTTGGGGTCACTTCCCACAAAGCAAAGCAACATCGTGATCCAAATGACGATCGTAGCAAAATTAGGGTTTTCGACTTTCTGAACCCACATTTGGCACTCTCCGGGTTTTCAAATCAACTCGATGCAGAAGGGAAATATATTCAGGACATCAAGACCTATAATAGGGTACTTTCAAAATATGCATGCATGCAAGTTGACTCAAATCTTAGCAGCGAAGAAGCTTCAAAAATCGATGCCTATCCTCAGATCTAGGATAAACCATCCAAAATCGATGCATGAAAATGGAAACATAAGCAATATGCATAACGACGAACATGGAATGATAAACTATGTTGAAAATGGATAACCTGGTGATCGCTCACTTTTCTAACACGAAAAACGTGCAAGTATAAGGTAAGCAGAGTATCGTATCCACAGGGATTGCAATCCGAAAAAACAGAAGCTAATTCAACAATAATTCATCATTATCCAAGCACAGAATTTGGGTAGTTAAGATTTTAGGGCTTCGGACTTCAATCTAAAGAAGATGTAATCAAACAGAAAATAAAAGAAAGCAATAAACACTCGGATGGTAAAAACAGATAAGGAAGTCTAACCCTAGGGATGCATTAATCCTATCCACAACGTATGTTTATCCTGTTCAGATAGCCAATTTTAATCCGCATAAGATGGAAGATCACTTATATAACCAACAACTCGATTCGACAATTGCGGCATGAATTACGAGTTTTCCCTATCATTCTAGGTGAAAACAAGTAACTCCAAAAGGATCACTAAGAATATGCTTCCTACGAATATCCTATCTCAGCTACGACTCAAGGCTTGTTCGTATCATGCATTCAAGATCGATTGACAATTAATACAATTACGTAATTAACCGACAACTAGATATGCATCAAGATTGATCGTAAATCAACACATATAAATAAGCACCAAGAATCATGAATCAATGCACGGAAGGTAAATAGCGATAACAGAATCACAACATATAGGATCGGATCATACAAACCACAGGATTAGAACGGAAATCTAGCCAGACATAATAAACGGAATAAAATACGATTTAATCATGAAAACGGAAATTAAATATATAAAACCCGTGATGAAGCGTTGGATGAACAATGGTTGGTCTTGGATCCAATCCCAAGCGAAAGAACGGAGAACAATGGAAAACGATCGGACAAAACGTTCCGATCGATAACAAATCGAAGAACTAAACTAGAACAATGCAAGAATTAAATCTAGAACTTAACGAAACTAAAGAAAAGCAAAAGCAGAGGAAAACTGAATAAAAGGCTCTGCGGGGTCTGGTGCGGAGTGCGAGGAGGCGCGGGGTTGATCACTATTTATAGAAAAGGGTGGAAACCTAATTTCTCATCTGCCGCGCCGTCTCATGATCGCTAGCTCGACCACGAGGTATCTCCCCGCTCTTCTTCTTCGCGGTCTCGCTCGCTTCGCGAGGTAGCCTCGCGGCTTCAAGCTAGCGACCGCTAGCAGGCCGCGAGAAATCGTCGAGAGCTATCTCGGCTTTGGGCGTATGCCTTTCGCGACCGCGACTTCGGCCGCCTTCCTCTCGACGCTCATTGGGTGCCTCATTGCCACCTAGCGGTCGCTGGGTCGACCACTAGGCTGGTCGTGGGAGCTGAGGCGGAATGTCATTTGGGTCGTCTTCGTTCCTTGCTTCGATTATCAACATATAAACCTACAAAACGTCGAAGGAACACCCAAGAGCAGTATCTTCTAGAAATAGATGAAACATTAAGAATCGATACATAAACGCACATTAAATGATCTAAACTCATCTTTAAATATCAACAATAAACGTGTAAAATGCGCGTTTATCAAACCCCCCAAACTTAAAGCATTGTTTGTCCTCAAACAAAAACAGAACAGAAAGACAAAAGAAAGATCAACGAGCGTAGCAAAGAGGATAACCATTATAAGCCTCAGAAACATATTAACGCTCAAAAACATTAGCACACATGACGACGTTAGCCAACTCAACACAAACAACCATCGAGGGCAAAAACTCATTTAATTCAACCTCACTGCGGTATGTGTGTAAAATATAGGATACACTCAACTCATAAAGAAATGCGAGCGTGTATACACTCAACGATCAATGCAATGCAACATCTTACCATAGGCTTGCTGCTTTCTAATATCTCCACCGCATCAATGTGTTCGAATTAGGATCAAAGAGGTCTTTTCATAGGTTATAATGTAGGCACATTGGTTAAGGTAGGATAATATATGGCTAAGTGACTCAAAAATATTCCAAGCACCCCCATTTATACTTTTCAATACATATGGACTTTGTCCATTTTCCTCTTCTTTCCCAACGTGCTAAATCGACGTTTTATGCCTCATAAGGTACCTATACTTTGATTAACGACCCTTTATGCTCAAAACACATATTGAACTTATCATTGCTTTTTCTTTTCTTTTCTAGAGCTTATAGGGTTTATTATTTTTCAAACGGGTACCCTTTTTCCACCACAAATGTATTTCTCTAAAACTAATGTTTCTCGCCATAACTACATCAAAATTTCAACCCCTTTTGGTTCCCATATCCATCCTCACCTCCTATAATCCGGTTAATCGAAAGGAAAAGTCTAATAAAAGCTCAAAGAAGGCGACAAATGGTATACATCATCGGGTTAGTGTTTGGGTGAAAATGTGGTTAACAAAGATGGCCTTTTATCCTTTCCAAATTCGAAACACATATTGCAATCTCGACACAGAAAAACGGCAAGTTCTAGAAGATAATCACATGCACGATATCACACAATTAACCGAAACTGTATCAAGATATGTATACAGTGAAGCTCAAGTCTCATAGGATAAGCAAATGGTGAAAAACAACAAGCCTAAGCACTCTCACGTCATTCATTCGTCGTTTTTCATGCGTCGTTTTCTAACATATCATGTGCACTATCATTGAATTTCACAAAAATTTTCTATCGTCATTAGCCACATGGATTAACAACTTCACTTAACTCGTTGATCGACAGACACAACACAAAACGAAAGACAAAAGACCCGACAAAAGCCCCAACATATAATAACTTAACAAAACAATGCAAAACATAACAAGGACTCTCAATCATATCACACTCGACCTCCCCCCAAACTTTTTGTCAGCGATTGTGCAATGGAGGCAATAATGTTTGCGAAGAAGAGTGATTGGGAGAGACCGAACCTCATATGTTGCGCTACTCCGTGATTGTGAATCCTCACCATTGATGATATACATTGGGACTTAAAAAACAAACAAGCAAGACACAAGAAAACAACGCAAAACAAGAAAAACACGGCGAAAAACAACATAAAGCATCACTACTACAAATTTACCTTTCTCTACACCTCATAGACTACGCTTTTCCTTTAAAATCGTAGTCTATAGGTATAGACTACGCTTTTTATCAAACCGTAGTCTATGTGCGAATTTTTGAAATATAGACTACGGTATACTTAATATGCGTAGTCTATACTATGCAATGATATACGCTTAACAAAAGCGTAGTGTATGTCGTGTTTTAACATCCAATACACTACGGTTTATAAAAAGCGTAGTCTATGTATATAAATTTAAAAGAAAAAAAAAAATTACGGGGTGAGATTCGAACTTCGACATATGAGTAAATTAACATATGTCTTAACCATTTGCATTTATTTGGACTTGGTCAAATTTTCTCATCCTTCACTCCCGCCCTTCCCTCCCTCCTCGCGACCAACACTCACTCTCTCCTCTCCTCCGCTCTCTTAACCACCGATCCATCTCTATCATCTTCACTCTGCCGCCGCTCTTTTCCTTTTCGGCGAGTCACCGTCGGTGGCGACCACCGCGCCGTCATCTCCTCCCTATCCCCCTACTCTCATTCCCACTCCTCTCCGTTCTCACTTGCACACGAGAGAACAAATCTCTCTCTTTCTCGATCCGTCGTCGCTTGAAATCCAAGAAAGAGTCGCGCTCAGCATCCAAATCCAAAGAACGCCGTTGGTGCTCGCCATCGAGCCATCTCCTTCTTCGATTGGAACCTGAACAAATTATCAAGGTTGAGAATTATCTCGAATTTATTTCGATCTAGGGTTTACTTTGGGATTTACTATTTTGGAGATGAATCGGATCCGTTTGATTAGCTCGGAGGTCTCTTAGTACTTAGGGAAACCGGATTGTGTATGATATTATTGGACTTAATTTGGAATTTTTTGATTTGATTCGATTGTAGAAATGAAATTGGATCGATTGTGCGGATTATTTAATTTGGTAATTTGACATAAACTCGTGGATCGGGAATTAGGAAAAGCAGTGATCTTCTTTGTTTGTGGGAGATTAAGCGATTTCTTGCGCATGGTGTATAATTATTGGGCAAATACTTTCTATTGTAACCGATCAATTCAGTATTGCATTACGGATGTTACGCTTGGTCCAAGATTGATTTGGTATATATTTATTGTTTTGTCACATTAAAGCTATCAATCAATTTTACTAGTTCAAAGTCGTCCATCTTTAGTGATAACCTTTCACAGAGCCCATCTACGAAAAAACAAAGAATTACTTTTTTTCACTGTTGATTTATTACATTAGACATATCTTCGAGTATAAAATAATGATTTTGGTGTTCTTTGAATGATATGATATTTTGGAGTTATAAGTTTGTAAAATGAGAATATGTTGGTTTGATTATTTTTCAATTTGAATTTGTGGTTAATATGGAGGATAGAGTATCGTTGTGGTTAGGATGAAGAGTGATTGTTTAATTGGCGGAGCGAGTCCGAATGATGCTTGATTACGATGGATGATATGTATTTGGAAAAAGTGTTAGTAAAAAGAAAAGCAAATGTGATTTCAAGAGTTTTGCATATAGGAGAATTGGAAATAGGAGTTAAAACATAACCAAACGTACTCCATATTTCCAAGCATATTGATCAAGGTTGGCACTTTGAGCTCTACATTCAAAGTTGGTTGTAGTGGAAGTCCTTGGTGTTGCTCCTTTAAAATATCTTGAGCCATCATCACATTCATATAGTTATTGAAGTTTTCTACTCAAATTGATGATCTGTGTTGTAAGAACGTAACTCGTTCTTACATATAGCTTATAACTTTAATGTTAAGTTTTTTTGAACTAGGGATGCATTCCAAATTACACACTCGTGTCATTTGAAATTGGGTACCGATAGTGCTTTTACGTGTAGGATAAAGTTTAAGCGTATTGATTGCATGATGGACACCCTAACTCGTTATTTATCGTGCATCTATCGCTGGCTACTTCTAGTATCACTAGATGATCCAAATAAGAAGATCATCTTGCGCATAAGTGTGGTCAGTATCAATAATTGCACAAGATGACCGGCCCGAGCTAGTATCCTTCCTTTTAAGTTTGATCAATGACCAGCCTAAACTTAATCTTTGGTAAGCCCTTTCTATCCTTATAATTTATTGGCACCTTCCGGAGGAATAAGCTTAATACTAGCTACTTCGCAGATGCATGGGGCTTTAAGATGCTCGGTTCTTCTTACGTCGGACATGGATGATAAGATGGTTCGAAAATTATCCCGCTTTTGTTCCCATGCTTGCACACCATTGTATCATCTCCATGGGTTTATCTCTTTCATTGTCTCGCATGCTAGATTCATTTTATAAATTTCTGTTGCAAACTATAAAAGAACATAAGATTGTTTGATGTTTTTAGTCAAATGTATATATGAAGTGTGGCACTTTGAAATTGACCTTTACTGCGTAAACATGTAGATGACATTTTTACGCTTGTAGTTTTTTTTTTTTTGCTTGCTTATTTCATTTTCTATCAAGTTCAGCTAGAAAAAGCTTTAACTTAGTTTGATGGTAGGCGTGTTCAAGTGACCTTTCTAACCATGTCTAGTACAATTGGCCTCTCTTTGACATAGACATAGTTGTTGTTTATTTGAGATGGCTAACAAGTAACGATTCCATATATCTTATCAAATACATAATGATGTTTACAAGTGTGGCTCACGATCTCGACTCGCATAAATCCAATAAGCTTGTTAATTTAGTTTACTATTTTGCTTCTTTAATATCAAAATGAGCATGTGCTTGTTTATAACGAATTAGTTACACTCACTATTATTGATCTTTGCGTGTGGTTTACCATTATTTTAAGTGAAGCCACCATTATTGATATGCGTGTGGTTCTACTTCTAATTTTGTATTTCTTTTATGTAATAGTGATAAAATCATCAAAATAACATACTTGTGTATATATATAGGGTGATACTTACTCATCATAGAATTGTCAAATTGTTGGATTGGTTCGAGTTAATCTATTGTCATTATCGTTGCTATATCTAGCATATTCGCCCTTGCCGCCATCGCTGTTGTTATAACTAAGGTAATTCTTAATTATAGTATTAACGATTAGACGTAAACATTATGCTTAAAATTTCAAGATCTATGGATTGGGGTGATAAGTTCACCAAGTTATGTGTTAGAATATAAGTTCACGAGGTTTCAAAGGTAACTCGCCCTTCTTGCATGTATCAATCTTGTGATACTCGTGTTGATGCTTGTTTAGCTGCTTATTTTGTGGCTTATGTCATTGAGTAATAAAAATTCTTAAATGGTATGAAGGAATAAATAGAACATTATGTATTCGGGATCGAGCCACAGCATCTTTCTCCTTTTATCTTAATTTTCTTGAAAGATCTATTTGGAACTATTTATGAATTTAAATCCGCTCTTATAAGTCCGGTTTTTCGTATCAATAACATGGAATTTCGCATATCGCTCTAGTTTTGAATGAGGTTGACAAACTCTCTAGGAAGCCCAGACTCCTACTTAATAACAATGGAGAAATATAGTGCATCTTGCGGCTAATTCTCTCTGTAATAGCTTTTCTAAGGTCACCAAGCCATCCGCTCTCGTTGTCTCGAACATGCGCATAAATGCACCAATGAAGCGAGAGGTCATTGTCTCTTATGTTTCACTCGCTTATGATGTGTGAGGTCATAATTTGTGCTAATATGTAAATTTGTTAGACTTTAATAAAATACTTGTTTAAAGTATGTAGCGGTATGGTCACAGTAATAACGATAGCATTTTAACATAACATAGTTTTCTAGCACATTCTTATGCTCGTGTTGATGTACTACTTTTCCATGTTAGATCACGAAGGTATTGGAATTTATTGGCGAAGGAAGATTGCAACTCCCACCGGATTTGCCGATCGAATAGCACAAAGAATCTAATCGAAGCCAAGGAGGCAATACTATTATTTGAGACTTGTCGTGTCCAACAGAGTTGAGATCTGTTTTGCACTTATAAAAATTATAATAAACTCTTACTACTTTAGACATACATTATAGGTATATTCGCAGAAAGTGTTTGTTTATTTGTAGAAAGTGTCGTTGTGGAAGAAGGTACATGTCATATACGTTTCTTTTTCATAAGGAAGATCATAGCCCATATAGTCAATGCTCATTTTCTCTCGCATCATATACATGTAATAATGGTTATCACTTGTCTTTAGATTTTTTTGTTTAATTCAAGAGGGCAATGTTTTTGTCTAATCCACTTTTATGGGATGAAAGAGTTCATCATTTAGGTGAACTTTTAGCCACCTATAGGTAATTATGTAGAAGACATAAGCCGGTGGTTACGAATGCATGGTTTCTTGATTATTCTTCTAAAATCTTGTCAAAATTTCCGGTTTGACATTTGAATAGATAGATATCTCGACTCTAAAAGTTGGAAATCTTTCAACCCATGTATTTGTACTATTTAATACTAATTCAAATTTAGTTTTGTAGATTTTGCGGCTTTTGCTCAGCATATGTTTTAAATCTTGGAGATTTTTCTTTATCCCGAGGAAATCTCGTGCTTAAGTTTTCATATTCATGGCACGGGTAATTTGCATTAATGCGACTATGATAAGGCAATCCTTCAGGTGTCGATCTTCTCTTTCGCCTATGCTACGGACTCAAAGAAATTTCTTACCTTGTTTTCAATTCAGATGCGGTGAGCATCCCTAGCCCTTCATGGATGCAGACTAACTTTCGAGTTATGAGGATGTGTATAATGAGCAAAGCATTCCAACTATGATCACATGGAGCTATGGAGGCGAGGAAGTCTCGTGGAGGTTCATGGGACATTGGAAGTCAAGGTTATTCCTTATCCGCTTAGTTCTTAAATCCATTTAGTTTACGTTATTATAGATTATGAGCACATTTTAGATCATCTTCCATGTGAGGCCCTTGCAGAGGTCGGGAAAGACTTCACCATCATGAAGGTACTTCTTCGGAGTTTACCAAGACAGTTTCTTGTAGATGGACAATGGAGGCATTCCCGATCTTCCGGGAAATGTAATGATTCAGAAATTTTATAATGTTTTGGATTTGCGAGGTAACATTTGTTTTAATCCTTTAAATTACATCATCTTGCTTCTCATGAAAGCTCTCACCTCTATAATTTGTTCTAGAATAAGGAAGAAGTACAAAAACTGGGCAAGAGCAAGTAGATTATTCGTCCTACGGTAGGAAAAGGATAGAGTTATCACTCCTCGATCGCGGGACTTCAATGCTGTTACTTGACATAATTACGAACGCGGAGTTCATTGATTATGGCCCTTATCATGCACTATGGTTATTCGTCCCTACGGCTATGCCATTTGGGAAGCAATTCGGGTTTATTGCCTTTTCTCTCTCGGTCCCTGCTCGTTAGGGTTTCAAGTTTTATGCTAATTAGTTTCTTTAATTGGTGCGGGAGTATTTGAATTTGAAGTTTAAGGAGACCGGTCATAGCAATATGTATTTCCTCGTGTGAGTTTTATCCATCACTAGTATCCGAGTATTGGATAGTCATATGATTAGTTTCGCTTTAAATTTTTGGTTATGGCGGTTGAAGTGGTGGTGTGTTGGAATAAAATCAATTTACTTTCTGATGAGCTTGTGAGTTGTTCTAAAGATCGAACTCAAATCGGTGGCCGTGTCCAATCAATGATTTGTTTCGGTCTAATCTTGTAGTTTCATATGCAAAAGGACAAAATGTTATGATGGGGTTGAAGAATAAACAATGTTGTTCGTTGTCGCCTCTTTGAGGATTAAGAAGAATCCTTAGAGGATGTCGTGATAGAATTTCTTGAGTTGGTTATAGTATCTCAAATCACAAGAATTCAATTTTTTTTTTTTTCTTTTCTTTTTTGTTTGGGTTGGGGAGTTGAGTTGTATCTTTAGCTAGGATGTCATCACTTTTTGGGATTACTCATTCCTTTGTAACGTGTTATCCCTTTTCTAATAAAATTTGTTGTTTTTTCTTTTAGAAAATAGTTAGTATTAGTAGTATCATATATAAAGCCCAGGTTGCTAGTATGAGTTTTGCATGTACTAGAACTCTAGAAACAATTCAAATTTCATTTTATTATCTTCTTTTTGTTTAAAATAATACCCTAAAACAAATGCTTTCATTAAGAAATGTGGAGTTCGTAACCTGCTTTTCCTTATCTTTCTTGTCCTCTTTCCTTGATTTTGATTCCAAACAAGTAAATTGTATTTCCGCACTATCCGAGGTCCTAAATAAAATTTTGAGTTACTATAATTTCATCATTCAAAGCCTAGCATCGACAAGTTATTTTTCACATCCGTGTATTAGCATTATCTTTGTGAAAATAGGATCCTTCTCCGTAAATCTTGTACTAGTTGAAATATCCATACCTTTTAGTTTTAGTATTCAATCCCATGGTTTAAGCTTTTCATTCTCTCCCGGTGATAGTATCATCTACTCTTTTGGTTGTTTCGGTAAAAGACATTTATTCCTGTTAATAACTGCAGTTGATGTCACGAAATTGACACCTTTTGTCCTCCGACCACAAAATTACCAAAATTTATTTTGAACCTCTGATTGTGCTTAATACTTGTAATTGCACTTTTTTTATTTTATTTGTTATTTTTATGTTTTCGAGTTGGAGTACTTGTAATTCTATACTCTTAGATATGAAACAAGCATGTTTGAGAATAGTGACATTCCTCAGTATATTGAGCATCTTAATATCTATCGACTTGGGTGATTCAATCGCAATAATAATTAGGTAGCACCATCTTGTGAACATTACGTATAGATTGCAATAATTGAACTTAGGGTTTGGTGTCTTTTGAACCTTCTCTCATTTGCTCCATTTTAAGCTATAGGTATTCTTTTCTTAGTTAGTTCTTTTTCTTCTTCTTACTTTCTTTTCCCTTTATCTTCTATTGATAACTTCTTAAATGTTATTGTAGCTTTCCAAAGATTGTCTTGTGAATTTGCTTGATTGATGTCGGTGGCGTCACAGGCGCGAAGAAGTTTTGTTCTCGACTCCGGATACAATATCATTATGAATCGATTTCATTCTTTAAAGCATTCTTTTTATTTATTTAGTATTTGTGAGTTCTTGGGTTATCCTCATTAAGTTATAAATCTGCGGCCACCTCAAGGTGAAAGATGCATAATTTTTGGTGTTGATCTTGTTTAAATAACTTTGAGTCCTCAGATATGGTTTAAATGTCGCATAACAAAAGAGGTATCTCTTAACCACATATGCACGGTTTTATATCACACCTCCTAAGTGCGACACGTAATACAATTTTTTATATGGAGTAAAGATGTATAAATTTAAAGTCTTATTGCAAAATCTTGATACGGTGCGCCGCAACCACTACTACAAAACCACTTTTCTCTACACCTTATGTATCACGCCGTGAAAAGCAGAGTTCAGTATAGACCACGCCATCAAAAGCGTAGTCTATGTGCGAATTTTGATATAGACTACGCTAACAAAAGCGTGAGTGCAAAAGCGTAGTCTATGGTGGGTATAGACTACGCTAACAAAGGCGTAGTGTAAATGCGTAGTCTATGGTGGGTATAGACTACGCTTAAAAGCAGAGTGTATGTGCGTGTTTTTATAAAAAGCGTAGTCTATTCCTAAATTAAAAAAAAATAAAATAAAATTCACAAACGTGAGATTCAACTCACGATGTGTGGGTTATTAACATGACACTTAACCATTCCACCAACAATTCAACATCTCTCATATGTGGGCTTTATTTATATTTATATTATAACTAAAACCTGAATTTACAATACTTAATTCACTTGTTTCGGACAATTCAATACTCCCGCCCTTCACTCCCGCCTGCGACGATACTGTATTCTTCACCTCCTCGCTGGCCACCGTTGTTCCATCGCCGCCGCTGTCATCCGCCGCACTCCACATTCTCTTCCGCCGTCGCCGCCGCCGTCGCCGCTCGGTGAGTTCTCTTTCTTCCTCGTCTGCAATTTTGTCTTTTTAGAGAGAGACAGAGAAATGTATTATTTTTGCTTTATAAGAACGTTCCCTTTTTTGGCTTGTTTATTATTTTTTCTTCGCAAAATGTATAGATTGAATTGCTACTGTCTCATTCCGTTAATTGAGAAGAAATTCCGAGATGTGAGATAAATAAATAATGACAAAAGAAGAATTTGGGTTTTTTTTCGCGGATCTATGGATGTGGGCATTTATCCTCGACGAATGCGTGCTTATACGCATATAGATCCGCTTACCTATTTTACAAGAATAAGATCCCACCCTTTGTCTTAAACTACACAATCAAAAAAAAATAAAAATGAAGAATGTGTTGAAGTTCGAGTGTGAGAAATGAGTGCGTGTCGGTGGAAGCAACATTAAATATGATGGTGTTAAGAAAAGGTGCAAACACACAATTAAATTAGTTGTACACGTGTTTGGCATTGAAAAAATGTGAAACTCGTAGTAATGGGCATATTAGGTCGCATTTCACCAAATGTGAAAGCAGTAGTAATGGGCATATAGTAATGGAATAAATTATGAGTAATTTATTCCATGAACTCGAGAAGTTAACTATTTAAGGAATCCAATCAAGATGATAAATCGGCATCTTTGGGGTGAACCTATAGCTTTCTATACGACTAGAATGTAGACGATCATGAACATTTGTTCACTCTTCCTAAAGCTAATTCACACATGATATTCTTTCATCTTTCTTAGAGATTCATTCGATTTTCAAGATAACATATTGCAGACACTTTCCATAGCAACGCATAAACAGAAAGTCCAAGTCTTGTGATGAAAATAATCTCTCGATCAATTTAAGCAAATTGATTTTATCTAACAGCTTATCAAATGTCGCTCAATGGGCTATCTGTTTTACGCCAGTACCAAAACCAAGAAACCATATTTGGGAAGTTCGTAATCAGGAATCTAGTTCTTTCGTCTTATATAATTTGTTTAATCCAAGAATAAATTAAATCCACTTCATAGGAGGTTTGCATCTTGTTAAAATGACAGACCACATCAAATGGATCTATGAGTAAACTATTGAGGAGAATGAGTTTTGATTTAACAAAGAAAGAAAATAATTTAATCTTCAAACATCATACAAGAACAACTCGAGTCTTTTAATTCATAAAATCTCGCAGCAAGTATATCAACACAATTATTCATGTTGCCTCGAGATAGTTTGTTCAGAATAGAGGTACAAAGGGTATAGATTCACCTCGTGGCCTTTCCGATAGGAATAGAGGTACAAAGGGTATAGATACAATGTAAATAAAATAAACTTTGTGAGGTTCAAAATGTAAGAAAACAAAACAACGTAAGCCTGTTATTCTACGCATTCTTTCCTCACCCCCTTATGTCTTATTCAACCTCTTAGGTAACCAAGTCCAAGTTTACATAGTAAATAGTGCTAAAAGATTCTAAATAGAAAGAAATGCCACTTTCTAGTTTGAAAAACTCGATCTCTCAATATCACGATCAAGACCGAAACAAATTTATTTCAGATAATCTAGATCACCACCATAGTTTTAATCAACAAAGCATAATCCTCTACTCTATATAAACGCTCAAAGAGACATGGGAAAATCGAAGAAATCATCTCATACTAATATACATAAACGTAAATAGAAATCTATCAAACGAGAGAAGAGAAGAAAGATGTCGAGTGCAGAATAGAGATGATGTTCGGTGTGTGTTTGATGGAAGCTTATCAATGTCGAATACGCATATCGAGCGGAGACCATACCATCGAGATCGCAAGTGTGCATTGCATAAGGAGAAAGGCAATGCTCCCACTCCGCTCACAACGGAGCAATGTGGCATTCCGAAAAGAGAATTTGGGAGCGAATGTCTCTTTCAAAGGTCGCCTTCTTCTCAATCTTGTTATGCGTATATAGTTCATCAAGTAGAGTAGGAAAGCATGACCGAGGGCTCAACCTATAATTAGAATGCATTAAACCGCAATCTAAAAGGTTAGTGATCAATGATTAGTTGTTTCTTTTCGATCGCTTTGTTAGGTCATCCGCTTACATCCTCTAGTAGAATAGATCCTTTTGTCAGAATGTTGTTGATTCATCCATAAATATAAGGCACTAAATTTTTCTACGATCACAGTAAATCCTCCATCGGGTCTCTCATTATAATATCATTCGCTTTTCAGACTGACAAATTGTCAATGAACTTGTGAAAGATGACAACAAAGATGTTTGGTATATGTCATTTTCACTTTTCCGTAAACAAGTTACACCATTTCACAACTTTAAGACTTCTATTACTTGGTCGAGTAGTATGTGTGTTTACTACTTCGCCCAAACTGTGGTTAAATGTTAGAAATGTTTGGCATTTATCGATATAATATGGTTTTAGTGTTTTGCTCTCGTCACAAAAGTTGAATAGATGGTTGATTAGAAGAATTAAGAAACCTTAGCACTTCTTGTTACCCAACCGCACGAGATACCAATATAAGACAAGATAGTAAACAAACACTAAAATAAACTCTCCAAATGGTTCAAACAAAGGAAAGCAAGAAACAAGTTTTTTCTTTTTAAGCATCTTTTCTCTCACATCGCCAAATCTAGAATCCAAATTTTCCTTGTAAAAAGATGAGACTTTCAGACATTCAAGGAATACCAAACTTCTTCAACTTTACACGTAGTCTCCTTTCTCGCCGATATAATCCTTGAAAGAAACAGAAGCGCTATGTCCACACGCACACTCTCTCCAAAAGAAACCTTGTTAACAAGAGAAGAACCACTTGTTCCAATTTAAGGTTTTCCTTCTAGAAAATGCCAATTTGAACACGTATATTCCTTAAATAACACATGTATCACAAAATTTAATAGGTAAAAGTTGAAATATGTTTTCTCAAACCTAATCCATTGTCTCTTATATTTGTTTCTCTTCTTCGCTAACGTTATTCGACCGCTTATACTTTAAATCAATGTATAGATGCAACTTTATTTTTGATTATGTAATTATCTTATGAATTTGCAGTATTGACATATTGATAGTTTGATCCGATTGGGAGGATAAGAGGGCATTACATATTTTCAAGTAACCAAAGATGTTAAATTTAAGTCGAATTATGATTTATAAACTTTGTAAAGTATCCCGCTTGTTTCTCATAAAATTGCTTCATTGAATCAGATAAGGTATTCCCCGACTTAGAACTTGTTTTTTCGCCTTTACTTGCTTAGGTCGATCTAGCAAGACATTGTATTCTCGGACTGTATATCTACACGCAGAGGCTTAAAGCGCTAGTGTACACGCATAAGGTAAGTTTTACCTCTTTAGTAAAGATATTTTTAGAATCTTATGATGGTCAATAAGTATTTGTCTTTCTAGTTTCCATTATGTCAATAGTGATTGATTTGCTGAATAAAACTTCATATGCTGGATTTGGGGTGATAAGTTCACCAAGTTATGTGTTAGAATATAAAATTTAATTTTGGTTGGTAGAAGAGATGATAATGAAGTGAATTTGCTAAATTTATGTTTGCTGGTACTATTAGGTTGTGAATTTTGATTGTTCAAGACGGACAAAGCACGGATGTCAATGAATAGATTATCACGTGAATATTTAGCATGGGTAGAATCTTTCTTACAATTTGCATTGCAAAATGCGAGAGATTCTAACCAAATACCATGTCCTTGTGCAAAATGTGGTAATTTAAAAAGAAAAATGTATCTCAATAAGGGCGACTTCAGGTTGTCATGGTATGGATCTAACATACCAAGAATGGACATTTCATGGGAAAATCGATGCCCGCAAAGCGTAGACAATGAAAAGATAGAATATGGGAAGATGGTCAATATCGTAAGAACGAAGATCCTATTGATATGATTTTTACATATATCGATGACAATACATGTAAAATCTTCTTAAAAGACGTGAACATCTGAATATGCCGTTACTTAGCACTTTGAGAAAAGTTAAGGATAAGGAGCAACCATTTTGTTTCTAACTCCATTTGAACCACCACTTGAATGCCATCCATGTCTAGCATGCCAATTGAATTCCTTCCTTGGTTTCAAGGACGTGAAGATGAAACTCGCCTTCCTCTCTAAATTAACCATGGCAAGTAACTCATAAATGTCTAATAATAGTTGTAGTCGGATTATGTAATGCTACTGATTAGAGGAGAAAGGATTGATGAAACCATTATACAAATGAGACGACTAGGATTTAAACAGATTGTCGCACATATTGTGACGAGCTAGAGATAGCCGAAACCTTCTAAGGATCATTCTTCCTGTGATGCCTACATCACTGCTCCTTAGCTGCTTTTTAAAAGATAAGCGAGTTTAAGATCAATTTCCGAAACATTTGAAAATAATCAACCTATCTAAAAGTTGAAATCTTAGGCTAACAAATCTGCAAGAATTTACTACATTCACCACAATATATCGATAGTTAATGTACCATCGCTGGAGAATCCAAACCGATGCATCTTTACTCCTGTGGCTTGTTTGTTATTAACCATCAAGTAACAAATAATTCGTGTGAACGTATTGATTGACAATGATGATTATTTGTTATTATTATTATTTACATTTATGCTTATGCAAATTAGTGTCTTTTTCTCAAGAAACAAAAGTAAGGCAAAGAGTTGTTAAGGGAGAAATGTGAGTGTTTCGACACTTTGCATTCGCCCATGAAAGTGTCAGATTTACATGTTGAAAAACTTTGATGGATGGGAAAGGATATTAATTCCATTTGAAGATGAAATCTTTGTAAGCCTTTGAGATTTTCGACATCTTGAAGACATCATCCGCTTTTGTAATTGTAGCCAATTCCGTGAAATTGCGTTGTGGTTTATATGTGGTAAGAATTTACTCTTTCAAAATTTATTTTGCAATGTTAAGTATATGTTTATTTAATACATTTTATTTATTTGTTAGTCACTTATTCCAAGAGTTCAACGAGTAGTACAACTACACTTGGTCGATCATGTTTGTGAATCCATTTGAGATATCATATGTTCTCAAGGGCGATCAAGATGCACGAACACGTGCTTTGGCTGATAGGTTTGAGGGTGTATCTCAAAATCAATTAGTGATAGTACCGCAATGTAGGGTAAGTCTTAAATCTTAGTTCATCACCATTATCTTCTTTTTCTCAACATGTCTAATATTATATGTTTTCTATCGATTAGGGAACATCGATTCTTACAAGAGTCGATCCTCATGGAGAAACGATTATCTTCGACCTCTTAGTCATCGATTCGTGATGATAATCGAAAGCAATAGTCAACACGTAAGATCGACTCCCTTTAATTCCTTCTTTTCTTTTCGTGAATTGGAAATTATTTGTCGGGTTTTGATGACTATTTGCTAGATTATAACACTTAGATAAATGATTTCTTTGTTAAGGCATTATGTATACGGCAAATTAACGTGACCCTTACAAGATTCCCAAATACTCTACGCTTTTTATGCGTAGTGTATACCCACTATAGGTTTCATTTTTTCATCGCCCAATTAACCATCGCCAGAAAACGAGAATAAAGTAATAGTAAACATAAGTATGCAAAGGGACATACTTTTGTAAACATTTCAACAAGAAGTCTTTTCGCCTCGTAAAGCATGGTCCTGTATCAGTGGATGAGATTCGTAGTCCCTACATAGTTAGCAAAGAACCCGAAATAATTACGCAGCTAGAACCCATAACAAACGAAATAGTTGAGTTGAAATTTAATAACTTCATGTTTTGTATTATACAAAATTACAAATAGACACCTCTCGATATCGTTGGCTCCAATGAGCCTTTCCTCGTGGCTATTTCAATAATCGGCATCCAACACTCCATATATCTCGCCGAAATGCAAGGTTTTATCCAGAGAAGAGCTTAGTCGACTTCGTGGTAAAATTATAAAATCAATATGGCAAAGAAGAAAGAAAATTGATATTTTCGGTAGAAAAGGTTCTCCGAATAAGATACACTTTTCCTATGCACAACATCCCTTCATTCAATTTTTGTTTGTACAAGAAGCTTTTGATACAATATCTCGCTAAGGAGAAATAGGAACTAAATGATTTTTTACCCCACGCAGAGCTTTACTCCGTTGTCAATTCAACTTGTAGTTCCCTAATAAGGAAAAATTAAAATAATTAAGAGCAATGTAACTATGCTTTCTACTCACTAGTCGTGACCACTCGAACACAACTTCGTGAGCCATCCAATATGGAGTACCCTTCATCGATTTGGCACCACCATTGTGGCCTCGCAATGCAATAATTGCTAGTTCCGATACGCCCAAGAGCATGAAATAAAAGAGTTCTTTTATAAAACAAAAAGAATACCAATGCTTCAACTTTTCGATGTCTCAAATCGGCAAGTTTAATGCATCCCTGTTGTCAACAAGAATATTTGCTCCCCGATAAGAGTAGAATTACTAGAATTAGAGTTGAGGTCTTTCGTAAACACATCCTCACTAATTATAATGAAAATTACCTTGATGTCCCCTGTGCATAATTTTATTGTTGTAAGTAAATAAGCATCATAAGAGAGGTTTCTTCAGATAGAATTTAGAACGGCTTAGATCCTAATAGAGAACGTTTTTCTTTTTAAAGTTCTACACCGGTCTGTAATATTCGTGGGTCGCTTCTCAAGAAGATACAAGAGGTAATGAATATTCTCAGATGTTCGCTGCAATATTCTGTGTGGGCCGATTCCATACATATGTACATAGTTCAATACTAAATTCCAAAAGATACATTATGTTCGTTGCAAATTCTATGTATAAACTATACTTGAATTGTGATGTTGTTATTGCATTGCCATGAACATAATGTTTGAGCATTTATCGACATCGCTTATCGTAGTTGAAATATGTGTATTTGTGGTAGTATCTAACTACTATTAATCGCTCAAGGGCAATTTTTATGTTTAATGCAAAATCGAGAAAAGAGGAAGAAGAACCAACTTGGGAAATTGTAAAGGTATTTTCATTTATCAAATCATGTTTGTTTTATGTCGATTTCATATACATCTACATGTTGTTAATATTTGATATTTTAAAGTGTTCAAGACAACCCGATTCCAAGCAATGCGGGTTCTTTGTACTACGCTCATGAAAGATATAATCGAAGTTTATGAAGACCTGGTTCCATTTCTTTACGCTCACATGTAAGATAATTCTATTTCAATTCTTTAATATAATCATTTTTTTCATACAAGAGTGCTAATATTCTATTTTCAATTGTTAATAGTTTCAAAATCGGCCTTTATTTCGAGAGGACATTGATGAAGTTCGCTGAACGGGCAAATTTCATGCTTCACATAGTCCCGTGATGTTTTAGTTTTAAGTGATCGATATTTCAATTATTTTGCATCGCGATATTCGGGATACGTGTTATTGCTTTGTTACGTGACGTGCATAGTATTTTGTGATAAGGATTTTGTAGTCGTAATGAAAATGATTCTATATTTTTGTATAGTGATTTTGTAATCGTAATGAAAACATATCAGATATTTTTGAATAAAGGATTTTGAACGTAGTCGCAAGTATATTTTAATCTCATTTGCTCGTCAGGCTTTATTAATTGTAATGTGTTTAAATAAAGAAATTAACTACTATTGAAATTGAAAACCGAGTTGTTATTAAATCGACCACGGGTTGTAATAGAAAACGTGAGTAAATTCGGCATTAAACCGTAGTAAATAAACTCAAAACCGTAGTTAATACATATAGACTACGACAAAAAGCGCAGTATGTGCGAAATTTTTTTGTAGAACTGTCAAGATAGATACGCCAGAAAAGCGAGTCTATGTGCAAAAAGCAGTAGTCTATGAGGTATAGACTACGACAAAAAGCCGTAGTGTACGCCGCCTTTTCTCAGAAGTTCGAGGGCATAGACCACGCCAGAAAAAGCAGTAGTCTGCGGCGAAAAGTGTAGTCTATAAGGTATGACTACGACAAAAAGCGTAGTATATGAGCGAACCAATGTGTAGTTCAGTGGTATAGACTACGCCAGAAAGCTGTAGTCTCACGTGCGAAAACGTAGTCTATAGCGGTATAGACCACGCATAAAAAACGAGTGTACGCGCTGCCTTTTTCAGAAGTTCGAGGGCATGACCACGCAAAAAAGCGTAGTCTATGTCGAAAAGCGTAGTCTATAGTTGGTATAGACTACGCTAAAAGCGAGTGTACGCGCCGCATTTTTCAGAAGTTCTGTTGCATGCATCACGCCAGAAAGTCGTAGTCTATGCCGCAAAGTCGTAGTCTATAGTTGGTATAGACCACGCTAAAAGTCGAGCCGTAGTATGCGCCGCATTTTCCAGAAGTCTGCTGGTATCGACCACGCCGAAAAGCTGCGTAGTCTATGCCGAAAAGTCGTAGTCTATACTGGGTATAGACTACGCTAAAAAGTCAGTAGTGTACGCCGCCTACTTTTCTCTACACCACTTTTCTCACACTACCTATCGCACATAGACTACACATAAAACGGTAGTCTATACTGTTTTTGTAGTAGTGAACTATGCATCGTATTGCATTCTATTTGCGAATTGTTTCGTAATGTGTACATTCACCTGAAGAAACGGACTTTGTCGATTTTGTCGACAAGACTACGCTTATATTATCCGTCTGCTGAGTCGTTTTTGATGCGAACCTAGCTACGCTAAGAAATGGACTTTGTTGATTTTGTTTGTAAACGAGTCGCCTGCTTCTACTTTCTAAATAAGCATTGTAAATAGTCCGTATGAATGAAATCAATTATTTAGCATGGATTCTCGAACCTCAAATTGAGGCATAAACATGAATACCCAAATCCCGCCTGTGATAGATAGATTATTAAGAGAAATTAGGTTGTAAATAGTCCGTGTACATGAAACATGATTTAGTTTGTCGCTTTCTATACAAGCATAGCTCGATTCCCGACTTTGGGGGATGTTAATCAAAGATATCCCGTCGATGTTGTTATCGCATTCACATGAACATAATGTTTGGGCATTTATCGACACTGTATCAGACTTTGAAATGTGTATTTGTGGTAGTATCTAATTACTATTAATCGTCAGGGCAATTTTATGTTTAATGCAAAATTGGAGAAAGAGTAAGAAGAACCTACTGGGAAATTGAAGGTATTTTCATTTATCAAATCACATTTGTTTTATGTCGATTTCATATACATCTACATCTTGCTAATATTTGATATTTTAAAAGTGTTCAAGACAACCCGATTCCAAGCAACGCGGTTCTTTCAGACCACGCTCATGAAGATATATCAAGTTAAGTTATGAAGAAGTGGTTCCATTTCTTTACGCTCACATGTAAGATAAACATTTCATTTCTTTAATATAATCATTTTTTGTTACAAGAGTGCTAATATTCTATTTTCGAATTGTTAATAGTTTCAAAATCGGTCTTACTCTCAAGAGGATCGCGATGAAGTTCGCATTGAACGGGCAAATTTCACGCTTCTTCACATATACCGTGATGTTTTAGTCAGAAGTTATCGATCTTCAATTATTTTGTATCGTGATATGGGATACGGTCTTATTGTTTTGTTATGTGATGTGTATAGTATTTTGTATAAGATTTTCAGATAGTGATTTTGTAAATGTAATGAAAACAGATCAGATATTTTTGTATAAATGATTCAGAATGTAATGAAAACCTATCAGATATTTTCAATAAAGGATTTCAACATAGTCGCAAGTATATTTTAATCTCATTTGTCAGCTGCTATTAATTGTATGTGTTTAAATAAAGAAATTAACTACTTGAAATTGAAAACCAGAGTTGTTATTAAATCGACCACGGTCAGAATAGAAAAGTCAGAGTAAATTGGCATTGTATCGCATATACTACGATAAAAAGCGAGTCTATGAGAGAAAAGTAGTCTATAGTGGGTATAGACTACGCATAAAAAAGCGAGCTATGTATGTAAATTTGTGTAGTTTGTCAAGATAGACCACGGTAAAAAAGTCATAGTCCAGAGAAAACAGTAGTCTATATATATATAGACTCACGACAAAAAGCGTAGTCTATGTGCGAAATTTTGTGTAGTTCTGGCTCAGATAGACTATGCGAAAAGCGTAGTCCAAGTGAGAAAGTCGTAGTCTATATGGGTATAGACACGACAAAAAGCCGTAGTCTATGTGCAAAATTTCACAGTTCTGCCTGTGATAGACTAAGCAGAAAAGTCAGAGTCTATATAGTATAGACCACACATAAAAGCGTAGTCTCATGTGCGAAATTTCAGAAGTTCTGTTTCAGATAGACCACGCCAGAAAAGCGTAGTCTATGTGAGAAAAGCGTAGTCATATAAGGTATAGACTACGATAAAAAGCGTAGTCTACGCGCGCCTAGCTTTCTCTACACCACTTTGTCTACACCTAACGACGCACATAGACTACACATATTATGTGTAGTCTATACTATTTTTCTAGTAGTGCATGTAAAATGTCGGGTTACTCCCCAACCAAGAGTCGGATTTATCGTCCGCTAGCTCGACGTTACCTCTCATCAATCGTGCGATTCGACAACCGACAATGCCTTCCCAAACTTTCGTTTGCCGATTGCATCGACAACCGCCCACCAATCGAAAAGCGATGGCTTCCATCGAACTGAATGAATCACTCCTGACTTTTACGCCGAGTCCACTTTTTCCTCGCAGATGCCCGCCGACCGTCGGTCGCCTTCAAGCGCGAGACTCGACCAGCAGTGATAAAGAGTGATCGAATAACACTTTTCAGCTCGAACCGCCGTGGTTGCTTGACGACGCCATATATCAAATCTTCGAGCTCTTCATCGCTAACACGAAACGTGAGATTACCTTCCCGCACATCAATCAAAGCACGATCAGCTTGCTAGAAAAGGTCCGCCTGTGATTAGTGGTTGTTGCTCAATTCGGAATATCTAAAATCACAAAATCGGGTGAAAACAAAGTCCCGAACTTACCAACACATCTTCGACGATACCTTAGATACGCGACCGACCTATCGCCCATCATCGAGATCTTCGCCGGCTCATCTTTCCTAGGTGCACCGGTTGAATACGCTCAACGGCATCGATTGATACCGTCCCCAAGTCGCATAACACATTTGGAAAAGTATGCTCGGCGATCTCACATTCTTACGTGAAACTGCTCGGATCCTTCGCTCGTGGGAGTTTCCGCAATACGGATCGCATTCTTCTGATAGGAAATTTCCCCAATTTCTTCATAAAGTTGCAAGCTTTTAAAATTTCTATGTATCCCTAAGATGTTTCGCAGCAGCTCAAAGAGAGGCAAATTGATCTCAACTGAAATATCTTTGAAACGAGCAAACTCGTCATATTTCGCCGACTAGCCGACTCGAAACGGACCGAGTGAGGTAATGCATGAGGAGTTGCTTCGGTTGCTCACGGTCGACCTCGATCACCGAAAGTGTCGCGAGGTGTCGCTGGCGCCGGAATCCTCCTTCGTGTTCGAGCATGCGCTGGGTCGCCGTGAACAACGCGCGCGACAACTCACGGGTCGCGGTCGCTCGGGCGCGCGTCTCGGTCGCGAAGCCTGGGGAAAACTCGACTCGCGATCGGCCGCGGTCGCGAACTCTGTCGCGAAGCTCGCCTCCAGCTTACTCGTGTTCGTGATGGCTCGGGTAGTTTGTCCACCCTCGCTGGATGGCGAAACATTGATTTTTTTGGGTTCACCTTCAGACACTTTCAAAATTGGCCTGCCTTTGTAAAGGTATTCAACCGCAGACGCATACTGACTAACTGATTTTCCAACATCTTCATATGCTTTCCCATAGCCGCCACAAAGGACTCCAAATGATTAATCTTCCGCCTGGTGTTGTTTATAAACGAATTATGGTTCATACAATTGTTGGTTGCTTACAACCAACCGCTGCATCATGCCTTCGAGACTTGCTTCTTCGGCTCTCGAATTACACCATTCTCGAACGCCAAGTCTCACCGAGGTTGTCGAAGTTATCTGCTCGCATACGAAATTTGGGTGATTTCTATCTTGATTCAGATGCCGGATTTCCACGGTTCCTCTCGATTGATATGATCGACCTCCTCTGCCTCGATCCGACTCTTTTAAAATAGTGAATTGCTTCATCACTCGTCAGATCTCGATCAAATTTCACGGCCACGCTTTAACCATCAAGCGCCCTCTCCGCTGGCCATTGATAACTATTTGCCGCCATCTCTTATATGATGCGATCGCCTCATCTACACGATTTATATCAATAAACATCCACCGCCGACGCATCCACTACGCCTCAGACGCCATGTCAAGACACCGTAGAACCGCGTGATCTCGCCGTTTCGAGAATCCGTGTTGTGGGCACTTCTCAATAAAGCCCCGAATCGCCTCCCACGACTTAACAATGACTCATCTCCTAGCCGGGAGAAGTGGGAGATCTCGGCGATGATTTTCTGGGCTTGTCGGCGGAAAATACTTTGAGAGGAACTTTTCGCAGATCCCCAACTGCTTATGCCCGGCGGTCCAAACTTCAACCACTCCTTCGCCGATCACAGCAGAGAATCCAACATGCGGATCCAATCGCGGTCTTGTGGCACCCCATTCTCGCTTGATGGTGTCACAAATGTCGATAATGTCTCAAGACACGATTCGGGTCCTCTCGTGACTCCTCCCCAAACCGCTTCCTCCTGTACTATGCCGATTAGGGGCTTTAACTCGGTTGTTTCAGACGACCGGCCCCATCCGCCTCCTTGGAATTGTTCAAGGAGGTGGGTACATATAATCTCGAGGTCTCGTTTCGGGAGCAGGACTAGGAGTCCCATATTCGCCATCCGCGGCACGTGATCTCGTGGAAATCGCTAACATGTGCATGCTTGCTGGGAGGAATGCCCTGCTCAAGGATTAGCCGCCATTGTAGCCCGCCTCTTCTCTCGCCCTCTTCTCCTTGAGAGCTTTGATCTCGGATCTAGTAATATTTCGTGAGGTCCCCAGACTTCAGACGATAAACTACCCGAGAAAAGAGAGAATCTACCGTAACAATAAATAAATAATATAATATATAACTTGAATTAATAAATCCAAATCACAAATTATTCCTACGCAATCTAATAACTAAGAACGGCGCTAAAATTTGATCGCCACTTTTCTAACACGAAAAACGCGTAAGTATAAGGTAAGCAGTAGTATCGATCCATGCGTGATTGCAATCCGAAACACAAGCTAATTCAACAATAATTTATCATTATCCGCCACGTAATTTGGGTTAGTAGATTTAGGCTTCGACTTCAATCCAAAGCAGATGTAATCAAACGTAAAATAAAAGAAAGCAATAAAACTCTGATGGTAAAACAGAGCAGGAAGTCCAACCTTGGATGCATTAATCCTATCCACAACGTATGTTTATCCCTGTCCTATTAGCCAATTTTAATCCGCATAAGATGGAAGATCACTTATATAACCAACAACCCAAGCATTTATAATTGCAAAGAAGAGATTACTTAGTTTTCCCTATCATTCTAGGTGAAAACAAGTAACCCAAAAGCGATCACTAAGAATATGCTTCCTACTTAATATCCTATCTCGCCACGACTCAAGCGTTTGTTCAGATCATGCATTCAAGATCGATCGACAATTAATACAATTACGTAATTAACCGACAACTAGATATGCATCAAGATTGATCGTAAATCAACACATATAAATAAGCACCATGAATCATGAATCAATGCCCGGAAGGTAAATAGCGATAATGAATCACAACATATGATCGCAACATATAGGATCGGATCATGCAAACCCTGATTAGAACGAAACCTCTGTATATAATAAACGGAATAAAATACGATTAATCATGAAACGGAATTAAATATATAAACCCGATGAAGCGTTGATGAACAATGGTTGGTCTTCAATCCAATCCCAAGCGAAAGAACGAGAACAACTGGAAACGACTGGACAAAACGCTTCGATCGATAACAAATCAAGAACTAAACTAGAACAATGCAAGAATTAAATCTAGAACTTAACTAAGCTAAAGAAAGCAAAACAGTAGAAAAATCAATAAAAGGCCTCCTGGTCGTCTGGTCTCGAGGAGGCGCGATGGGGGTTGATCCCCTATTTATAGAAAACGTGGAAACCCTAATTTTTCATCTCGCCGCCCGCTCAAGGATCGCTCGCGGTCGCTAGCTCGACCGCGAGGTATCTCCCACGCCTCGGCCGCGGTCTCGCCTCGCCGTAGTGGTACCAGATCCCGGCTAGCGATCGCAAGGGCGGCCGCGAAATCGTGGCGCAGCTATCTCGCGGCTGGCGCAGCCGCCACCAGCGACTCGCGGCCGCCTCTCCTCCGACACAACGACTATAAACAAGATATGCTTTTAAGAGACCAATGAAAGTCCGATTTTTCGATAACTTCCCTGAAAGGCCAAACCTTCATGGTGGTCGAAACCCGATATCGTGTATCTATGAATTCGCCATAAGACACTCTTCACAACGCCTCGAGGTTTTGTGACGGTCGTGATCACCGAAACAAAAAGTCAACCTTTTGACTTTTTCTCAAAAACATGCCATGCAAAACATTAGCTTAGAAAGACGTGGTATTACATCCTCCTCCTTAGAAAAATTTCGCCACCAAATTTCAAACACGCGGAGAAACAACCTGTGGTAATCGAGCCCCGAACTGCTCTTCTCCAGCCTCCCACGTAGCTTCCTCCTCTCCGTGGTGATTCCACAACACCTTTACTAACGAAATCGCTTGTTCCTCAACCTCGACTTCTGCTCCAAAACAATGACCGGTCTTTCCTAACTCGCATCCCGAGCAAGAACCACTGGTCATGCTTGATCACGTGTTTGGTCAACACGCACTTTCTCACCGAGAAACGTGAAACACGCCATGAACATCTCCGGCTAGTGGCAAAGCTAACCTATAGCAAAGGGGCCTATTCTCTCAAGAACTTCGAAGGTCCAACGAACTCTCGTAGAATCTTACCTCGCTTCCCAAATGAACTAATCCTCTCGCTTGGGAAACCTTATGAAAACGCGATCTTCGATCACGAACTCAAGATCCAGACGACGCTTGTTCGATAGACTTCTTCCCCGCCCCGAAGCTTCCGATCCTTCGCTTGATTCGATCGATAACCTCGACTGCCCTCACGAACCATCTCTCGTCCTAATGCTGGATTTGTATAATCGAAAGCAGCTTTGTTGAAGCTTATACAATGTTTCCTCGTTACCACTATTACAATCTCATATCCGAATCAATACTTGATCGCATATATCTGTGTCCCTTATCTCATATATAGTTAGATCATACAAGGTGTAGAAGATCACATAAGTCTGTATGATTGGTCAAGCTTAACGAGATATAAAAGTTTCACAAATGAGACAACTTAAGGACGAGTTGGTCTGCTTAGCCAAGATAGATAAGAAGTGACTCGACTTAGTTGTTTGTCTACGCCGGTACGCCTCGACGTATCAAGGATCACAAAGGAGATGAGTTCTTCTTTTCGGCCGTGGAAGAACCAAGATCTCTCTGACTTACGATGCGATCTAAACCTCGATAAGGTATTAGGTGTAGTATGAAGTTGCCGACCATCACTTTGACTTGTTATGAGTGAGGGTTAGAGAATTCCAACCCAAGATTCTCCGATCGGTGGTGGCTGTGCTTGTATGTCACGCTAGTTATCTCAGACGAGTCACCGATCCGTAAGGATGATGACGCCCTTAATGAGCTCAAAAGGTTTATTGTACTAAACCCCGCAGTCGAGTTAGCTCAAGTACAATAATAAGGTCGAGTGGTACTACTTAATGAATTAAAGATATTAATTATTTTAAGCAAATGTAATGCTATAAATAATTAACGGACGCTCGATATTTTAAATACAGATTCAGAATGTCTAAGTGCAAGCCCGACTCAACTTCTAAGTAATAAAGGGTAAGTCAACATTCTTCTCTAGTGGCATGATCGAATGTTTATAAATTAATTTATGTTCTGGCCGAACATAAGATAATTAATTTATTTGAGGCCCATCTTTATTCCTCGTGATTTGATCTCTGCCGGCCCATCCAGCCCGTAGCACCGCGGGAAATCTCGCCTTATAGCTCTCAAAGGAAAGATTTTATTCTCTTTATCCTACAAGCATATTATTATATTTATGGTATATGATAGATCCTTTCCATATAAGATTATGGTAATAATCCCAGAGTATGGAAATAATCCCGAGAGTATGGTAATAATCCCGAGATTACGGTATTTTTCCATATAGATTATGGTAATTTCCATAGATTATGGTAATTTCCATATGGGATTGCCGAAAGGCATTATAAATATAAGGTATGAGATAAAGTCAGTTAATGCTCACACAACCAACCTATAATTTTCGGCCATCATCATTTCGATACTCGAAATTCGAGAGTTTCGTGATTTTCCTGCGCATTCTCCATAGATCGCCCTCACCGACGCTGGAGATTGGGCAACCGGATACGCCCGTAAGGTCAAAAGCACGAGTCCGATCCGCTCGATCCATTCATCTCGCTCCATCGACCTCTTCGTATCCAAAGGTAAACACGAGAAAACCTCACGTGTCGTAATTAATTAAATAGACGCATGCTAGGTTTATAATCAATGTATGGTGAATTAAATATCCAAGATAGATCCTCGGCGCAGGCTGACATATGTCATCCCTTGTTACACTGGTATCGAGCCCGGATCGTAATTCGCTCGCTGGATTAATTCACGCCGATTATTACGCTGCTTTATTAATCAGGATCCGCTGCTCATCGTGGCTCGCTTATTATTTTGTCGGATTTTTTTGTTCACCACGAGAAAATCCATGGTTAGATTAGATTTTATTCTCAGAAATCTTATCCGTAAAAGAAGAACGAAGACGAAAGAACGATGAGCTAAACGACGGAAAACAGTCTCTCAGCCCTCGATTTGCCGCGAGCGAAGCCTCATGGTCGCGAGGGCGATCGCGAGGGCACGGCGCGATGGGGCGGCACAAGACGAGATCCCCGGGCGCCACGCGAGCGAAGCGAAAGTGGTCGCGAGATTCGCCTGCTAAGCAAAGCGAGCGAGTGAGCTAGCGGGCGACGCGCGCTGTCACAGCACGAAAACCCGGGCGATTCACGTAGATCATGGGTCACGAAGTTTCGTCACGGGCAACCCATATCTCTCGGCAGATGTTCGGGCGCTGGGTGTGGGCCAAGACGCAGTGCTGACGGGTCGCGGTCGCATTAGCGATCATGAGGTAGCCCACGGCGAACACGCGGGCAAGCGGCGACGCGTAGTCAGGCGCTGCATCGGCTTTCGCTTTCAGCTGCTCCAAGATGACATTGGGCCGACCAACCTGCACTGCTTTTTCCAGCCCAACCCAGATTTTCCGTCCGTGTCTGCACGCGAGGCCCATTTGTTGAATCCGTCCGCG